>VYXF01001933.1:1062-44565 GCA_013397295.1 Polioptila caerulea | reverse complement strand
TTTTTACATTGTCACAAATAAGCTTCACATCTTTCCCTTCATTATCAAACTACTGGCCATAATACAGTCACATTTTCAATTGCATCATGATGTGGCTCCATAAACGTCTGAGATGATTTCTGCTTCCTAATTTCTTTCTTGGAATCATTCATCAATTTCTTTATAAAATATTACCTCTACTACTGCTGTTTGTCAAACTTGTCCCCCATCTGTGGAGGATTTTGCTTGTGCTCAAGAGAACTGTTTCGGGGGGGGTGGGGGGAAGGGAATTTTCAGGCTCTCCAAATCTGTAGAGGCAAAAAAAACAAACCCTGTCATGGTGCCAACAAAACATATTCTCTGGAAACCACAGTTGTTAGGACCCAGGCTAGGAATCGGGTACACAAAGGCCAAGAAGAAAGAGGTCATGCTCTTAGCATTGTTTTATAAAGCAAAAATATGGAATGAATAATTTCAGGGCCCTAAAAAGGTGTGGTGTTCCTAACAGGTTGGCTCATCCTCTTAATGAGAGTTAGCAAATGTTCATACTCTGTGTCTTTCATATTGCTGCAGACCAAGTTCTGCTGGCTCATCACGATTGTTATCTCTACTGGAAAGCAAGCAAACCTCTCATCTGTGTGAGATCTGATGTGACATTCTGCGTTTTAGTCAATTCCAGCTGGCTGCTCCAAAAAAGCAGGCAATGTTTCATAGGTACCACAGCTATTTCTTTCTTCACTCCCCTGAAGCAGTAGCTGTGGGGCTGTACTTACAGTGAGGTAAGGAATTGTAAATTCATATTCTATTATATAGAGATTTTTTTTATCACCTCTTTTGCCATCTTTGTAGTAATCCAGCTGCATTAGGCGATGTGACTAAATGGCTCCTTCTTTTATCTGTTTTGACAGTCTTCCATTTTTGATACATCTCTGACTGCATTGTATGTATATCTCTGGACTTTATAATCTGTTTTAGAGCCTAAATTACACACTCCAGCCATACAAACACCATTCCTCTCTGTCTTATTAATTCCTAACTTAAAGACAAGTTAATGAAAGTTTTCATGTGATCATTTCAGGCAGAAATGGGAAGGCAATGCAGAGTAAAAATCCTTTGCTAGCATAACTTCCAACTGCAGTCTGTTTATTTCAGTAGAATTATGGCTGAGGATCAGCCTCCTGGTAGATCACGCTCATTTAGCCTTTCAAGCAGATGTGTAAGAGATATATTTTCTACGACCAGCCTATCATGGAGTGACTGTACTATAACCTTTATCAGAAGCCAAAATAGGCTCAGGAATATTCCCTCCATTGACTCCTGTCCAAAAGAAAAGGGTGTAAATTTGAAGAAAAATGGACATAAGCAGCTATCCTGAGAAGGAACAAATCAAAAGTGAGTGTTCATTTAGTTTGGTTATATGCAGTCATTGGGTAAAAACTAAAAGATTTAGGGTTAAAATTAGTTACTAAGCTCTTAATGATGGATGAAAACTTTGGACTGACATGGAACATAGACTGTTAATTAAAAAGGTGATTTATTTAACCTGTACAGTATAAAGTATATTTTATGGAATAACATTTTATAACTTCTGCGTTAAATTACTTCTTTGGTTTGTAGAAATTATCCCAGTTGCCATTGCCACACACTCGCTCTGTTGGTGGTAGTGTTGGCAAATTAGTTCAAGGGATATGTTTTGGTCAAAGCAGTAAATACGAAGTCCCATGGAAACAGAGACTGCCCTCGCCTTCAAAACACACAGTTTCATAAAATGGTTCTAAGCTGAGCATTTGTCTGTTATCTGAGTCACCAAGAGCTCAAAAGGTTCAGTTTGACATTGTTTGGACCAGGGCAGACACACAGAGCTGTTACACAGACATTCTTCCTCAAGGATCATCACAGCAATAAATAATTCTGCCTCTTCAGGCTCCTGGAGAGCAAGGAGGCCCCTGCAAGGTTGCTGCAGCACTCTGTTGGAGCAGTACAAACAGGTAAGCCAGGTGTCTGGGGATGTTTCTTCATCACCATTTCCTGGCATTCCCCTCCTTACCTGGCTTGCCTCCTCCTAAGCAAAAGCTGTGTTGCCATATGGGTTTGTTTTGCTGAAAGGAAATCCGTCGAACCTACCTACCCACCTTAAGATAGCGATTTCCTCGCTGCCAGTCATCGCCCCGAGGCTGGCACCCCCGAGATGTGGAAAGCCATCCCCTGCTGGTGAAAACAGCCTCATTGTGTGCAAATCCCCAGCCGAGCTGCAACTGAGCTGTAAAAAAGGTGAAGGTTCTGTGACTTGGCTGACAAAAGAACCTGCTACTGCCTGGAACATGTTAATAAGGGGTTTAGTGTCCTAATATGGTTATAATTCTTTCCAGTCTTTTCAGTCTGGAAATTGGAAACTGAGCTTTTACAACGTATCAAGTCCTTGAATGCTTGCATTAAGGAATAAAACTCCACACACCTACACATTGAGCCAAATCCCAATGCCACGATGACATTATTTCATAGTAAATCTATTTATGTCAGTAGTGACTTCAGAGTTTATCAGCTTTGTAACAGCTCTGAATTTTGTAATCGTTTTTAATTTTCTTTTTTACTATGAAAGATCTTTCTGATGTTTTTGCGTGGGTAGATAGTGATAGGACAAGGGGGAACAGTTTCAAACTGAAAAGGGAGAGATTTCGATTACATATCAGAAAGGAATTCTTTGCTCAGAGTGTGGTGAGTGCTGGAACAGTCTGCCTCATCCAGTGGATGCCCCATCCCTGGAAGTGTTCAAGGCCGGGTTGGATGGGGGGTTGAGAAATGTGGTGTAGTGGAAGATGTCCCTGCCCATGTCAGGGAGGCTGGAAGTAGATCTTAAAGGTCTCTTCCAAACCAAACCATTCTATGGTTCTGCGACAAGGTCAGAAATGTATAGTTACAGTGAAAATAGAATAGAACTGATCTAAATAAAATGTAAAATCTATTTTATTAAATCTTGACATGTTCTGGCTACAATGGAAACAATGATACTTGCATTCAAAAAGCAAAACCAAACAGAACTGACCCTTGCTTTTCCTTTTAATTTTCAGTTTAACATTCTACGTGCAGTGAAAAACCCCAGGAGTACTTACTTCAAAGTGCTACCTTGAAAAGCAGTAGTTACACATTAACAGATTCCATCCCTTTGTATTTTATCGACTGTGCTGCTTTTTCCTATAGCTTACAATTGAATGAACTAAATTTAGTGAGTAATGCACCAGTAAAAAAAATAATTATTAACAAAGAATGGCCTTTAGCTGAAGCTGAAATTCTTTGTATTAGTGAAACAAGAATGTTAAATGCTGTAGATGAGGTAGGCTTACTTTTTATTATTACTGTTATTTGCTTAGGGCTTGGAATAAAATTTAATATACTCTGAAGACAATGGGAAGTTTCCTCTTTTTGTTGTCACTATTGAATGTTTTATTTCCAATTTAGTAAATCAGACAGTACTCATACATCATGATTCAGCCTGTTGCTTAATGGATAAAATTTTGTCTTCTGTACTTTACATTTTCCTGAGCTGCCCTGCTCTGCTATCCGGAGCAGGTTCAAATGATACAGCTTAGGGCCAGTCTGCACTATGGCAAAATAGTACCATATTTGGGCCATTCATATAGTCATATATTCATATATTCTTCTGGGCACCTGCTGTAGGCTGCTGTCACGGGACACAGAGAAATTTCTGTCTGACCTTGTCTGCCTATTCCTACCTTCTCTTGAATCCTGTTTTTAAACAAGAGAGACCGCCTGGCAACCCACCTATGAGTGAGCACTGCAATGCTCTGCAGGGAGATAGTGCTCTTCTGGATCCTAATTACTTCTGCTCACAAAGGCTAGATTGCTTTTGTAGGGAAGCACTCTTAGTTAGTCCAGGTTTGCCTAAGAATTTGTTCACAAGTTGTCAGAACTACATGCAGCTCAAAACTCTAATAAAAGGAGTCTCTAATACCAAAAAAATGAAGACAATTTTGAATTTTTGCAGTTTTTCACAGCCTTTTCAGAGAGTCACAATAAAGAGAGAGGCATTTGCAATGATATGTCTACATAAATTAAACTTTCAGAACAATAGTTTACGCTGAGTGTACAATTTTATCTTTTAGCTGTATTCCTCATCTTTTATGGAAAGTAATGTTTTCTCATATTGCACAGACCCTGCAACTAGCATTTATTTTAGTCATGGAATTATAGAATGGATTGGGTTGGAAGAGGCTTAAAGATCCTCCAGTTCCAATGCCCCTGCCATGAGCAGGGATACCTTCCACCAGACCAAGTAGCTCAAAGCCCCATCCAACCTGGCCTTTAGATCATTAATGAGATAATTTCTCAGCTCTCAGCTGAGCCAAGACATTTGTTTTATTAGAACTATCTCCAGATGATGCTTTTCTTGTCTAAGACAAAATTTTGCCCCAGTCCTTAAAGCACCTTGGTTGTTTTACTTCTTAGACAGTTTGATTTACTAGTCTAACACTTTCCTACTTTTTTCTTTCCTCTTGCCTTGTTTGAGCCTTTATTCTTTCGTATTGTGTGAGTGAAAGCACAGAGCCAAAACCTGACCTGAAGATTAAGCAGAGAAAGTTCCAAACATGTTGAGTCTGACTGTGGAAAGTCTTCTATGCAGAGCTATACTGCAGCAAGGAAATTCTTCAAAGTGTGTTCTGTTTTTACTCTCCTCTAGTGCTGAGTGTTAAACATTTCTTTTTTCTCTTTTATTTTTTTTTTCTTTAGCTGTGCTGTGTCATTAGTGCCAGCTCTGTTTGATGCATGCGGAGAGCAAATTTCCTGTTTCTGCCTACAATGCACTTGAGAACCTTTTCACTAGAGGCAGTAGGAATGCTCTTGCAGTAAGGAGGAGAAAGAGAGGCTGGAATAAGAGTGTGATGTGTTTCTTCTCAGCACTTTCATATATAAAATGCAGCAAGCCAAAGCTGTACACATACCAAGAGGTGTCATGGCAAATTCCTCTCTCTGTGTTTCCCCAGAGGTCACAGCTCAGAGTTGAGAGCTGTGCAGAACCAAATGCTAAAATTCTGCTGCTGCCCTGTGTGGGTTGGTCTCACAAGTTGGTCCCTCTGAAGCTGGTCCATCTGTGGTGGTGATGTGAAGGATAGTTTGTATTTTCTCTCTGTTGAGATCTATTGTTGATTTCCTGCATAGAAGAGGGGACATCAGCATTCCAGATGTGTTCTTTGATTTCAGGATGTAAGTCTTTGTTCTTCAGCATTTTGGGGGCTCCTATAAAGTGTGTCTGTGATATCTGAACACTCAAAGATTGTAGCTGACTCCTATTGCATGGTGCTCCCTCAACACAGTTCCATGATTCCTGTGTGTTTGCAGAGAGTTTAAGTCATCTTCTAGTTTGAATTGTGGACTGAAGGTGTAGGCCTACCTCTTTTCACTTTAGCCGTCTACAGTTGAGCTAGTCACAGTAACCTTCCTTTAAAGTCAATGTTAACATACAGGCAGGTCTAGACTGATGTTGATGCCTACAGTGGGATGAGATGAGTCACACTATAGAAACAATAAAATTTCTCACTAACCATAAAGGAAATCCGTACAGCAGCTCAGTCATAAATACATGAACTTGCTCACATAAACCTTACCTGCAGTGTCCTGCTTCTATACTGCATAATGTTCACACAGACACAATTTATAGTTGAACAAAAACTGTTTGATTTTGAGGACTCACAACATCAGGAAGCAAGGAGTGTGAATCCTGGCTGTTCTGCATCTGCCACCAAAACCTAGTCTGAGCTGTCTATACTTACCTCTGTAGCACTGCACTGGGCAGCACCAGCATCCCTTTTATTGCTGGATATGCACAGAAGTAATACACCATTTCATGTGTTAAGATTTTATTTTCATTTGTTAGCATTTCTGCAAAAACACTAGTTGAACTTTATTTCAGTTATATTTGCTTGGAAAGTTCCACCTAACACAACTTCTCCTTTCCCAAGAATGAAATATGAAGCAATTTCTTTATTTTTTTAATATTGAATACGTTTTGACCTCCGTTTCATTGGAAACTGTTGCACTTCTATGCTGTGAAGTGACTTAAAAATGTTTCATGGAAATAGATGCTTGTGACACCTTTCATCGTTCTGATAAAAAGGCTGATCTAGCTTGGCTCCATGAAAATTCCCAAACCTTCACCATAGAATATGGGTGCCACAGAGGAGTGGAGCATAAGTACCTTCCCAGAAACTAAATTTTTTGAGCTGTCAACAGCTGATACCACTACTGTGACGCTTAAAGGTGAAACTAAGAGTAAGAGTTGTCTGTTGTGCTTATCAGACCTCTCTGCTTCCGGCAAGTGACTCCATGGAGGGAGGGAGGTGGTGACTTGATTAAATGCAGAGGGTGAGAAACACAGAGAGTTGAGAACAAAGAAAAAGAATGATGCAGGACAATAAGAAAAAAACCTCTGAAGTGGCATTAGGAACATAAATAGGCAGATAACAAGAGTAGAGTTAATAGAAGCGTTAGTTGTTGGATGCAAAAACCAGATTAAAATGGGGGGGGGAACGGGGAAGAGAAAAATGAAGGGCAGATCTATGTAGTAGGCTAAGGCAGGAGGCAGAAAAAGCAGGAGTGGCAGGTCCTAAGGAGAAGAGAGAGGGAAGCATCTCAGATTTCTACAGCCACAGAACCTCGGCATGTGCTGGCCACCAAGAATTTGGGCACAGCCTTAACATTTTTCTAAGGGATGATTCAGGTTCTTAAAAAGATCTCATCAATTAATACCATTTACTTAAACTTGGTTATCTTAGGCTAACATTGCAATCTCAAGTTATCTGTGAATAAGTAGTTCATATATAAATCTTTCGTATTTCATTTTCCCGGAGTGTTACTTGATACAGGAGAATGCAGCCACCAAAATCCTCATCAGCACACAGAACAAGAGCAAACAGGTTTTGTGTGCATGTAAAAGCATAGAAGTGAGACAAATTCACATATATTAGGTGGAAAAGAGGTATAGAAACCTGCAAATGGAAACTGAGATTACATGGAAAGTGTGAAACCATAGGTTATTTTATATATTAAGAAGAAATAGAGGAGCTACGAAAGTTTTATCTTTCATTCTCTTTGTAAAGTTCCAGTGCTGCCCTTCACAAGTCTCACTTGAATATTTTATTCAAGTGAAAGTAAATTCAGCTTTATTTCACCAGACTATGATGTCTTTGAAGACTGTCTCAATCTTTTCATATGAAGAGTACATCACTAACAGAACCAAACTTTTAATAATATATTGCGTGACTNTGGCACTCACTAGCTGAGCTCTACTCAAAAATAAAAAATAGCATTTTCTTTCTTCTTGTGTAATTTCATGTGATCCTGAATGTTTTCTTGTTCCCATATAGCTTCTTTCTTCTGTTTACTGGAAAAAAATGTGAAAAAAAAATAGCAACCTGCCCCTTCACCTTTCTCCAGCATTCAAACAGAAACACTACAAAGCTCTCCCCTCTCTCAGATGAAAGCATAGCCTATATTTCCATTTCCTTCTCCCACCATAAAAAACACTCCTCTCGTCTTCTTCCTTTACACACCTTGCAGCTGAGCTGTAAAGGAGCTCCAGATGCATGAGTTCTGTAACCTGTTTTTCCTAATCTAAAGGCTTGCTAGGAGAAATGGATTATGTTTCCTAACTGAACGTCGCTGTAGTATTGTCTGGAGAGGTCACTCTGAACAAGAAGGTCACTAGAACAACTGCAACAGAACTGCTCTGATTTTACAGAAAGCTCCTCATAGGAAAACAGTGCATCTGTGTCTTGCACACCACGGTCAGGAGTGCAGCCTGCAGACTCTCCTAAGGGGCTTGAACTGTGCAGGGTATATTTTGCAGAAGGCCAGAATACATGACATATCTGGAATCTTGGCAAGGTCAAAAGAAACTGTTTAGTCTGGATACAGATCAGTCTTTCCTAATTTAAGAGTAGTCACACGACTGTATGCCCTGGTTAGCAGGGTTGATGCTGAGCAGTCCACAGTAGTATCTCAATAGTGTTTTGAAATGTGTTGCTAGAGAGATGCCAGGACTATAATTTAGTAGGTCATTTTTCCACTTAAGTTACTATCCATCTTCAGTTCAGCTCTTGTGTGGGTTGACATGCAGAGACTGTTAAGTGTGTCAAGATTTTGGAGTTAAGGACATCAGACGTTAAAATTAGCGCCTTTCCTCTTGAAAGTGCCCAGTGTGGAAATGACCCCAGCAGCACATAAGGTCATGGCAGAACTAAAGATCAGGCTGAGGTAGGACGTGGCCTTTGGTGCCCCATGGAGGGGTGGGTGCCTCGGGGTGCCCACAAGTGAAGCTGAGACACGACCTCTTTATGGGGAGCTGGAGCTTGGGAGTGTCACCTCTTGGCCACTCAGCCTCCTGCCTGCCAGGGCCACCAGCTGGCACGTCTGTGATGGCAGTGGGGTGTCCAGGCCACCTGGAAGTCCCAAAGCCTGCAGTGCTGGCCCATGGAAAGTGCCCAGGAAGAGCTTTATACCCTGTCATCTGCAAGGGAAACACCCATTAAAAGGGCATTGGGAAGGAAGGCTGGAGAGAGTGGAAAAATATTTTTATTTCAAAAATACTGGTTTTCCTTTGTTCACTGCTCCTCCTCAACTGTTTGAGGCTTCTACTTTTTAAGGGGAATTTATTGCACGAACATTTATTTTAGTCATGATCTTTCTCAGGTTGCCAAGGCAGAGGAGATAAACATCACAAGTTGTCGATGTTATTCATGGGACAACTCCAAAGTAAAATTTCACATCTATAATGGGTATTTGTAAGTGGGATCAATGCATGTTCAGTAGGAAAAATGAAAGCATGCCCACTTTGGTCTGAATGAGTCCACCTTCAGGAGTAAACCATTTATCAGATAAAGGAGTAGTATGCAAATCAACAGAACTTTTAAATTAAGTTTAAAGTCTCTGTCCATTAGCAGGACTTAGAGGCAGCCTTTCAGCAGATGAGCTGAGGAAAACCAATGTACAGCCAGATAGACATGTATTTGTCCTTTAAACTCTTGAAGCTTACAGCTTCACCTGCTTTCCTTGCAAGTTTTCCCTATATCTTAATAATCACAGAGGTGACAAAAGCTCTGCTTAATACCACCTTTGACTGATATATATTAAGGGAAATATATCCAGTCACGGTTCTCCTCTGGTCTACTGCATGTCTTTATTTATTACTGTGCTGTTTCCAAGTCTTATAAACTAAATTTGATTTTTTTTAAATAACCTATGAATCTTAAGATTCAATCAGAAACTTTTGAAGCTTTGCAGCATATAACTGGAGCTGATCTCTTATTCTTTATTCTTCAACCTGTGGGTCAAGCAATTATTACTTTCTGTCTCTTACTCCAATTTTGTGCTAGTCTATTTTAGCTTGCCAACTGTCATGTTGGTGGATTGAGCTTTTCCATAGTTCTACATAATACATTTCTAGCTCAAAGAGTAAATAATTTTTAAATTAAAATGCATTCTTTTCTAAGAAAACTGTTAATATAAAATCAGTATTTAATAAAGCTGTAGTCCTGTCTGATGCTGGTTTCTACTAGTCCAGCTAGACCTAAAATTTAAGACAATTTTCTATTGGCTTTAAATCAAAGATCCAGAAATTAAATCCATTTTCTCTATAAACATGCTCTTGAAGTTTTTTTCAAGATCAGAATTATAATTATCTTTTTGTGATTAAATTATGTGATGACTGTAAATGTGATCACTTGTATGAAGATGGGTGATTTAATATGGCAGTCGAAGAAATAGATTTCCATTCTTAAGCTGCATGGACTTTAGGTAGGGGAAGGACTAGATTAACAGGGGTAAATTTCGTTTATTGGTTTGTAATCTGTTTTTGTTTTTTGATTTTTTGACAACATCTGGGTGAGAAAGTGTTGAGAAGTAACTGGTGAAGGTTGTCTAACTACTGTTTTTATGTTATGGCTCCCATCTTTTACACAGCAGGCACTTTGCTGTGCTAGATAGATGCTGTGGACTGAAAAAGAGTAGGGGACTGTGTCTCTGTGTCTAGTGCCTGACAGGCACCAGCCTTTCTGTTTTGCAGTTTCCATCCTTATTTTATGTGTGGGTGTGTGGGCACATAAAATCTGTCCTCATCTATATATCCATATACATAAAACATGCTTATGTACTTACTCTCAATGTGTGTAGGGCTCTGAAAGCAGCATTTCAAATTGAGATTTTTCAAACAGAGATGTTTTGTGACCACTATTAGTTACAAAAGTAGCCTCACAGCACGAGAGCCTCTGCTATGCAAAGTAGAGAGGAAAGATTAGCAAAAATTAATGGGCTACTGGTGACAAAAAAAAAAAGAAGATGATCTAATCACTAGGTGGGAATAGAAGGCAACATCGCATTACTTTTCAGCTTGCTCTCATTTATACTGATCTGTAAATTACACAGCGCCTGAAGCTATGCCAGGACTCTGTAAACACTTTCTGCAAAGAATATACAAAACATAAAGACTCTGCATAACCAATAGGATTTGCACTGAAGGAATGGTGAAGTAAAAATAATAACAGCAAGACTCAAGCATGGCTCAAGATTTTTGCTTGAAGCAAAATCTCTTCAGGATAGTGCATGAAAAAAAACATTGAAGAGACAAACACCTGTAAAAAAGGAAGCAGGTTGAGGGTAAAGGATGAACAAAAGTGTCCACAGCATTGAAATGGAGATAATGAGTAGAAAGACAACTGAAATTATATGAAAACACATTCAACAAATTCTGGTGAAATCCAAACTGATAAAGAAAAAGATTCGTAACCAACCTAACAGCAAAAACAGAATGGTGCTGGGATGGACCATGGAGCAGAGGACCTTTGTCACCGTGTGACTGTTATTTCCCACATGAGCTACTACACTGAATTAAAGCACTCCCTGGCTTTAGCTAGACAGTTTGACTAAGCCAATTCCCAAAGCTTCATTTATTTTTAAGGTAAAGGAGAACATGGTGGCTGTAGAGTAAAAGGTATGTAATAGGGAACTGAACAAAAGGCAGGAATAAAGTTGCTAAAATTAGGAGGTAAGTGGGAAATAATTTTAAGTGGTGAAATAGGCAGTGTGTGGTCTAAGTGGAAGTATAAAGGAGAAGGTTTAAAAAAGAAGTAATGAGTTCACTGGTGAGGTTTTTGTGTGTACTGTAATGCATGCAGTGGGACAAAGAAAATAGGAAAAATAAAAATACATTAATCCAGAAAGAATCTAAAAATAACATCACAATTGATCAGATTTGACCAAATCATACTGAAGACACACAACTTAGCTGTGTTGACACTTTCAAACACATATAGGTAGATAGAAAGGAGGAGGGAGAAATAAACTTGCCTTGTAAAGGGAATTCTGTGAATCTCCGTGGTACAAGCTGTATATTGCTCAGACTGTTTTAAAATGTAGTAGCCAGATGCATATGGAATTTCACACTCTTTACATCATCCCTGCTAGGATAAGAGGGCACACATCTCCCTAACAAAAGATTTCCCATCCTAATGAGGCCACTGTATTTGCCCAAAGCTACTTGTCCCGTATTCACGAGCCTGTTGGACACAAAGATGCCCATTAACAGGTACAGCCAAAGCACATGGTATTTGATCTGCTCCCAGCCACCTGATTTTCCTCCATGGACAATTTCAGCCCAGGTGCAAATTAGAGCTTCCAAAAAAAGAGAATAGTCCCAGAAGAGCAGTAGGCTTTATGTGCAAAAAAAAAAAAAAAAAGCTGCTAAAATAACACATCTGTGTTTCTGTCAAGTAGAAGACAATGAGGAAAGCCTTAATCTGTCTTTCAAAGGCAATCAGGATCAAGCCTTGGTAAAAGATCTAAGCAACCCCAGATATTCGTGTGCAAAAAATAAACAGAGAAAGCAGAGAAAGATGATATTTATCTGATAATTTGGAGGAAATGAAGCTCAAGGTACTGATGAGGTGGTTTTAGTATTAGGCAAATTTTACTTCCACTTGAATTACTGGGAAGGTTTTATTGCCTGAAAGGGGATTTATAATATTAAAAACCAACAGTTAGATCATGAAGACTTAAAAGTCAGAAGTGCAATTTTTCAAACATAACATGAAATGTTACTCCTGGGAATACAGGAAAAATTTCTCTGACTTGGGTTTCAAAAAGCTGTTGGAGAACCAATTCTGAAGTTGTGTTTATGCAAATACTTGGTTTTCTAATTTTTCAGTAGTTATCAGTCTCTTCAGAATTGAAGTAATAGTCTTTTGCTAGAGCTTCCAGGACTGTTCTTAGCTCTTTGCATCTGTCAGATCTGAATAGTGCTTTCTAAAACCACATAGCAAGTTTTTCTGGCCTTTTTTTTGGCATGCAAGGTCTTTCCAGTACCAGTTCAACAGAAACATGAGCTAGATGTTGTTTCCAATACTGTAGTGCAAAAACATCAGCTCAAGTTAGAGATGATAAAAGATCAGCTTCTGTAAGAGAAGATAAAATCTGAATAAATTTAAAGCACATTTGAAAATATTGCAGCCTTGGATTTTGCCATTGCACCACTTCTTGGGGGTAAGCAAGGACAACCAGTCTCTATTTCTTTTACCTAATCTTCTCTGAGTACTGTATAACTGATAGCTACATATTATTATAAAGTCCTTGAAAAAAGGTGAACACTAAGTACTGTTAGAGGAAACAAGTGGCTGTTGTATTTGGTTTTGGCAGAAACACAAATGCATTTTTAATATCTTTTTGTTTCATCTAAATCCATTAAGGGAGTTTTTCTTTTTCCAACTGCATATAATGCAGTCTGCAATTCATTTTATGGTAACACAAATTCCACAGAAACTTTACAATTAGTATACTTTAGCATTGCTGCAAAAGCCTACAGGAGCTGATGATTCTTTTGCTGTGTGATGATGGGTGGCTAAGCAACTCAAACCAGAATGGCTCTTAAATCTAAAAATTAAACCTTCAATCAACAAAAGACAAAATTAGTGCCTTAAGATAAAATGTACCCAAACCTTTAAAATTTTCCCTTTTTTTGTTTTTCTTGGTCTTGTGATGTAGCGAGGGGCTGCCACCTGGCAGAAGCAAGCTGCAGAAGTTACCATTCTCACTTCACATTCCAGGTGCACTGACTGCAGAAAGCTCCCTTTGTTCCTTCCTCAAATGTGAATAAACAGTAGCAGCTTTTATAGCCCTGACACAGAGTGTGAGCCATAACAAGAGAAAACATGAAATGCCAGTGTACTCTGAGGCAAAATGTTGCCTTGCAAGGAGATATACGTTTTAAAAATATGCATGTAATTTTAAAACTAAGCACAGAGTTTTAAACACAAAAAAAAATCAAAGTGTCTGTAAAGCTCAAACTCGCTAGATAAAAGAAAAGAAGTTTACAGTTTGGGAAAGAAGTTTACAGATTGGGAAAGAAGTAACACAGATGAGATTAAAAAATAAAACAATCCTCTTGTTTAAAAAAAATTTGTACAGATACACTTCCTGCACTCCTGCACCCTTTAGGACACTTAGTTTCTCAATTCATGCAGTCACCAGCTCCTACCTTGTAGTCTAAACCAATTATCCATATTAAAAATGCAAGGCCAAGTCCCATGCTCTCCATGCTGGCACTGCTCTCCTGGCTCTGGTGGCACCGGGCCAGTGACAACATTTGAAGATGCAGCTGAGAGGCAGAGTCCAAGTGCATCAGCTCGAGGCTGGCAGCCACATGGCTTCCCTTCCATGCAGAGCCAGTGCCGAGGAACAGCACCTTGTTCTGTAAGGAGGGTGGAAATCAGAGGTGGGGAAGCTGTAGCCTCAGATTCTTGCACCCTTTGTCCATCACCACAAGTTTTTGGGTGTGTACTGTTGTTGTGAACACTGGATAATGCTAAGCACGAATGTGTGGCATGCCAAGGCCTATTAATCTCTTACCAAATAATTTCCCCTCACTTGCCAACCTGCTCTAAAGGAGAGACCAAATTATACAACACCTTTTGTCTGCTTTCCCAAATCATTACAAAGTTCTAATAAATTGAATTATATTGTTGAATATTGTAAAAAAGCAAAAAAAAAAAAATCACAAGCCAAAGACTTCTCAACTGAGCTTTCCCTTCAGACAGTGCTGCAGGTCTGCATATTCATTGAGAAAGGCAATAGAACTTCTGACACAAAGTAGAAAGAGAGTGTCACAGGCTTCTTTAAAAAACAGCTGAGGTCAGTAGGAATGTCAAATCGACTGACGGTATCCATGTGGCTGACAGAGCTAAGAACCAGCCAGGTCAGTTGGCTCTCCTCCCTTACCAGAGACCACTGCAGGTTTCACAGTCACAATCAGAGCTCAGGAATCTCAAGAGTTCCAGAAATGGTTCCTCACACATTTCATCATGAACGCATTCAAAACTGGAAGCTAGAAACATCATCCACAACCATGGCATATTTTTTGAGTATGGTTCTAATGATTAGGTTTTTTAGCACCAGCTGACACCCACCCAGTTCTTCCTAAGGAGTTGAGAGTCATGTACAGGAGCAGCACATCTCTGCTGGCTTTCCATAACAGTGAACCCTGATGTGTGTCTAACACAGTGCTAATCATGTGCCTGCCCAGAGACTAAGGCAACCACACCAAGAATTCCTTTCTTACAAATTTCAGTTTTTAAAGTGGCATGTGTATGTTTCTGATTTCTCTTTCTGAGCCTCAAAGTTTTTGCATTCTTCCCTTCCTTTTCCCTCCCTTCCCACCCCTTGCCTTGCTTTGCCTTCCCCTGTAATTCCATATACTGCCCTGAATGACGCTTTGCAGTTACAGAATCAACTAAGCAGATTATATTTAATTACTGAGATTTTTAAAGAAACATTTACTGCTTTTCTATCTTTAGATTTTGCTTTTCATTTGAAGTGTAAGTGCTAGAAGATTTCTTCAATCTTGTTTTTATCAGAAGCCAAAAAACAAGGGGCAATGCAGAGCTCCTACACTGAGAGAAGGGAAGGTAAATGAGAGGCAAAAAGGATGAAGAAAGGAAAATTAGGAAAAGAGTGAATTTAGTCTCCAGAGCTTGAAACTGACAGATAGTTGTTGCAATCTTAATTTCAGCCTCATCTGATTCAAATTATATGCTTTTTCATTACATGACTGCTTTGCAATCAAGTGTTTGTCTCTGTACCCCTATGTTTTGTATACATGCTGAAGATGAAGCTTTATTCCAATCTTAGCCATCATTGGATTAAGAGATGTGGGAAGGAAGGGTGAGGATGCTTACAGTCTGTGTGTTTTGATGACTCATTTTACACTGAAAAGCTGCCAGATATGCATCATTTCCACTCACTGAGAAATGCTGTTTTAGTCAACTGAAATAGCTTTTGATCTAGGGTAGGGGGTCTTCAACCTACAAGCAAATGGAGACCACATGGTAATTATCCACATGTTGATGCCAAAGCCAAAAATGCTGCTGTTTTTAAAAAGCAGCACCAAGAGTGCAGTTAATATCTATTTACATCTGGAGTATAATGAAAGAGCACAAGACCACAAAGTAGATGGTATGAAACAAGAAAAATTGACATTAACCTTCCTTAAGTGATCAAAACCAAAGTCAAATGTACTTCAGCACCAAAATATCAGTACTGTCTTAAGTACAGTAATGCTAAGTAGAGCTTTGCAAAGGTAACTTGGGAAACTGCAGAGCTTTCTGTTTTGGAAGTAACACATGGGTTTTACATAACCTCATTCTTCCCCCTATATTAGAGAAGAAGATTAGATAGCTGTCAGAGATGTGATTACAAAGAATCTCTGAGGTATTTTTATCACACTACTATTTAAAGAGGTAGAATTGCTAGTGGTTTTATAATGGAAACATTTGCTATTTTCAGTCTTTAATTCAATTGCTTAATTGCTGATTCAGAATGCAAAGGACTGGAACTTGAGCCAAGAGCCATTTTTCCCAAAGAAAATATTTATTAAACATAAAAGCAAACTTCAGCCATATCATGCAAGCTCTAAATTGAAGCAAAGGTAGTAGAAAGAAATCTCAACCTAATTCTACCTCTTCAGGAATGTCTATTGATTCAGACTTTAGGTTCCTTAGGGAAAACATACTTTTTCTTCATGATTAAGAATGGGTCAGGGAAAAGACAGTGTTGCCCAAGGTACATACATGCCTAGTGAAATTCAGAAAGAAATCTAAATGACTGCTGTGCCTAACTTCTTTTGATGTGGTGCCTTGTCTATAAAAAACAAATATCCAAATACACAGATAATTTCAGCATGTGATTGCAGTAATATTCTATGGTCATCAGCTAACAAAAACCCTCATACAAATCAGGTTCTCAATCCCAGATAATAATTTCTAAGGCACAAATATCATTGCCTAAAAAAAGCCTCCTCTGCTCAGATTCCTAGTTTGACAGCTTACATCTGCCTCTACATATTAGAGACATGAGGAGGAAAAAATAGATGTATGGAAATCAGACACGTAATAGAATTAAAGCTATCATATTTCACAGAGCTACCTCACTAGAAGATCCTTTCTTGGCTCACATCTTGTATGACACATATCCAGCCATAAAGGACTTGATTTTGAATTCCTGGCATCCTCAGCTGGCATTGAGCTGAAGAATACAGGTGATTCCAAATAGGTCATTCACTGCTTCTCTTCTTCAGAGAGCTTGATTTTCAAATACTTATGGAAGGTTTATCTTCAAGCATGGGGAGCAGAGGCAATGTGTTCATTTAATATTGAAGAGGTATTTAACACACCAATACAAAGTGTTCTGATAATGTATTAAGGACTACCCGGGACATCTTTGCTATAATAGATTCTAGGAAAGAACAAATTGACATTTGAAGAGCCTAGTGGGTCATCGAACCCATCCATGGAATATGCAGAATTAATAACTACGAGCCCTTGGATGTCATCCTGAAAATAAGCTCAGGAACAATAAATAATTTATAGTCCATTTGTAGTCACAAGTCTTTCATTTTTACAGATACATTTGGAACTGGAGCAGAATTTAATAGTGCAAGAAGCACAATAAGAACAGTGGCAAAAAGCTCGTCCTCAGTGTTACCTTTGGACACAATTGTCTGTGCCTAGCTCTGCATAACTCAGCCAATTCTCCCTCTTGCACATTCAGGCATGAAGTTTAAAATCTCAGCAGACCATTATAAGCTCTCATTCAAGCTGGTGTAAATCCAGACTAGCTCCTATGATGTCAGTGAATAAAATTACTCTGAATTTACTGCTGTGGGAGTGGATACTGATCTCACCCACTTTATTTTTTCTGTAAATTACTATGCCAAATCTTTATGGGCTCACATAGACGAGAACTCCTGTTTGTCAACACAAATTCTAAATAAGCAAACAGTTCTGGGCTGCCCTTTAATCTCTTCTTGGTTTCATAGCTTAGCCATGCACTCCTGAAAACTCCCTGTATTGGCTGATCGCTCCTTTTGGAGACTGTGGCAACAACGGCTGAGGATGTAGACATTATTAAAGTAATTTTCTAGCTGTGTTTCCACCAAAACAACAGGAGTGCTTGATAGATCAGTGCCTGCTATGTCACTATTCCACACCTCCCCTAAAAAGCTGGGCAATTTTCTGTTTGATATGAGAGCTGTCCCCATCCTAAGAGAAAAATCACCCTTCTTTAGCAACCTAAAACTCATTTTTTCCAACAGAGCTTATCTGCAGCAAGCTGACGGACTGCTGAGCTCCAGCAAGCAACCTGGCCTCTGGCATTAGTAACATGTCCCCTAGCTGCATCCCCCTAAAGCCTTTTTCTCTGGGAAGCAAGCTCTAAATTGCAGTACATCTGAAATGAAATAATAGAGTTTTTGGGCTCATACTCTGAAATGCTATTACAAGTGTAGGTAGTGCAAAACACTTGTTTGATATATTGAAATAATTCCTTTCATGAGACTTTATGTTGATTTCTTCCATTTCATTGCAATATACAGAAGGATCTCTTTCCATTAGTTTTATAACAATAGCTTTATTAGTCCATGTTTTTATTAGCTGTAAAATTGGCGTAAAATGAAAGATGTTTTCAGTTTCAACATACAGAAAATGGAAAGGAAATCTTGAAATTAGCACAAAGAAATGTTGTGAAATCTAGCTAGTCACCATCTGTAAAACATGTAGGTTTGCAACAAGAAAGTAGTGCAGGAAAACAGTGAATCATGAAGGTGAAGCATAGCTAGATATAATGCATGCAGCATAATAGTTATCTGAAAAACAGTCGAACCAAGGACTCTAACAATTTGCCACAATAGTTTGTCTTTCAGAAGCACTGAATTCAGAATTTAACTTAAAGAAAGAAAAATAACTCTTCCTTAAGATGGGCCTGCAACTCTGGTCGGATTCTCACAGCATGCCTAAATTAATCAACTGGCCAGAACCCAAACCACTGTGACTGGAGATTTACGGAAACATGGCATAGCTGATCTTTTTCCTTGCCTAAATTGTGATAATTTGGTGCTGAAAAAATGCCTCTTGCTGTGTCTTGGAGTCCATTGCTATAATGATTGATGATTGCAAAATTGTTGATTGCAACATCTTGAACGTTTTATGTTTAGTTTTAAATGTCTCTGAACTAAAGGGCAAAAGAAAGTTTTCTGTGATCTCATGCACTCATGCCTTAGATCTGTGACAAGATGGCCCCAGACTACACAAACGAGCTTGCATAATGCTGGACAGGACAGGGCAGCCTGGAGAGGCAATCCCATGTGTCAGGGTGCATCCAGGCTATGGGAAGCAGGAGGCCTTTGTCAATGGCAGCATCGCCAAAACATTTGGGGCTCTGCCATTTCTGTACAAACATCTGTGATTGCACCAGGACCAAGTGGTGCTCATGGTGTTGCACACAGGGGTTGATCACAGCCCGGCTGTGGCTGCCCCTGTGCTTTCCCAGCTGTGCCTGGGGTGTGGATCCCAACGCTGGCTGGGATTTCTGAGGGAGCAAGGCGGCCACAGTCAGACTCCAAAGCATCGCGGTTTGTCACAAGAACAAATGCACCCTCTGGAGTCCCTCTGATGCTGATTAGGCATTGCTTAATCAAGGAGAAACTATTCCTAAGTTTAAAGACACTTTTGCCATTTTTTCTTTGCTCTTGAAGCTTCAGATGGAGATGATTTTGTTCAACTATCTTCATCAATTATGTAGTGAGACAGAGGGAAAATAAGTCTGGAAGAAACTTGCTGAATTATTTCTTTGTCTTCCTGTTGAGGAAAACCCTTTCCCACGCACTACACAGAGGATTGCTATGTTACTGTTTTGCAATGTCAGGCCTAGGCTGGTATCAACAGTTATCCCAAAAAAAACCCTTATGTTTCCTTTACCAACTCCTCACTTCTGGAAGAAGATTTAAGATCTGCAATTTAACTAGAATGTTACTTAACGTAAGTGACTTATGTGAAGTTAGAGGTCCTGCATTTACAATTGCAGCTTCAAAACAATTGGATTTTGCAAAGCAGAGATAAAGAAGCTGATGCTTGTCTGAAAATTCTTGAGGTTTCTTATTATTTTACTTATGAATCCAATAAGATTTTATAAACTCTGGGTGACAGAAAAGACATAGCTGGCTTTTTAATACCAACACTGAAAGAATACACTGCAGGATTATGGTCTAAATTTACTTCTTGACATCCATTTTATTTAGGGACTGATATATATCTAGCCCACTCAGCACCTGCTGTCTTCAAACACACCAGTCATTTATGTCACTTATTTAGGGTTCCCCCTTAGGCTCTGGAGAGTTGTTCTTACACTTCAGAATCCCCTTTTTCCATCATTCTGTTTTTATCAGATTCTCACCTCAAAGTTCTACCACAGCCAGTTGTGCTGGAGAGGTCAAGAAATAAGGAACAGGCTGCTTTTTGTTGCTGGTGGGACACCCCAGGGAGATCCAGCTCTGCAATTCAGGCTCTAGAAATGCATCATTCCTTTCACTTCTCCACATTGCTCTTTGTTTGATGAAGTGTTCAAAATTCAGTGGCACCCAGACACCAACAGGCTTTACCATATTATAATCTTTGTGAAGGTCTTCATGAGCTTGCACACAAAGCCTTTGGAAGTCAAGTTCAAAACAAAACAAGGACCATATCCTTTTTCTTTATGGAATTTTGTGGAGAAAGTCTTCAAATTCTAAGCAGAAAAGCATTTTAGAGAAGATGTTTTAATTAACAAAGCAGAGGCCATTCCTAGCATCTACAGCAATTTAATAAGAACAGCTTTTTGCAAAGGACTTGAGTGACACTGGTCCATTCATTAAGAGCCACAGGAACTGAGAATGTCTCCTGCTCCTCAGCCATGATGCTGCCAGCTCCCAACTCTACAAACTGTCTACGACCACAGCCACAGGCTTGGGTCATAAACCATTCCTGTGGGTTTGTGCGCAGCTTCGGGAGGAGCGCGCCCGGTGGCCTCAGCTCCTGCTCCTGCTCCAGAGGGCCATCAGTGAGTGGTAAATGTCTGGGGTCAGGGGAAAACAGCACCACACACACACTTCAGGGCACACATTACTACCCTGAAAAGTGCTAATAACACAAAGCAGTGCTGTTGTGACTACAGGTAACTTAAGAACATAATTCTGGATTTTTCGGGAAGCTGCAAATACTGGTAATTGCTTTCAAAATTATTCCTAAAAGAGATATTTCTCTGAAAATGGTATCTTAATGATTATTACTCTACTTGTAGAAAAAAAATGACTGTGATCTGCATCAGAGAAGTGCTAAGGGCAGATCTGCATCAGCTCCCTGTGACTGTTGTGCTCAGCAGGCATGTACAGCTGCTGGTCCTCAACCAGCACAGGGTTCTTCTAGCATATTTTTAGATGAGCAGGATGCATAGCTTCAAAAACAAAACATTTGCCAGACCACACATCATTTCATTTTTGCAGCCCTTATTTTTAATAAACTATTACTTCTTCCACAAGGCTGTAATATTTTCCACAACACCACTTTTCCAAAGCATTGTCCAAGCCTCCTCTGGGCTCTGCAGCAGCCAGTACTGAAATTCTCACATGATTTATTTTCCCAGGCACCTTTAGTTCTCTTGTGGATATTAAAAGAGCAAGAGTTTTAAATATAACAATACATAAAAGAAAGTATTTTTTGACAATTACAGGAAAGTCCTATTTGTATCGCTTACATGTGATTCATCATCTTTATGATGATATGAATTACAAAGACAGCATAATATATTCTGTGTTTCCTCACACAAGAATAAATATGGTCTGCCTTTGATTTCCTACCGAATCCATTCTACAGTGAATTTTCAAACAATGATGATGCAAAAATCTGAATTTGATTGGGTTTCTGGGAAGATCTTCCCATCAAAGAATGACCACATTATCTGGCTCTTTTTATTTTACACCATGAGTAGAAGGATACACAAAGCAAAAATGGAAATACAGATTCTGAAAGTACTTTGCTGAGTCAGCTATTCGAACTGCAAACTTTAATTTTATATATTTTTTGATCTTTACTTATAGGCCAGAAAACCTAGTTCTTGTTTTCAGCAAAGCATTGAAAATAACTTTAATATTAAAAACTTTAAAAGAGTGTCAAGTATGGAACTTAAAAGTAAAATTTTTTATATGTTTAATGTCCAGAATTAGATTTTTTTAATAATTTTTTTCTTTAAATCTTAATTTGCAGAGTTTATAAAAACTTGTATTCACCATTGATTCCGGGCACGTACAAAATTTTTGAACACTGCTTAAGGAAGCTCCACATAAGTTTGGAGGAAACTGCCAACCTTTTGTCACCAAAGTCTGGATTATTTTATTAGGGAACATCTTGTAAAGCCCTAATTATGTAAGACTAACTTCTACTTGTGAAGGTTATGAGTAACAAAAAAGCACCTCAGTGACTGTACTTGGGTTTGGTACATATATACAGGATGTATACATTTTGAGTAATACTCACAGATGCATAAAAATGTTGGTCACAAGGAACCTCTGGATGCTGAGTCCTCCCTGCCACTCAGAGCCAGCGAGTTGCGTCCTTACCCATGACTGTGTTTGATGAAGACAATACAGCACTTCCTCTTGGAAAAGACAAGAATCTCTCAATTTTCAGCCAGGGTGCTTCTCCCTGTCATGGGCTGAGCTCAGCTTCTCTGTGTGAGTTCAACAAGGCACCACAAACCAGGACAGGAGATGGTTCCACCAGACTGGGCTGGGGGAATAGACTGACTGCAGTGCTCAGGGCCCATACATTTGTCAGCTCTATTTCAAATAAATATTTGTACATTTTTAAGGCCAGGAAATCATCCTGTAGAAAGGTCAGACTCACAGCATAGATTCTTACTATAAACTCATAGTCTGGGGCAAGACAGATATTTCAGAGAACACTCCCAAGTTCTGAAGATTCAACTGCACTTTATAAGTAGTTTCAGTGATTTATTCACCTCATTACACAAACTGTGCCTCCAAATTTTATTCTAAATTCTTCTGGCTATTGCACTTTGACAATACATTTTGCTAAAAATGTGTTTGCTGGAGCAATTCACCATAAGAATTTCATGTTTATGTCCTGATAGTACCAGATAGCAAGATGGCATTTTACGTACCTTATCTTATGGTCACAGTCCTATTTAAAGTAGAGATCTGTCTGATTGTGGTTTGTTAGATAAATGTCCCTCTATCAGAAATGTTATCACATAGATCCCCTGCAATCACATGAGCACACACACGTGCGTGTGCATACAGTCAAAAACACAGAAGTATATGTCAAAAATACAGTCAAAAATACAGAAGTATTTGGTTTCTTGCAATCATTATAACTTTCGAGGAAAGGCTTTTATCATTTTGCAATGTCAAATTTCAGATTTTATCATTCATAAAAATACAGACTCAAACCACAATAATGGAACAACCAGCAATCACACAGGAGCACTTTTTAAAAAAAATTATGTTACATTTTCTGGCCCAATGCACAATTATAGATCAGTTTTTGTGGTGTTGACTCAAGTAATCTCAGAAGCCAAGTTAATACCCAGATAATTTAAACTCGTATTTTGCTGAAGGAAGAATTAACCAACTTTTCTAGATCTCACTTAAGGAGCTCAATGGAGACGTTAATTTCAAAACTAGGAATTTTAGGTTTATGAGTATTTCACACCTCCCATCAGGAGCAGTTATAATATGGACACAGGAGAGCTGGGTAACAAATGGGAATGTAATCCACATGCTGCATCACCAGCAAAACCTATTCTCTATGTCATTACTGCTGAATCTACTTCCTTCAACAGTTTCTTGCTTGTATCAAAAACAGTACTGCCAGCAGGACCAGGGGTTTTCCCCCTGTACTCAGCACTGGTGAAGCCACCCCTCAAGTCTTCTGTCTATTCCTGGGTCCCTCAGGACAAGAAAGACATTGAGGTGCTGGAGAGTGTCCAGAGAAGGTCCAGTGAAGGGTCTGAAACACAAGTCCTGTGAGGAGCAGCTGAGAGAGCTGGGATTGTTTAGCTGCAGAAAAAGACGTTCAGGGGTGACCCTATCACTCTACAACCACCCAAAAGGAGGTTGGAGCAAGATGGGGGTCGGCCTCTTCTCCCAGGCAGCTAGAGACAGGATGAGAGGAAATGGCCACATACTGCTCCAGGGGAGACTCAGGTTGTACATCAGGAGGAATTCCTTCACTGAAAGGGTGGTTAAACATTGGAACAGACTGCCCAGGGAGGTTGTGGAGTCATCACCACGGGAGGTGTTTAAGAAATGACTGAATGTGGCACTGAGTGCAGTGGCCTGGTGATTGCTCAAAGGTTGGATTCCATGACCTTGGAGGTGTTTTCCAGCCTTAACNGGAGGTTGGAGCAAGATGGGGGTCGGCCTCTTCTCCCAGGCAGCTAGAGACAGGATGAGAGGAAATGGCCACATACTGCTCCAGGGGAGACTCAGGTTGTACATCAGGAGGAATTCCTTCACTGAAAGGGTGGTTAAACATTGGAACAGACTGCCCAGGGGGGTTGTGGAGTCACCACCACTGGAGGTGTTTAAGAAATGACTGAATGTGGCACTGAGTGCAGTGGCCTGGCGATTGCTCAAAGGTTGGATTCCATGACCTTGGAGGTGTTTTCCAGCCTTAACAATACTATGACTTCATCATTCTATTCAATGATGCCTCCCAGACATGAATGAAATATCAGATTGGCTTCATACCTTTTATTTAGATGCATGCAGAACCTAAAGAGTAAGTTGGGTAGTGTAACATACATCTTAACCTAATAACAGATATCTCCCTTACCGGCTCAATATTTTGTAATGATTGCTCTGCTAAAAGGGAAGGTGGCCTTCTAGCTGGGTTGTACTTTATAAAAAATTATTGCACATTTCTACAAAAGTTATATTACAAGGGTCAATCCACCCTCAATATATTTCTAAGGAGGTTTTTTTAAGGAATTTTAACCGAAGTTAAAAGTCTAGCTCCAAGCTTTATTTTAACAGGCAGAAACAAAGACTCCTAACAGTGTGGAAAATTTCATCTTCAGTAGTGAATACAGTGTTTATGAAACTCTCTGTATTTCTTTTAAATATAAAAGACAAACAGCACTTATAGGATGGTAAAAAAACTAGAGGACATAATAAGCCTGGTGTTCTGAAGCAAAAAGTTGATGGATTGAGCTGAGGTGTGAAATATGCTCTAACACAAAGAAAGCCAGAAGATTTCCAAACAGTTCTTGTGGTTAGATATTCCTGTAAATGAGTGTTTTAGTTTGGGTGAGTAATGGATTTGTAATAAGAATTTATTTATGTTTAATTTTATTCATTTATGTTTACTTTTAGGCTCTTTTATGGCATAGAGAATAATGCTTTGATTCTTGCAATTGTGTGATCCTTTGCATTAGCTGCTTGACATCATCATTAGCATAAAATCAACAAGTGGATAAGGACCAAGGCAGTTTAAATAAGGCAGAGGTAGTTCTTAGCTTGTTCTTAGCTAAGTTCTTAGCTTAGTCTTATTTGCTTCTTTGTCTTTTTTTAATCAGCACATGCAGATTTTCTTCCATAAATTAAAATCAAATCTGAAATTGTGGCTAGACATAAATTTGTCATAATTTATTGAGACGCAAAACCATGATGGTAGAATGGAGCATCCAGTAGAAAGATGATACCAGGAGTTAATCATCTTAATTACATTTTATTCTGATGTTCAATTTCTCAAACTCCACTTCCCAGTGATTAGATTTTATTGTGCCTTTATGGAAAGCTCACAGCCCCAAATAGCTGTTCAGTGTTTAAACCTCTATCCATGGTAATCTTCTCTTCTAAATTTGTAACTAATTTCTTACATGTAATGGAACTTGCCTTGTAGTTTTTACTCCATTTTATTGTAAATTTATCTTTTTCTCAAAATTCCAATTTCCTTCTGAAAGGAAATTCACTTTTTCACTTGGACATAATGTTTTACACTCAGCATTACGTGTATGGGTGCAGCCAGTTCTCTGCCATGGTTCTTATCTCCAAGATGTTTGCAAATGCCTCTGGGAGATTTGCTTTCTTGTCTTTGGAGCTCCTCTGAGCATTCAGCTTGAGGCAATTACCACAGATTACTAAATATGTCTCTGTGTGACTGCTTGCCAAGACAGTCTCCCATCCTCAAAGGAGAACTTGCAATTTTGTTCCACGTGTATTATTTTCTATTTAGTTTTATTAAAATACATTGTGCTCGTCATGACAACCTAATTAAGCCATTCAGCTTGCACAGCACAGACCTTTTCTGCCTTATTCACTACCCTGGCCAGTTTCTCTGTCATCTGCACACATGATTAGCACAGACGCAATGTCAGTGTCTAGAGTGATCTCTTTCATCGGACGGAGCCACTCTGTAGTGAGCAGACTAAAATAGGCCAGCCTTTTTTCTGTGTTCCTAATTATAACAGCAGCGTTTTGTATCTATGAGTGACCCAGGCTTCAGACCATTCCATACTAATTCCCTGTAGAGCAAGTTCTTTAAATAAATTACAATGTGGTTCCAAGTTAATATTGCAATTTCAGATAAAACTCAGCCTTCTGGGAAATGAACTTGCCTATAACTGCTGTGCAGGTGGGAACAAATGGGGATTGAAATTGCCTCATCCAGCTTCTTCCTTCACTTCCTACTATAAAGGTCCAAGAGGAGTATCCTGCCTCAAGCGTGGGTCAAGTGTTTGCCATATTCATTTCTTCTTGCTGAAGAATGTGTCCTGTCTGTAGTGACCAACAGCAGAATTAATGAGTTCAGAGGACTGTCTGCACCTCCTTCCTCAGCTGTTCTGCTCTGGCAGTGTTCAAAAACACATATAGTTCCAGTCATTTATTAGAATTTAGTTTTACATCCTAATTAGATATTACTTTAAAAATTAGCAAGAAGTATCAGATGCACATCTGTGTGTTGTATTATATTATTTCAGCAGTGAAAACTGATAAATACTGCAGCTGCAGAGCCAGGCCTGAGCATGCTAGGTGTTAAAAAAATTAAAAAAGAAGTCATAGTCTTTGTCCAAAAAAGAAATTTATATGGCCTCAAAACACAGGTATCTATCCTTTTGTTCCATATATGCTTTCTAGTACTCTCAGCTATTCATAATATTTCTCATTAGTAATCCTGCTATTTATTGCATCAGGGCCAATCCAACAAAATGCAAGACATCAGCTTCACTGAAGACAAAGGATCTGGTCTTCTGTAGTGCAAAACATGCTCTGGCCAATCCCAAAAGCATCTGAGGTGCACTGTTTCCAGCACCTACTCAGGACTTTCAGCATCTCTGAAGAAGTCCTTGAACCCTGCCAGGTGGGTTTCAATAAACAGCTAGCAGTATAATAATTAAAGCACCCTGAGAGTGAGAAAGTCTTGGCACAACATGAACAAAAAAGAGCCACCTAAGGTAAATGGCTATGTTTCCATCAAATACAATTATGCCAGTTTATACCATTTCAAAATTTATCTATAAATGTTCCTGCACCTGTATAGATGTAGAGATGTATCCACCCTGAGCAGTGCAGTCAGACACAGAGGGCATCTTCCCTGCAGCAGCTGATTCCTCCAGCTCTGTGAGGGAATCTGCAACACACTCCACTATGACAGCCAGGCACACACCTCTACTGCTTTCAGGCACATCACTGTGATTTCCAAGTTTTCAGGCAGACTCGGGAAACAGAGAAATAGAGATTAAATGGCCACTTGTAACTTATTTTTCTACATAATGTTAAGTGAGCAGAGTTATGCTGTCAATTAAAACAGTCAGAAGGTCTGCCAACCTTACAGAAATCATTTAGTTGAAGTGTCTAAGTGCTGCCTCCTTGACCCACAACAGCTATAAATACTTAATATTCATGGTGTGAGAAAGATCTTAATAAAAATATTTGGCTTGAAGTCTTGAACATCAATAGCTTCTCCTGAGGTCTTTACTTCCTTAAATGCAGTCAGACCTCATAGATTAATTAGGAAAAAATGCAGTGGAACAGGTAGGGTTATCTTAAAGCAACACCAGAGCAGGGAAATTAGAGATTTATGTTAGCTGTTACCTTCGACTTGGAGAACAAATTAGATGACCTGAGCTACTAGAACATTTTTCAAAGGTAACTGTCAAGTGATCTTTTAAACTACACACTTGTCCTGTTAAATAAAAAAATCTTTCATGTTGTGGGTAAAATGGCTCGGCAAGGTAGCTAACAAAGGGACACTGACACGTTTAAAATTGTGTTGCTCTCTAGCTCTTTAATGTATTTTACACTTGCTTCTCTGGCAGTAGAGGCAGTGTGGGTATGGACCTCGCCATCAGCAGTCTGCTCCAAGGGCTAATGAGGGTGGTGGAGAATCCAGGCTTTGGGCTGATGTGCTAGAAATAAATGTAGCACAGTGGCACATATAAGGTAATGTAAGGGCTTTGGTGGGTTGGGAAACGATCCATGAGGAGTCAGCCCTTCATTCACCGTTGATTCCAGCATCTCCCTCAGTGTGGGCTATAAGCAGCCCTGCTGCCCGTGGCTCTTTGCTAACCCCACACTGGTTGTGTTTAGCTAGGTGTGAAAAGGGACCGAGAGAATCATTTCTCCAGTGCAAGGTGTTAATGTCAGTCTCCCACACACATCCACTTTGAGGCAGAACCAAATTTCCTTTTAAAGGCTCGTCAACTTAAAGGTTAACAACGTGAATCACTGTTTCACCCAGAGGAGGTGTAATTTCTTTTCACTTACATGACGGCAACCAAAGTCAGGTATCACTAATATTTTTTGCTCTTCTTTCTATTCAAGTTTAAAAGTTTTTTGAAGGCTTTGCTATAAGTTTGAAGCAAGAAGTTGATCCATGAAAGCATTCTGTTAGTTTCCCTTCAGCTGCTACAGCTAACAAAACCCGAATATAGATTGCTTCAAGCAAAACATGAGTCTTTCACCAACATGCATTGGTCTGGGGTGATAGTTTAAATCTACTGGAAAGGGTACTCTTGCTCTGGTACAAGAAAAAACTCCAGCTGCAAGGTTTATGATTTTAATTTCAAAGGCATGTCCTTTCAGGTACAGACTAAGTTCTACTAGCCATTAAGGTTTAATGATAAAATTAATACACCCTAAAAGTTTAATAAATCCTATATATGAACACATCTGTGTTTAAGGTTTATTAGAGGCTGTCAGTGTAAGCAGTAATTAAAGTGCTGTTAAAAAATTAATGTTATTATGTTTCAATAGACAGTTAAAAAGAGAAAAACATTCGTATGGACAGGTAAGAGTTGAAAAGGTTAAGATTTCAACTACTATAAGTACCATTGCTCCATGTACTACAGGGGAGGGATAGCAACACACACTTGTTGAAAATCTGGCCTTATATTAAAATTACAGAATCCGTTCAATTGGTAGATCATTAGGTTGGACACCAGGAAGGATTCCTTTACTGAAAGGGTTGTTAAACATTTAAACAGACTGCCCAGAGAGGTGGCCAAGTCACCATCCCTTGAAGGGTGCCAGAAACGAGTAGATGGGGCAGTTAGAGCTGCGGTTGAGTTGACAAGGTGGAGATCAGTCAAAGGTTGAACTTGATGATCTTGGGGGTCCTTTCCAACCTAAATGATTCTGTGATTCTGTGATCATGAGACTCAAGAGGCAGTGGTGTGCAGTGAGGCAAGTGACAGACCTTTTTTCTTCTCTCCACTTCCAATCTATCTTAGATCTCATCACTCCGAACAAGAATTATTTTGTTTTTCCTACAATGAAAGAGATTTTTTTTTCTTCCCTTCCCCCACCTTGCTAAAACCCTCAAGTAAGAAAATCTTTCTTGGTTTTATCCTAAAATGCTTGGATGAAGTTACTTCTTACTGTAAAGTTCAGTGCTAGCCTTGAGGTACAGGAAAGTAAAAATTCTATTTGACACTATATTTTAGAGCAGGACAATAATGCATCCTGGTTCCCTTGCTTTAAAACAGACATTTTGTGGTAGTAGAGACATATCACAGTCCATGTCCCTGCTGAAAGCAAATCCCACAGTAAATGGACCTTTTGTTATGGCTTGTGAGAATGCATAGCACTTCCTAATTTGGGGAAGAAAGTAATAAAAATGTGGACGAATGCCCATCCAATTGTCTGTTTGAAAAATCTAGATGAGAATGTTTTAAAAGATTTACTCTTATTTGGCATGTTTCTCAATAATTTAAGAGGAAGGTTAAATGCATGATAAAATGTATAAGAGGATGGGATTTTCTTCTCTTTTTTTACCTTTAAGCTACCAGGAAAGCTAATTTTCTTATAACTTTGCTTGAGGAGCCATTGGAGACCTCACATGTTCACTTTGAACCTTTTCTGCCCTGAAGAAAGACAAAGAGATAAATTTTCTCCTGAGTACTTTTCAGTAATCAAGTAAAAAGTCCAAATCAAACAGTGCAAAACTCACCTTCCCTCTCATTACTGAGGATTTATTTGCATAGATTTTTCTGCTGTCATAATTCCCTCTTCTTCTTTGTCCAGAAGTTTGGAGACTCTGAATAGTCACCTAGGAAAGGGTGATAAGAGAGGAATTGTCACTATGGCACAAATGGACAGATCCAGAGGGAAATATGTCATCTGATATTTACACTTAAGGAAAAAGAACATAAACCAAACTTTCACCTCCTCCTTTCATAATGCTTTATTAGTAACAGTATCTTTTTTCTGTAGGGTTCTCACATGTGCCCTTCATTATACTGAAAGAATAGCACAAGGTTAGATTGACTTATCATTGACATTGTTCCCTGGCCTTAAAAGAATGTTGTCTTTTAATCCACCCAACTGAAAAAAAAATGCTGAATGAATTTCTAAAAGGTGGGTGGAATAGTTGCCATAGCCTGAAGGCAGCAACAATGTAAATGCTAACAAGTTATTCTGGTTTTACATGTCTGTTCACCTTTATACAGATTCTACCACCTCTGTGTCTCATACTGCACGTGTTAATGCTTGGGAAGTTCTTCTGGGCCCTATAAACAATTCCATAATACTCTTGAATGTAAACTGAAATAGTTTCCTCTAATTCTCTGATGCCTATTTAATAAGCATATTCTTGCTCTGCACATTTACGTAGCGTCCAGTTTAGCCACCCATACACACTCTCCCATTTTATGGCCTTTTTTGTTTCTTAATTCAGCACAATAGCTTGGATTGTGACAATTGCTTATTCAGATTTAGAGAAAGTAAAAACATAATATGCTTCTGTAAGACCAGCCCACATCTTGAATCCATATGTTTGAGTGTGTAAGAAAATTGGATCTGATGCCCCACCATGAACAAATTAAGCAAGAAAGGGTGACAACAGTGACAGGAAGAGCAAGGAGCAATCAGTGTATAACTGTATCCTTTAGAGTGGCTTACTCAATGCAAAATTCAGAGAAAAGATGTCCTGTTTCTTTATGACCTGATATATAGTTCATTTCCCTCTTGTCCAATTCACAACAGGATACTCTTACTTAGGGATGACAAAAAAATTTACAATCCAGGCTGTTTAGTTCACAACCTGTTGGAATAAGGAACCTCCTAGAAGTAAGAAAAGCTTTCTGTGTGCTGAAGCACATTTTCACCAAAGCCTCTGGATCCTGACAGGTTCTTACTGAAGTAAAAGCCACAACATCTGTTCCTGTCAGCAACCAAAGGTTTTCACCCAGAAGTGAGAAGCCCAGTACCAGCTGCTTGCCACAGCCAAACCCCTTTGTGCTCAACACCAGGGCACCCTAAGGGCTTCCCCTGGAGCCACCCTGCTCCAGGCAGGCTCCTGCTGTCCAGAGCAGCTATGGTAGTGCTACCAAAATATTTTCAGTTTTCCTCAGAGGCTAATCAAGTAACAAGCAGACTACAAATTCTTCAGGTGTGAAGGGTCGCAGAGAACAGCAACATCAGGGTCTTCCTGTTAGTCATGGTAGCTGCCTGCAAGCTGCCAGGGGATCTGAGCTGTTGCAGCTTGCACTCAGGGAAGGACAGGCTGGAAAAGGGACACTTAAAAGTTTAATCAAATGACATATTCATCCAGGCAGCTACAGCCATGCTGGACCCAAAAATCACCAGAGGAACCGCTTGGTAATGATCTCACACTAGATTTTAGCATGGGAAGGGACAGAATGCAATTAGAAACATTGAACCTGTTCTTGATCTCTCTCCTGTAGAGCAAGAGAACAGTTCTAGGGCTGCAATGGCTGGAGAGGGAGGAGCTGGCACTGGGAGAGGTGGCTGGTCCCAACCAAGGTTTCATAGGCTCAGGAATGAAAAATAACGAGGGAAAGAACAGGTTTCATGTTAACAGAGCAACTGGAATTTAAGCCTGAAAATTTTCAGGGGCTATTTTTCTTTCTATTTATACAAAATTTATAATGCAAATACAACTGTGTTTTTGTATGCTGTGCCTTTCAGCTCTATTTATAATTTGACCATTATTTTCAATCCTGGTTGATTAATATTAGGCCAGTTAAATCATGCTCAGATTTCTAAAGAAACATTCTCCTTTTTTATTGTTGTTGGAAGTGGTGAACTCTTGCCTTCTCCAATGGCATGTGTAGGATGGTTTTGCCTTTCGGCAGATTCTTAAGGCAAAGTAAAACACTTTCCCATCACAAAAGACTCTCAGAAATTAGGCTCCTGAGGATATCCTGTTGGAATAGAGCTGCTGCTCTTGCCCTGTCTCAGTGCTCCAACACAGTCAGCCTGTGAACTTGGAATCGTGGACTCCCACCAGTTTGGGTGGAAAGGGGATCAGAATTCTGCAGAATGGGGCCAAGTGCAAAGCTGGGCCAATGCCTCCTCCTCCTTCTCTCCCACCAAGTATTTGCAGGGAGCCATAGGGTCTCCACTTCTCCAGACTGAACCAATGCTGTGGCCCCATCCCCTCCTCAAACAGGGTGGGCTCCAGCCCCTGGGAGGCACCTGGACCTGCTCTTATCCCATCACTCTCTCCTGTCCATCTGGCTTCTGCTGCAGGGGCCTCCTCCAACCCTGGGACAGCAGCTGCCTGCTGGCACATTGACCATCACTCCATTCCTACCCACTTCATCCCACAGCAGCTCAATTTCCGTGCCTGTTCCACATGCAGGGAGATTGGCAGTGCTGCTAAAATCCAGATCATCTTTGCTGAGGACTAAAAGATGCCATTCACACGAGTGAGCTGAGTCTATGCTTCTAGAAATTGTTCCCGAATGTTTTCTCATGCCATCCACTTCCACAGCGACTGCCTACGGACTCACACCACACCCCCTGCTTTCATCTGAGTGATTCACCATCAAAATGTCCTCACCAAGACCATGTTCTAACAATGCTCAGAAAAACTTTGGTTTATGCATTTGTCACTTTCTCTGTAAAATAATACCCTCACCTTAGTTCATCTGGATCAGAAGGATGAATGAATTATTAATCCAGGCAGTGTTAAGATCTAGGGGAGGGGAGAAGCACCAACATTTATGAATTATCTTATGAATACAATATAAATTATTCAGCAGCTGTACATCCTTCTCACAAAGGAAATGAAATAATTTTTTTGGCTGTAGTAGGCTTGCAGACTCTTAAACAAAGAGGGAAAGAAAGATAAATCCTAAAACAGAAATGCAAACAAAAGATGTAAGTAACTGTGATTCTAAAGACCTCATTGGCAAAGTTGGCCCATGTCACATTTACCTGTGACTTTGTCCACCATTTTAGGGGAGAAAAGTGCTGCTTTTCTTAAGATAAACACTTGTGAAGCTCTAGTTTTACTTGGGTAAGTTAATTTCATTGTATTTATTGCCTTTTATGTGTGTGTGTGTGCAATGAAATCTCATACATTCTGTAATAAGCCAACTTGCATTAATTAGAACAAAACACCTTTGAGATTAAAATTGTATTCTTCCCTGTGGTAGTTTTACCATGAGTTTAACAAAGCCAGAACTCAACCCTAAAATTTCAGAAATTGGGGGAATGACTATATACAGAATTTTGTACTCACTGGACTTAGTATTTTCTTTTTCAAGCTCACACTCTTTCACAGCTGTAAAGGCTTGTAGTTTAAAACAGAAAGGCAGCTTGTGTGAGTTAGGCAAGTGAGGTCTTTCTGACAAAATTGAATTTTTTTTTCTTTTTTAATAAACCCTAGGGAAAAAAAATCCCCAAACATTTCTTTCTACTTTAATTTGTTAGCTGCAGTATCTCCCACTCATTGGTGTAGTGCAAAGAAATTGTTCTGCCAAATGCAAGTAAAGTGTACTGAAAGTACTCAACTGATCTGTTGATGGATCGTGTAAATACTCTCTCTAAAGGGGTACTAATTGCAGAGGTAATTATAAGCATTTTAAGGGACTCTTTTTTTTAATTGACAGTATTGTTCAATATTAGCAACCCATTTTATGAGCAATGCAATCATGCAAAGGAAATGTTTACATTCACTGCAAAATAAAAAAGGTGCAAAATGCAGTTTAGGGGGTTGAAAAGCAAATTAGGCATCACCTACAAGATGCCCTATTCTCTCTCAGTCATTCTTTCATACTCTGGGACCATCTTCAGGCAGAACATCAAGCCTGAAACCTGTCCACAGCTTCATAATAAAGATCTGAAATTTGCTTTGCATATTCTTCTGCAGAAAGAAAACAAGGACAAGCCCCTTGGCTGCTGTAAATGGAAATAGCTCCATTGGCTGCAGCAGTGCTCTGCTGCACTGCACTTCCTCTAGACCTGCTTCGCACAATTTGAAGCATTTATGATGCAGAGGAAAAGGGAGGGGAGAGCCCGGGACACCATTTCTCTTTGCTGTCTCTCAGAAGTCACTTCAGATTGATCCACCTTAGGAAAAATACATTGCTTTAATTACATTCATTAGTAACTTGATATTTTAACCAATTTTATACCATCATAAATCCTTGTACCTTACCCGAACTCAGTTTATTTTATCCCTTGTTTAAGGGAAGGCATACTGCTGCAACTACCATGAAAGTTTTATTTACAATGATACTTAAAACAAAAACTAAACCTGTAACCATTCTAGTTCCCCATTCTGGTTAGTTCTAGGCAAGCTCCTTGTTCACCTTTGCTTGGACATACCTTTGAGGGAAGAGTAGCATAGCACTTTACCTGAGAGGGGTGTTGTGTTGTTGCATGAGCTCAGGCCCCTGGTGGCTGGTCACAAACACCTCCATGGCTGACCTCATGCTAACCTTCAGAGCAGGGTTTTAGTTTCAGAATTATAGAACCATTAGAATTAAAAGGTGGGAAAAGACCTTCAAGGTCATAGAATCCAACCTTTGACTGATCTCCACTTTGTCAACCAGACCATGGACTGGCTACCATATCCAGTCCTTTCTTGAATAACTCCACAGATGATGACTCCACCACTTCCCTGGGTAGCCCATTCCAATAATTAACAACCCTTTCTGTGAAGAAATTCTTCCTGATGTCAAGCCTGAAAATCCCCCAGCACTGCTTAAGGCCATTTCCTTTTGTCCTGCTGCTAGTTGCCTTTATTTTAGAAATAAGAAGGGGAAATTGCTTCTCTACAATTCTGTCACTACAATGTCTTCCAAGGAAAAAAACAGAAACCTCAAGACAAAACTCATTTGCTACTTTCAAAAAGAAGGAAAAGCATCAAGAGATCATTGTTGCTCTGTTCCTAGGTTTGAGTAGGTAAGGAACTGAACACAGATTAATCCCAAGTTTTGAGTTCTTATTACTACTGAGAAGTGAAGAGTACATGGCCACAATTGGATGGGTGTTAATAAGGATCCTGGTACAGCACTAAACAAAGACATCTTGCAATGCATCTGGAACAACACAGCTGTTCTCTTTGAACTGACAGGATGCAGCAAAGCACTGCTGACATCTTGGTCCTGATGAATTCAGTGGGGTCTTTGTGAGGGTAAAGGCTAACGTGTGAGGTCCAAGGCGTGCATCTAGTGTCTGTGTGTTTCTTGTGCAACACACACACAAAAATACACTTAGGGTTGTGAGCCCTCACACCCTACCGAAAGATAAGTAATCTCATGGGTTTGTTTTGGCTGATAAATCTGATGATCGCTTTGTTGGTTTACAGCAATTTGTAGACTTAGTAGGAGACAATAACACCAAAGTTAACAATCACCCCACCAGAATGATTCAGGCAATTGGTGCCTTTGCAAGCCATCAGCCTTTCTGTATGGAAGCTCATCCTTATAGAACACAAGCTGGTTAGCTTCTCCTGGCACTGGGCAAATGGAAGAGGTAAAAAGTAATTACATTCTTTTCAGTGACCACACTCCAGTTGCAAATGCTCGCATGGCTCTTGCTTGCAGATAAATCTTTCTAGCTGGAGTACTCATTGCTCTTACAAAAGTAAACATAAACACTGAGTGCAAACATCGACTGGTGCGGAAATTCTGTGATATCTGAAAATTGTGCAGCTGCTCTTACTCCCAAGTAAGTCCAAGTTCATCTGGAGGGGCTAGAATTTGTAGAACTGAGAGTCCAAAAGACTGAAAAAACCCCAAGCCAGTGTTTTCTCTATCTGGAAAGTTAGAGAAAAATTAGCTTGGAAAATTACAGGCTCTCTCACCTAATCTTGAAGCTGATTCTGTGAAGAGTTAGTGCTGAAATTAGACTCCGTTTTAGGTGGTATCTTTTTAACCTGATAAGATCCCTGTGTTGCAAAAATCTTTTGCATATTGGTTTAAGTATTTTTGCCTCAGGGCAATTTCAGTATCTTGCCCCTTTTTGTTCTAGTAGGGAAGCAAGTGAACAAATGTACAAATATGCCATGGTAAATATGTAAAGGCACTGCTTCTACTCTAACCACAGAGGGATTGATCTAAATTCATTAACATACAGACATGGAAAACTTGATTGAAAAGCAAATTGAAAAAGAAATTGCAAATAGTATTACACTAGAAGCCTTGTAAAAGTGTTGGTTTTCCACATAACCTTTCTTTCAAAAGCATTTACCTTTTGATAATGTATAAATGTTTATATTCAATTCAAAGCTTTTCTTAAAAAAAAAAAAAGAAGAAGAAATGTAGTAAATTTAATAACCATAAACCCATGTGTACTTTCAGTTCCACTTTTTTTATATTTATGAAAATGTTGGGCTCACCTTGCATATCCTCCAGTCTTTAATGGTTCACACAGTTAGAGATTTATTTTAGTTAGATAGCATTAAAAGCAGCCTTAACTAAAAAAAACAAAAAAACCAAAAAAAACCAAACCCAACAAAAAAACCCCACCTGAAAACAAGTAAAAGCTTAAGGCTGACATACTAATTATATTCTAAGAGTAAGTAAAGAAATATTTTAGAATAAGGAATTTTATGTAAACGATTCAAAATATTTCAAGTTGACTCATAATTTTTCATCCTTCACTGCAAAGTTTTAATTTAATGAAAATTAAATATTTAGAGTCTTGAAAACAAAAGAACAAAAGATCCCAGTCCAGAAAATACTAAACAATGTAATCAGGCATGTTCTTTTAATATTTCCCCTCTTAATCAAGAAAAAAGAAAGAAAAAAAGCCAGCAGCCTACACAGAGCCAATTACACAGAAAAATCATAAGCAACTGCAGCCTGTGAAATATTGCCAGTCACAAATTTACCATGACACAATGCAGAGGAAGCTATAGTTTGAAGCCCAAGCCATCAAGTCTGAATTTGGAAATCTCAAAATGCATAGTTAAACTTAGTGACATTGGGAAGATATTCAAGGGAGATGGCCAAGAGGCACACAGGAACTACCTCATTGCTATTATCTCCCCTAACTTATGTTTCTAACACAAACATGAAAGGAAATGCTGAAATCAGTGAGGAAGAAACCCAGCACTGTAGGATTCAGAGAAAAGAAGAATCCATGGCATCTATGTGATAATGGAGGGAGGGAGGGAGGAAAGAAGGCAGAATATTTGATTTGAGAGTAAGGAGAGTTGTGCTGGTAAAGAATGAAAGAATAGTTTTGTTTGTAATGTAGGTTTGTACTGATTTATTGAACCTGTTTCTCCCTCACTGCTTAGTCTTTCAAATCATTACGGGTGAATTCATCCTTACTGCATACAGTGTTTTTCCAGTAGTTATAAGGTATTGAAAATTAAGGGTCTTATTATATCCCCAAGGAAGTACAGCTAACTCACTCTTGATTTCAAGAGAAACAAGACAGAAACTAAAAGTCAATCTTATATCTGAATGTCTTAGTTTAAATACCCAGTTTTTAAACATAGCTGGCCAAAGCATGGAATTAAGAAGTATATTTTCAATTATTAAATATTAATTTTAATTTCATTTTACATATCATAACACCATCTTTAAAAGATTTTATTAAAGATTTTTAAAATTTCTAGTACTGTATTTTTAATTTAATAATAAAAAATGAACCTTCTCTTCTCCCTCTAGTGCATTTTCACTTGTGCCCATGTAGAGAGCATGGACCCCATGAAGAGAGGCTCTAAACTGTACCAGGTCAATTACAGCCACATAGAAATTAGGACTGAAAAGCAGGCTTGATTCATTGCCTGTGTAATAGTTTGGTTTCGAGCAATGGGTCTGGAGATTATCCTTGTTTTCCCCTCTTTCTTAAATAAGGCTCTAGGAAAAAATTTCCGAATACGAAAAAAGCCTCTAAGCCAAAAACTTCAGAGAAAGTGTTTGCTTTATACAAAGCTATTCCTGTTAAAAATAGAAACACAGTCCATTTCACACACACCTGCAGAAATTACACAGGTGCAAATTGGGAAGGCAAAGTAAAACTTCTTTGTTGTCAGGGTATTAATAACGTGCTTCATGAAAATTTGTATCAAATAACCAATACGTAAATATTTAGCCAATCACACTTTGGCTGCGCTTGAAGGTTTGCTGGAAAGCACCATTGTGATAGTTTGATCTAAGCATACCATGCCATAACATGGGCCTTAGGACTTCTTGCTGCCTTTTGAAGCTCAGTAGTCGTGCTTGGTTTAAGATTCCAGTCAAAGGACATCCCCACCAGCTGCTTCACCGGTTAATTCCCTTAAAAACCTGCTACCTGCCTGTAACTTCGAGCTGTAGATCTCCCTATGTTTGTGGGATAGACAGAGAAGTCCTCTAATAGCTCATTTCCCTCATGTTCATTCTTCCAGAGGGTTGAGTTACTTCATTGATAAGCTAAATAGATCACTGTCTTTAAAAATAAGCTTTTCCCAATCCTTTTGTCATTATCGGTACTCTTCTCTGTAGTTCCTCTGTCATCCTTCTTGAAGTGCAGATAATTAAATGGGACTACTTTAGCAGACATCACACCACCAGTGCCAAGCAGAGAACATTCAGACTCTGTTCTCCTTCCTGGCACATCCATTTCTGTGTACCCAGTATTACAGCAGCTCTTTGGGCCACGGCACCGCGCAAGGATAATTTTCTTCCAGCATTAGCATCACATATATGAGTCTCTTCAGAATCCTTCTACCCTCTATTCATTGTTCCCCAAAAGTGGCAGCTTGCATCTAGAAATGTTACAGCATACCTTGTGTGACGCGCCGCTGCTTCCAAACCCCTCACACGCACCGCAACACTTGTGGGCTTCAGTAGCCATAGAGATTTTGTAAAGAAAAACCATTTTAGAACTCTTGAACCAAAAATTTTGCATTTGGCAAGGGATGCAATCCATATGTCTTACATTTTACAACAGAGAATCATGCTTTAAATCCTGAGTAATCCCAGTGAATTAAGTGAAACCTTTTAAAGTGTAAAATATTATACAATGCAATGTCAATATAAACAGGGAACTGTCACAGACTGCATCTTCACCACTCTCAGTCTAAAACAGGAGTGCCCTTCTGAAACTAATCTCCTGACTCTCTCTCCATGCTGAGTCACACGCACCGCAACAGAGAGGTTTCTGAGCATGAGGACTGCCTTCCCTTTGGATGAAACTAACCCAGCCAGTGCACCTCGGGAGCATGTCCAAGGTGCTCCTGTCGGGCAGCCTGCAGGACCAGCCTCCGGCTAGACACCCCCAGCCCCAGCAGGCACCCAGATGCTGATGGTGCTGCAGTGCAGACACTTGGTCCTCACATCCCTGTTCCATCCTGTCCTTTAGCCCACAGGCATGTCTGTGTTTTGTCTGTTTGCTCCTCTCCATGCACACTCCTCATGAGAGGGCTCTCCCTCTCCCCTGGGGCTCGTCCTGACAGTCCCCACTGGGGATCAAAGAACAGTATTAAGAATTCTTCAGGAAGATTCGGCCTTCCCAAGGGTAGACTCCTGGTTCCCACCTCATTTTAGCCACCTTGAGATGTATGCAAGCAGAGCTGCTCCTGCTGCTGGCCTCAGAGGCTAAGATAAGATAATCCTCATGGGACCAGAGGAGGTCCTATGAGAGCAATCTCACAACACTGAGGATTCATGTACCTGCAGAAAACCTGAGCAGCTAGGGGTGATGATGCATAGTTAACATCTCTCACATCCATAGCACAACCTCCTGCTAAGTCTGGCTTCTCTGCAGGAGAACTGATTCTATTCACTCTCTAGGTGTTTCACTCTCTTGCAGCCAGCTCCTGGGTAGAACTACTTTCTCTTCTAAAATCTTTCATGGGAGGAAAAAAAGGTTTGAAATTATAAACTGTCCCAGACATTAATTCAACACAGCTGGGGCCATGCAACACTGCATGGATGAGGAAAGACAAGAAAAGAGATGATCATCCCTCTCTTCTTTCTATTCCAGACTGGCAGGAGGCCAAACTGTCTCTAAGAGTAAATTAGAGCAACATAAAAAAAATCTCTGTTCCATCTGAGGATCCTAAGGGACCCATACTGCTAGCTCAGCCCTTCGTGTCAGCCCACTAAATAGATCAGAGGAGTGTAGATTACATATATCAAAGTTTCTGATTTACTTTACCTTAAGTAATAACAAGTACGTGTTCAACATACTAAAGAATATCTTCCATACAGTAGATAGGAGTATCACCCTAACTTACGTAGGTTTTTGGAAGAATCACCAAATCTGTTATCATAATCTTGTGGAAAGAAGCAAAAACACATTTGGTGTGATACCCACCTAGAACACAGTGTCCCTGAGCAGCAGAGGTTGTATAATGGCATGGGAAAGGAACTATGAATAGTGCATCCCTCTTTGCAACCTCTGCAACAGAGTAACAGCATCAAAATCCTTACCAGAGGTTATCAGATTGAATTCCTGTTAAAGCCTGAGGAATCTAAATCTTCACATCTCAAAATGGTGGATGAAAAATGATCTCTAGAAAGTACAGGTATTACAGGCCATATGAATCAAACTATAGAGAGAAACAGGATAGAAAAAGGATCAGACTATGCTTCCTTCACAAAATAAAATAAAAAAATATTACAGTTTTGTCTTCCAGAAACTTTGAAACAAGGTCTTCCACTTTACTTTTTTATTTCTGATAATATAATTTTACTCAAGAGGTCTGCTTGCACAAGGGGTCATAGATTAAGCAAAATCTTTCAGTCTAATCCAAATATATAAATAAATTAATATGTGAAGGGAAAAACCAAAACAGTGATGGTCTCAATTCCTGAAAATATCTTAGTCAATCAGAATTTTCTTCTAAAATTGAAACTCTTGGTATTAACAAGCAGGTAAATGAGAAAACTTTTTTTTATGCTGTGAAACAGTGGATCACATGAGTGACTCCAACAGAACATTTACCTGAAGAATTTCAAATATTTTGAAGATGCCCACAAAATAGAAGTCAAAGCTTGCTGCTACAGAAGTGCTAAATAGTAACAATAATGTGCTAAAATGTCTTTCCTTTCCCACCACGAATAGTTTGGCAGGACACCTCATAACAGGAAAGCTAGGGATTTAACATGTTTGTAAGTGTGACAGAGCAAGGGCCCAGCACGTCACATTTCCATGTATAGAATATCTACGTCCTGCAATGTGAGAATGGTACAGTGCCCCTCTGTCCCAGTAGTGTGGAGATATCTATTCAAGTTCAGTTTTCACTATGATATCAAAAGTTTGCGTATGAATTTGTGTTAAAATCTTTATTGTCTTTATTTTTTCAGTCCATAAGAGGAGTAAATAATTAATCTGCATTTCAGGCTTTTTTTTTTTTTTTTTTTGTGGGAAGGATTATTTAACTAAAGTAATGTAAAAGAAGAAGCAATTATTTATTTTTTAATTATTCACTTTTTCAAGAGAACTTACTTTTATTTAGAGAATGGAAAATATGGGGTGAGGGGAAAACAGGAACAGTTACCAACACAACACAAGATGATGAAGCACTAGAAAAATAACAAGGGGTTTCATGTCATAAAATACAAAATATTTTGCCTTATGATCCCATTATCTCCCCAGTAGGCCAACCTTGCTGGCCCTTGACTTTGATTGTTTCAGGTTAGGGTTTCCATTTTAATGAGGGTAAGAAACCTCAGCTCTGGCTCCCTTCCTTTGGAGCTGCAGGGCTGTGGCACTGCTGCTGATCACCATCGCAGCGTCACGAGTTATGAAACTGAAAAAAACAAGGCTCTGAAAAAACCGGCGATTTCTTTTATGCATGGTCACTTCGGGGTCCTCTCTTACACAAAGGCCAAAATTATTGCAATGGCCAGAGCTGTGATTGACTCTTCTGTCTTTTACTCTAACACCACTTTATAGTTGGGGATTCTTTATTCATTTCAACTGGAAATAAACCAAGTCTTTATCATGGGTCTGTGCAGCTCCTCTTAGCCAAGCACAGCCTGAAAAAAGCGCCTTCCTTGATAACCTTCATTTGAAGCTCTTGGCAAGGATTACATCAGTATTTAACCCCATCTCCCCGGGGGTGGCTGCCTGGCCTGCCTTGTGGCCAGGACACCGCTGTAGCCAAGCAGGGACCCGCACTGGCCACAGCACCAGTTCAGAGAGTGAGTGGCTGCAGCCCGCCAGACCGGCCCTCTCCTGCTTGTCCTGCTCCCCGCAGGACTGACCTAAACTCCGCCAGAAAACGGCAGTGGCGGCTGCGCCCTCTTAGAAAAGAGGAAAAGCCACTTCCTTGTGTCCACATGATGTTGCAATTTAATTTCCTTGCCATCACAACGCCTTCAGTTGCCCACCAAGCCTTCCTTGGCTACCTCTGTAGCTCGGCGGAGCACGAGGCCAGGCCTGGCCAGGCTGGGAGCCGCTGTCCGAGTGCCTGTCCGGGACACGGTGGCTTTCCCGGCTGGAGGATGCAACACCGCGGTAGGTGCATGGCCAGGCAGCGCAGGATGAGCAGTGACAGCCCCAGCACAGCCGGGAAGGTGCCAGGACAGAGCTGCAGCGGTGCCGCTCACCGAGGGCAGCCCGGTGTGCCCCCACCCACAGCCCCCTGGCCATGCTGAGCCACCTCCGCCGTGTGGGGGACAAGGACGGGCCCGACACAGCGGTGGCGGCTCCATCGCCCTCCCCAGAGCGCACAAAGACCGAGCCTCGGCCTCCTTGCTGGGAGACCGCACCTCGGAAGCTTTGCAAGTCTTAAGACCATTTTCTGATGAGTTTACCTCATTTGTAAGCCCACAGCACTTTAAAAGCAAGCAAGCAAGCCAACAAAAAAGCGCAGGAGCTAAAAATGCTGGCCCATCTCGCTATGAATCTGGAGGGTGTTTTTTGTTTGTTTACATCACCGAGTAATAAAAACGTACTGTAGGTTTTGCATTTGGAGAGAAATAAGGCGAATGGGAGCTTACTTAGGAGGGGAGACACGTGTCTGCCTGTCTGTCTGAGCGCAGATGGCCTTGCACTGCAGTCTCGAGGCTCCGAATATGAAAATGAATCACATCAGCCCGCAACATTTCCCAGTGTTTTGAGAGTTCTGCTTTCAACACATATATATGAATGTATGTAGCAATGATCTTTGTTGTCCTGACTTGCGTGATGTCATATTTTTCCATCAGGATACTGGGTGACAGCACATTTGTAGGCTTTGGGCTAAATGTATAACGAGCATGAAATTCCCCTTAATGTCAAAATAAGACCAAAAGAGAAAAAAGAGTGGAAAGGTCATATGGAAGAAACCCTCCAATAATAAATATGACTTTTGGGACCGCGCGAGTCTGGCTGTCACGGGGATGAGCCCACCGAGGCAGACACCCCGGCAACATCCGATAATCTTATTATTTGCATGACATTAGCCATGGGGCCGGGGGGTGGGGAGAGGTGGGGGAGGGGCAGGGGGGAGAAGC
>VYXF01001932.1:576379-586678 GCA_013397295.1 Polioptila caerulea | reverse complement strand
GAAGGGAAGGGAAGCTCTCCTCACCTGGTGCTCCGGGGGTGGCAGGATGGGGAGGGTGCTGTCCTTCCATGCCCTGGCTGTGTCTGGCAGCCTTTTCCACACAGGAGCAGAGCTCTTCCCCTTCTCCTGCCCTTTGCTCTGCAGTGCTGCCAGCAGCAGGAATCTCTAGCCCAGGATGCTGCCTGTGCCCCTCGAGGGGCATTTGCTCCATCCTCAGAGCAGGAGTTCAGGCAGGCAGGCACTCAGAGCTGCATCCTCCCCCGGCTGAGCTGGGTGTTTGCCTGCAGCATCTCCCTCCCCACTCCCACAGGCCCTTGTTCTCTGCCCCCCTTCACCCCACCTGTGCCTTGTTTCCTGCTCAGGGGCTCAGCACAGGGCACCCAGGGCCCCCTCAGCAGCTCCAAACAAGGCAAGGCCTCATTAAACTGGGGAGTGCTCTCTGGGCTCCCTGCTCTGCCACCCCATCCCCTCCAGCTGTGGGGACCCAGCCGTGCTTCCCTGCCAAGGCTGCCCATCATCATCATCATCACGATCCTCATCCTCTCCCTGATCCCTCCCTGCTCTCTTGCCCTGCACACTTTTCTGTGTTTGGGGAACATGGAACACTTAGCAAGCCAGAACAAATCCCTTGAGCATCCTTTCCTCCAGCAGCGTTTCTGGGACATACCCATGTCCCAGAAATGTGGGGAAAGGCTGTAAATCAGGCAGGGCATGGAAGGAGATGGGGCCTTGCTTTCGCTAACACTGGGGAAAAACTCTCTGGGCAGGCAGAGCAGCACTGCAGGTGTGCTGGTGTGAGTGCTGTGGAAGGGGGAACCAAGAGGACTCAGATCACCCAACTGTGGCAGCAGAGCACCCACAGCTCTGCTGCCCAGCACGTCCTCTGCCAGTCTGTGCCACTTCCTTTGGCTGTGCAGTTGTGGCAATAAAAACAAGCAATTCTTACTGGATAGTTCCTGATTTTAGGGACCCGTAGGTTTATGCAGACTCAGTGTTGATAGATCCTGTTTATCTCCCAGTGGCTGCTGAAGGAGAACAAATGCCTTGGAGGTCTGTGACTGAACACGTTGTGGGACCAGAGTCCTGAGGCTGCACAGACCATGCATGGCACGTTGAGGTAAGATCTTACAGGAAACCATCCTCCAAACTGTGTGGAAACAAACTTCTTAATTGGTGAAAGCCACAGTTGGGAAACATCCCGGGCAGCTGTTCTTCAGCTATCTGGAGCCCTGCCAAGTCATAGATATATATCAGCTTGGAGCTGAGAACAAGTGTGATGAATTCCCGCCAAGAGGGCCATGGTTTGGAGCTATAAGCACCTAAAAATAGTCATATATAATGAAACTGCCTCCTCAGCCATAACTGCTGTGAGAGTACAGTGCACTGTGTCCCCAGAGCTGCTGGGCCTGCATCCCACCGAGCCAGGGCAGCACTGGGGCTGCTCTCACCTGAGCCTACCAGGTGAGCACCAGCCCAGGGCAGGGCCCCACTGCAGCCTTGGCTCAGCAGGGCAGCACCAGTTCCACTGGGACAGCACAGCGTGATCATTTCTAAACATTCCCCTCTCTGCGCACACAGAAAGCTCAGTCTTAATCTCATAACATTTGCAAGGAAATCTTTTTAATCAGTAATGAAAGCCAAACATTATCCAGCCTTTATTGACCTGCAATAACAGAACACTGCTGCTACATTTCCCCTGTGCCTCTGCACAGGTTCATTTGACTCGGTCTGTGCTTGGTGTTTATTCTTAGCTCACAAAGCTCAGAGTTTATATTATTGATTTGCTGCATTTCAGGTTCAATCCCTTGGTGCCCTCACCCTGAATGAATTAAGCCAGAAGGAGTTAACACCTTTACTTCCAAGACACACACACGATGGGGTTTACAGGACCCCCAGATCCCTCTGCCAGGCTCAGCACATTCACTGGGAAGTGCCAAACACTGCAGCAATATCGATATTTGCAGCAGCAAATATGGGAGTTTGCTGCAGGCAAAGGAAAAAGTGATGGGTTCAGAACAGGAGAGTGAAAAGGCAGAGCAGAGAAATCCACCCGGCTTGGAGCAGCCCTTCCCTCCCTGCTGGCCACACTCGGGTTATCAGCCTGGGTGCAGGTGCAGCCTCTGCAGCCCCACACGCAGCTCCTGCTTTCCAAACCCTTCTCCCTCCACCTCTTTATTTCAGGTACACCTGGCCCACGAGCTGGGGGCTGTCGCTTTTCCTGGTGGCTCCACGACATTCACTCTCCATCCCTCAGTGCAAGAGCTGAGGAGCCCCAGCTGAAGGTGGCAGGAGGAAGTTCAAAGCCCTGGGACTCAGCAGTGCAGGGTGCACTCCCCACTCTGCTGAGAGCTGCGTGGCACAAGCCCATTCCCCTGGGCTTTCTGCCCTGGGGGAGCCTTTCCAGGAGCATCCACCTCCTCAGAAGTGCCTTACCCAGTGTTTATTTTCAGCTCAGAGGAACCCAAAGCCACAGCAAATGCTGTACAATTCCCACATTGTTTTTCTCTCAATGTGTTGCATCCCTGAGGACGTGACAAGAGGAGCTGCAAGAACATTTAAAAAGTGGCACAGAGAGTGTAGGAGCAGACTGGCCCACATCCTTACCTGGAGAAACTCTGGAACCATTTTCCCAGGTATGTCAGCTGCATGAAAATGTTGCTTCTCTCACTCCTCAGAGCATCAGGCACCCTGCTTGGGTCTGCCTGTTGCAGCCACGGGAACATCTGAAATCTGCACTGATCAGAGCGAGCTGGGACAGCACACACAGAGATGCCACAACCACCTTTACTTTCCCTTCCTTGGGAGCTTTCCCAACGAGCTGGAGCTCAAACCTGCCTTGCTGAGTTTGGCTGTACCTGTACCAGGGTAGCACTGACCTTCCCACCCAGCCCCAGGGCTCCATGCCAAAGCCACCTCTGCACTCAGACAGCTTGTGGCCTTTCAAGGGCGTTCTGGTGTGAAAATACACCTGAACGAGAGAATCCAGCAGAAAAAGCAAACTATTGTGCTGAAATATGGAGGCCAGGATGAGAGGCAATGCTGGCGAGAGTGCAGCCAGGAGAACCTGGCTTCACCAGCAGCGATCTTGAGGTAACTACTCCGGTGGCTCTGTGCCACTGATGTCACCCATTAACCCCTTTTTGCCCATGCAAGCAGAGCTGGAGCAGAGTGCCCCAGTGTCTGCAGGCTCCATAATCACGGTGTCACCTCACACCGCCCTGGGGTGCCCTGGGCATTTCACACAGCCCTTCCCAATTCCTCACCGAGTCCAGGGAAGGTGTGTGCAAACGTGAGAGCAGCCTCTGCATTAGTGCATCTGCCTAGGAAAGGGTTTTCCAGAAAGGTTTGTGCTGGGGCTGCGTGCCCAGCCACAGCAAATTTATAGTGACCACAGCGTGACAGAGCACTAAAATATTAAAGTCTTTGTATTGTGATTATCCTTGGGGATTGCTCAGCTGGCTCTGAAAAGTAGCTGGGACTCTATAAATAGTAAGTACTTGATCATTTCTTGCCTACTTTAAACATGCTGCTGTATTTCAATCATGCTTCAGAGTAAATCAAATTCCATGTGAGGTATGGTAGAAATGTTGTGTGTGCCAGAGGTGCACCCTGAGCTCACATAAATCAGCACAGCTCCACTGATGTCTGAGGAAAGGAGGCCGGTTTCTGCCAGCTGCAGGTCTGCAGGGCAGTGTTAGCATCACTCGTGCAAGACTGAGACACAAATAAGGAAAAATCAAACACCAAAATATTCACTGTGGCCCTCCCTGTCCTCCTGAGATCCACTCAAAGCAGCTCTGTGAAAGTGCTTATCCCCTGGGATGTCATCCACTCCTATAAAAATATTAGCAGTGCTGCTTAGAGCTACTTAATATTTGCCATAAATCTCCATGCTGTGTAACAGTACATTTTGTTTAGGAATATTACCTGGAAATTAGAAACCCAGTGAGGCATTGATTTTTAAAATGCCACGGGTCCAGAATTTCTTCACAACAGGATGCAAATAAACTCAAAGTAAATTAGTGCTTACCAGAGGGGAAAAGAGAACAGGATCCATGTCCTAGGTAACATTAGAAAACCAAAGATTAATGAAACCCTCGCTCAAAAACTCTAATGGCCAAGAACTAAAAAACGTACCTGTAAAAGGGAATATTAATTGAGGAGCTATGGGGGAACACTCAGCTGGCACTGCACAAATGTGTTTCCCTGCTCTCTGCAGCTTGCTGTGCTCACCGTGTCCAGAAAGGTAAAGATTCACATTATCCCATTCTCCTGAGCCCTGGTTTTCAAACACACTCTGCTGGTGGCCTCAAAGCATCCAATCCTGCTTCTGCTCTCACTGGAGAGTGCAACAGGCACAGACACCACGGCTCCCCAGGCACTCTGACCCGTCCTGAAGGGGTTAAAGCATCACCACGGGAAGGCAGGCTGCAGTGCTAAAAATAGAAAACAGTCAAAAAAGAAAAAAAAGACACACACACCCCCCCTTCAACTCATCTTAAATAAATCCATTTATTCCAGGGTTTCATAGAAACCATATAGCTGAAATTGCTACAGGATAATTCCTTATAAGCCTTACAAGAAATGTTGCTGTCCCAGAGTCCCACTACAAATCCTGGCAAGAGTATTGGAGATAACAGATTGGATGCCATGGAAACCGAGACAGACCTAATTTGAGCAGTAACCATTGCTGTTATTTATTTAATTCTGATAAGCCATCTAAATGTAGAATGACTAAAGGTTCCACCGTGCTAAAAATAGCAGCCTTGTAATATTTGAATTCGCAAATCGCTCCTGTTTAACAATATTTTGGGCATCTGACATTATCATTTCTCCTGCACTATTGAAAGCTCATCATTACCCCTGTTCTCTTTCATCCTGTAAGGAGGAGAAGGGTGCCTTGTCCCTCCCTTTTAATATTAATTTTGTACATGCAGGATGCCTTCCTCCAGCCCAGGGTTCTCGTGGTGCCCTCTTGTCCTCCCCCAGGCTTAAAGCAAATGTTTGGATGAAGGCAGAACTGGGCCACAGGAACCAAATTCCCCTTCTTTAGATGGTACCAAGGATCTTCTGTGATTGTTTGATCTCAACAGCTCCACAAATAAAGCAGCTCCTGAGGCACATCACTCCTGAGCTGGCTGATAGCTCCCATCTGTTCTTGCAACCCTGCCTCCATTTCCTGAGCTGGAGATGCAAAAACCTACAGGTGTAAATCTGCAGTTTCTGTGGCTTTGGGATTTTACAGTGCTTCCAAAATGCCTGGGAACAGAGGAGAAACTGCCATTGGGATGGCAGTACCACAGACAGACCAAATTGAATTTCCTCCTGTCTCTGGCTGTGTTTTTTCCCCTTGTAATCTTCACTGTTTGCACAGCAGGAATAACACCTCCATTTCTCCACTGGTCTGGATGTTGACCTTAAAGTGTGAATGAATGCAGCTGTATTCCCTGGGAGGTTGTACACAGCATGTACAACAAATAAAATCCTAGATGTGTTTTTGTTCTCAGGAATGCTCTGCTTCTCCTGCCTCCCGAGGGCTCGTGGGGAGCCTCAGGGCACCATCCCTCCTGTCAGGAGGGTCCCCTGCCCGGGCAGCAGGCACTCCCCATGCCCCACCTTCCCTTCCTCAGAGCCTGCCCCGTGCTCTGACCCCGGGATTTTGGTCTCCCCACCTTTGGGGCTGTGGGAGGTGTGGATGGGGCGGTGCTGGCCAGAGCAGCCCAAGGCAGCCAATGTCACCAGGGCACTGATGGCAGCAATGCAGCAGTGCCAGGGGACAGCAGGTGAAGGTCCTGGCCCTCCTGGGAGCCTGGAGTTGGTGCAGGAAGGAGGGAAATGACCCATGTTGTGCTTCACTCTGCAGTCGGCTGTGCAGAGCCTTTCCTCTCTGCAGCACAGGGCTGAAGGGTGAGTTGTCAGTGTTGTTTTCTTCAACGGTTCAGGAGTAGGACTGCAAGAAAGATATTCTGGGCAAGAATCAGAATGAATAAGAATCGCTTTCAGGATCTGTCACAACTAGAGTCAGCATATATTTAGCTTCCATGGCTCTGATTTAGAAACAGGGAGCAACGCTGGGATATTTATAGCCTTCAAAGACCTTTTTCAATGGCTTGCAGCTCCAGAGGTTCCTGCTGGGGTGGACAGGCACTGATACTCTCTATTAGTGTACAGTGGTGCACCAGTCAATCTGTATGTGGCACAATAAGAATGGGATTATTTGGAACCAGCACAGGTTGCAATTACAGCTCTTTACCATTTCCCTGACTGGGCTGCAGGACTGTTGCCAGTTTAAGGCTTTAATGGTTAGCAATTACTCACAGGAGTGAAGGGTTCATTCATCAGCTGGGGTTTAATCTCAAGCATGGTATGACTGCACAGTGAATGCTGCACAAGCTGCTCACGTTATCTGGGTAAATGAGATCTTGATGGGCAGGCTCAGGATGAAGGATCTGATGTGGTGCTTCCCTCCAAAAACCTGTACGAGGCTTCTGACAACCACCCTGTAGCTGTTACAGAAACGTTTCCAGTCCAACTTTCCCAAAAGCAAAAGTTCTGTGGGGTAGAGGGCACGTGTGATCTCACATCCTGGTCACCTCTCTGTTCTGATTAGAGTCTGCAGAGATGTTCATCTTCTGAACAGTACCCAAAGGCTGCCTTTCATAAAGGAAATCTCTCCTCAGTTATCCAACTAACAGCAAGAAGTAGCTGCTGAAAGGATTTTTGTTCAGACAGTCTCACAGCACGATAAAACACTGATTATTCATAGATAATAGGAAGATGTTGAATAATTTCAAACTGAGATTTCATATAATAGGTATCTCAGACTGTCTATATTTAGCCTCCCAAATCTATACTTAAACTCCTACGTAAAAATGGCCAAAAGGAAATCAGCCACTTGGAGCTGGCTGTTACAGCTCTCATTATTATTGGTATGAATTTGTTGGGACCATTTAATTTTTCCTTTCTCTTTCTAATCCTCCTCCTCTCTGATCCTCAGCTTCTTCCCCACTGTCTTCTCTGCCATTTAATAGGGACATGTGAAAACAACACTTGGAAGGCACCTGGACAGCAGCACCTCTGAAAGATTTGAACAATACTCAAAAACTTCAGTGACCCCAAAAAGTTGATGTGGTCCCACAGCTGCTGTGGAGCTCCCTCCTTCTCTGGAGAGCTCACCCAGCACCCCCAATCTGTGCTGACACCCCGAGATCCCAGCAGAGAACATGGGTGGCCCATCCACCAATTCAGTGAATTAAACATAATATTGTGTCCCAAATTTAAACAGACAGATCTGACTCTGTGGACTTTGAGGGACTTGTCTGTACACGTGTGAGTGCAAGATGAGAGCACTCCACCAACACCCTGCTGCTGTTCAGCACCAAAACCTTTGGCCACCCAATCCCTGCTCCAAAGCTGAAGCAATCCCAGCAGATGACATGGGAAGAAGTTGCTAATTCCCTTTAATTCTTGAGCTGCCCTTGACATTCAGCAGAAAGACATGAGTGTACTGAAATAAGTGTAAATAAGGTTAACACATCAAGAGAATTGCTCCTAAAATTGAAAAATGTAGTCATCTGCTGACAGCTCTCTGTTCTCTCCACAGAGTCATAGCAGGGCCACTGTGACTGCAGCCACAGTTGAGTCAGCACATTCATTAGCACCTGCCATTTCCTAGGATTTATATTTTGGCCACAAAGAAAGAAAAAAAAAGGGAAAAAAATCGTTCTTGGCTGAAATTCCCGCAGGAGCTCCTTGGGCCTGGTGCTGTCAGCTGTGCCAGCCCAGCACAGGGTGAGACCCTCCAGCACAGAGCCACTGCTGGTTGGGTCACTGTGCACAACAGGGCTGGCATCTGAAGGGGCCAGAGAGCAGAGAATCCCTTCCTGCCAAACCTCTGCTGTGGCTGACTATGAATTCCAGCTGCCTGACAGAGCTGGAGGTAGCTGGGTTTGCTTCCAGTAATGATGTCCAGCAAATGCCAGCCCTGCCGAGCTGGGTCGCTCTGTCACGCAGTCAGGCGTGTTGGCACCTCAAATCTCAGCTGCTGGGGCTGCAGTGAGGTTTTGCCCCTAAACTCAGCTCTGAAGGGGTGACTGGGTGTTTGCCCTCTGGTGCAGCAGGCAGGCAGGCTGGCTGACAGCTCCTTTGGCACGCAGCATTCACAGCACTACTACCAGGCTTTAGAAACTTTTGTAACAAATTATTCAGCAGCACGGGATAGATCTGGGGAGCTTATTCAGTGCCTATCAGCTTAGCCCCAGGAAGATGCACCTTTTATCAAAAGAGGGAGCAGAAGAGCAGCTGAGTGCACATCAGCTCACTCCCACCCTCAGGAGCACTGGGAGCTTTAGCTCAAGATTTGTGTTAAGGTTCTCCAGCTGGCTGCAAGTCAGACCACAGACTCACTGCTCTCCATCAGCTGGGTGCCTGTGAGAGCCACCAAATATCAGAGTGCAGGTCACACCAAGGCTCCACATCAATCACAGCTCTGCACTGCCAGGGCTGCTGCTGAAGCTGCTGCTCTCAGAGATGCTCCTCGAGTTCATTTTATACTCCTAATTCACATCCTGCAGGTTGTGCCTGGTAGCAGCATGTAATAAAAACAGCTCAGAGTGGCATAAATGAAACTCTCCCCAGCAGGGCCAGGTGACTGAGCCGGCCCTTCCTGGTGTCACAGCAGCATTACATGACCTGCTTGTGACCAGGCTCCCCAGAGGCTGCCCTGGGCTGGAGAGAGCATTGCCCCAGCTGTTTCTCCATCCCTCCCTGCACTCAGCAGCTCACCTGTGGGGCTGCAGGAGCCCTGGGAAGCAGCAGCAGCAGCACCTGCCCTACCTGCTCTCCTGAGCATCTCCGTGCTGGGGGACTTGGAAGTCCTCCCACCTCTGGCACAGCTGAGGTCTATAAGAACAACCTTGTTTGGTGTTGTTTACTCACAGCCTTAATCAGCTTTGTGTTTGCAGTGTTCTTGGTGCCATTTTTCCCCCAAAGGAGAAGGATTTATCCTGTTGGTTCTCACACAGCAGCCCTGAGTTTCTACATTTTGTTCACTTCTTTCTCCTGTCCTCTCCTGCTTCATGAAGCCTTCAGAAGCACATCCCTTCCCCCAAGGCTGCTCCTGTTCCTCCTGTGCTCTGTCGTGGCTCCCACTTCCCTTCCAGTGACATTCAGATGGAGGTGCCCTGCTGGCAGGCTAATCAACACCCACAGCAGAACTGAGATGATGGACCAGTCTTCAGAGACTGCATCGAGTTGGTTTTCATGTTAAAGAAATTGAAGAGAAACAAAGATAAAATTTTGAACCTCAGAATATATTGAGGTAAATGGTGCACGTGTAATTTTGGTGAGAAAACACCTCACAGAAACTATTTATGTGAATGCTGAGTGTGCCTCAATGAGAAATATAATTCATCTTTTCTCTGGTTTTTCCTAGCTAGAACTAAATATTGCCACTGGGATATTTTATGTTACATGGAAGAATGAATTTAGGTCTCAATGGGAGGCTTCAACATAGCAAAATACTTAAGCCCTTGTGTAACTCTAAAAGGACACGAATAGTCCCACTGAAGTCAATGGGATTTAATGCACATACTTTAGAGCCAAGCTGAATCCCGGCCTGAACAAATGCTGGTTTCATCTTCCCGAATTGTGTGACCTGATACCCTACTTCCAGCCACAGCCCAGCTCTGCTGCCTGCTCTCCACCGTGCACAGCCCCAGCACTAAACCCAAATCCTGTCTCTCATGCAGCTTAGCAGCACTCCGTGTTCACATTCCCCAGGCATCTGATCTTTTTACCTCCTCTATTAGGAGCAGCCCTTGATATAGCAATTACAAAACGAGATTCCAGGGAAAACTATTTGCCAGTGCATTTGCTTTATGCCTTTGTCAATCATCAAAGTTATCCCCACTGTCACTGTGTGCTGGGCCCTCCTCCCTGTCCCACAGGTTTCTCCCGTGCCCAGCAGGTCCCTGGCCACAGCAAGGAGTGACAGCACAGCCACGGCTCTGCAGGGTCCACCGCTCTGGGGCTGGACATCCAGGCACAGGGGGCACAGGGATTTGTGTCTCAGGGGCACACTGGTTCTCATCCCGTTTGTCACTGGTCGTGCTGGGAGCCTGCAGCCCGAGCTGGGTGCTGCTGAGGAGAGGGGGACAGGACAGGACACCAGCCAGGCTCCTGGCACTGCAATCCCTCTGCCCGTGTCCTCCCCTCTCCCCCAGTGTCCCTCCCTCTCTCAGTGTCCCCCCCCGTGCCCCAGTGTCCCCCCCCCTCCCCCCACGTCCCCCCCCCGCCCCC
>VYXF01001932.1:559586-576224 GCA_013397295.1 Polioptila caerulea | reverse complement strand
GTGTCCCCTCCTCTCCCCCAGTGTCCCCCCTCCCCTCTCTCAGCCCAGCTGGGCACTGGGCAGGGCCAGTGCTGGTTCAGGGGAGGCTGCAGCACCCCACACCCCTCATGGGGCACCCCCTGGCCCCAGCACCCTGTCTGACCACAGGGATGGGGAGGAGGGGAGGGGGACAGGACACCTGCCCCATATAGTGGGGTCAGACTGAGTCCAAATTTTTGTCATCCAAGTCACAACTGAGCCTTACATTTTGGTAGGTTCAGGTCCAAGGGTTATAAATGCCTTTAAAAATGGGGAGGAGTAGAGAAGATGTGATTTAAACACTCAAGTCCCCTTGTCTTTGGAAGGGTTAGATCAGCCTACAATAGGATTTCTTCTGTTGGTGAAGTTTCCTTGTACCCTTCAAATCAGCAGCATCAGAGGTTTAACCACAGCTGTGTCAGACAAGAGGCTCCATCCTCACCCTGTGTAGGAGGTTTTCCAAGTTTCTGTTCCCAAAAAGGGAACGGGCAAGCTGAGCAAACCTGTTTGCTTGCCAATTTAAGGATTACAATTCAACTGGATGCTATGGCTCTGTGCACCAAAGCAACTAAAATATTGACAAGGCTACTTCCAGGACTGATAGCATTGCTAAAAATACCTGCAGTAAATAGGGCAATTGACTGGAAGCTAAAATGGGGAAAGCTTTCTGGGCTAAAAATTCCTTCAGATATATTTATTAATTCATTATTCAATGATGACGTGCATAGCGCTGCGTGCATTTAAACATGAGACGCTGCTGTAACTGCTTCTTGAAATTCTGATTTGCTTAAAATATTTAGTCCATTTTCATGTTAATTAAGGAGCAGTCAAGAAGGGAAGCCATAGAGAGGAAAAACCGATCTTGTCATTGACAGGAGACTTGCCCCTTTCACCTTCCTCCTCAGCCAAAATCTTACCTGACCTCATAAATGCTCTCGTGTATTTTAGCCTATTGAAGTAATCACAGCTACAGGACAGCACAGCCAGCACAGGTCAAGGGGTGAGGGATGTCAGCCGTGCTCAAGAATTAGAGGTAAGGTACAAAATGGAATGCTACAGCTGTCCAAAGGAAATCAAGCTGCTTGGAGCCTGCTGTGTTCCAAGCTAGAGTCTTTTGCTACTTCAGTAGCGATAATTGTACATCTGGCAGCGAGGATTTGAGCACAGAAGCAGCTCTCCAGTCATTTCTCAGTTGCAATTGTGACTGGAGGATGCCAGAGCGGGCTGACCAGCTGGGAAACAGCAGGTTTTGCCAACAGGATCAAAAGCCTAATCTTTGTGAACACTGTGATGTTATTAGTGTTGAGTTCCAGGTTTGGGGGCTCGGGATTTTCATCTCTCTGTTTCAGTTCTCCATCTGTTGGCCACCCCACCCACCCTCTTCTTTAGGCAACAAATAAAGTCATCCTGAAAAAAACACTCAGAGGAGAATGAGGGGCTGGCAGCTGCAGCCCAAATCCCAAATTTTGTTATTACAATTGGGTTTGGACCCATCCCAATAACTAAAGTAGCATTTGTTTAGACAGTGCCATTCTTTGGGTTTCCAAGGCTGTTCCAGACAAATGCCCTCCCTGGCTGGCAGAGGGAGATTGACCACGGCAGCCCTGCCTGGAGCCTGTACCTGCAATCCAAAGGGCCTCAGCAGGGATGAGGCAGAGATCCTATTTCATTTCACCCATCAGGCTGGAAGCAATTTTCAAAATGTAGCCCAGAAAATGCTGCTGAGAGAAATAAGTGAAACAGGTAAACCAGAAGAGAATGAGAGCTGGGAAAGCAGCTGCTGCGTTGGAGAGAACATTGCCCGAAGAAAATCTCTTTGCAAATACATCTTCCAGCATTTCACAGTTCAACAGAAAGTACAAGCAGAGCTACCTCAAGAGATTTTGCTGTAGTGAACAAGTACAAAGAGACTCCAGAGAATAGACAGGCACTTGCATCTTCCTAGATTACTGCATTTCTAGAGCAGTTTGCAAAGAACATGAAATGGATCTGGGTGACTTTTCCCACCTGCACAAGTTTCATGAGCAATTTCATTGCTTTGTCCTGCTTTACTATTCTGTTTTCAGTGACAGCACTGGCAACACCTCACTGATACCTAGTCCTCCACACAGAAAACACAGGCAGAAAGGAGCTCTCCTTCTGGAACACGCCTGACTCATCCTGGTGACTCAGGCTATCATTCATTGAAGTTTGTCTGATGGCTTTGAATCTCCAGCTTGGGATGGCTGCACAGATCATTTCATAGTCAGGTGCCAGAAGTTAACCCTCTCCCCACGCTAAAAACTGCACTGACCTCCTAAAAGCAGTGTGAGCCAGGAGCAGCCACTGCCTTTGGGAGCTGTGACTTCTCGTGTCTTCCCTGTGCTCTGCAGACCACAGAGAGCTCTGCGAGTGCCTCTGTTTGCCAAGGACCTCCAAAAGAGCCTAACATCCACAGCTCATCATCCCAGCTCTGATTCTTCTCTCCAGTCTCCAAATAACCATCATATGATCCAGCAGAGGAGCTGCCTGACTGCCACCCACCAACACTGACCCCCCTCTGAACCTGAGGGATTTCACTGCACTTGCACTTTGCTGGGACTGTTCTGCCAGCTGAAATTTCTCACTGCAAATTGCACTTGAGAAGATGTGCAAATATTTTAGGTGTGCGATGAACATGCTGTAGATGAAAAATTACAAAGCAGAAAAGGAATAGCTGGCCATAAAGCACGGATTCAATGTTGAATTCAAAAGTCTAATAAAGCGGCAGCTACCATCATGAGACACAGACATCTGATTCACTCTGCCAGCAACTGCATTATTTCAAAGAAATATTTATATGGGATTCATATTACCCTATTCATCAGCTCCCATCAAATCAAGAGTGTCCCTGCACTGCAGATTCTCTATCCTTAAAATAAAGCTGTGAAAATTGAAAGAGGTGAAAGTTGTATTCTGGATAATGCAGAAATACAAGTTAATTACCCATGTATGCAGAACTTCCAGTGCAGTTTTGCAAACAGTGGTGTGCAGTCAGCCAGCAGTGACTGACACGAGGCATGATGCAATAGGCACGTGGGGAAAGCACTTGGCAATGTTTTAATAAATATTTTCCTATCAAAGTATGATCCTGATTCTGAAAGTGAGCTGCCTAGTGCAATGAATCATGTGCCAGAGAATCAGCCTGTGCTCATTGTCCCAAGGTTCCCGGGGTGCCTGGGCCCTGTCCTGCCTCTGGGCAAGGCCGGGGTGCTGGTGCAGGGCACAGAGTGCACCCCAAACTCCCTCCCCGCGCCCGGGAAGGGCAGGAAGGGGATGGTGCCTCTCACTGGCACCCACGGGAGGGCTGAGCTGTCACAGGGCACAGCTCTCAGGAGCTGTGCTTTGTCTGGAGCAGGCTCCCTGTGTGTGCCCTGCTGCTGTGGGGCTGCAGCTCCAGCTGGGTGCCTGCCAGGTGCAGGCACGAGCAGAGCTCTTCTCTGCAGCCTCGCCTGCGGGTTTGGGTCTCACGGTGGGATGAGGCTGGCACAGGCAGCAGCAGCAGCTCCAGCACATCCTCTGCCTGTCTCCAAGCAGCCCTGGTACGCAGCCTTGGCTTGGCTTTTTACAGAATTATGAAAAAATGTAAGGGTTCACCTTTCCCCAGGTATAAAATTCATAACTCCATGGCTTTGCCCACAGCTTCAAACCTTTCCCCAGCCAGGTGTAGGCTGGCTCATCACAGCTCGAAGGGTTCACGTTTCCTTTTCTCTGGAGTAGGGGAAGGAGAAGGATACGGAAAAACTAAAGGAACACAGGATGCACTCTGAGCCTGCCAGATCCTGAGAGGGATTTAGGAGCCTGACTGGCAGCACTCCCACGTCACACAGCCTCCAGTGACCGTGGCAAAAGAGTCCTCAGCTCAGGACACCTGCAGGGCTGTGGGGAGACCAAAGCCTCATGGCAGAAGGCTCCAGCCATTTCCAGCACCTGCAATCAGAGCTCTCTGGGATGTGTTCTCCTTCCAGCTTAGTATTTTCACCACTCCAGGAAGAAGGAAATTGAGGATTTTTGCCTAGAGAATTTTTCCCAAAATCAGTCCAACTGCAGTAGCTAACCCCTAGATTTATTCTCCTCCTCCACCTTGGTTTTGGACCAGGACCATTCGAATCTGATGTCTCAGAGGACTTTCCAAGCATTTTTCTGACAGGCATTAGCTGAGCCTTGCATTTCCTTCTCTGTTCTGTGCTGGCTGGAGGAGCCAAAGGCTCAGGCTGTGACCATCACTACATGATTTCCACATCTGCAAGTACCGAGCAGAACAACCACATTCAGAGGTGTTGAAATGAGATGCACACAGGCGTTTGCTTAATGAGCTTGATGGAGCAAGTATGAGACAGGCAGATGGGTTTTGAAGTCTGCTCCTCTAATGGACAAAAAGGTGCTGGAATCTGACTGGTTTGAATCAGAGAGAATAAAACAGACCATAAAAATGAGTGTGAATGAGTGATTGGCCTGTCTCTTTCCTACATAAAAACACCATTAGCTCATTTCATGTGCCACATGTTATTTGCTGGAAAGCCTGCGTTCTCCACCCAAAATGCTGCTGCTAATGCACAAAAGCTTTTTTCCAGAGGGCAGATTGAGGCAGGAGTGGCTCCCCCCAGCACAGCTAACACTGCTATGGGGGCAGACATCTGCAGTGGCAGCAGGCAAACAGCTTCTGCCAGCTCCTGAGCCTTCAGCAGCAGCCCCGGGCCCAGCAGAGCTGGCTCTGAGCCCGGCTGTGCCCTGTGGTGCTGCTGGCTGTGCCCCCAGCCCCGGAGGGTGAGCCTGGGCAGGGCTCTGAGCTCTGCCCCTCACAGACCCCCCTGCCCCAGCAGAGAGTCCCACAGGGAGCCTGGGCCCTGCCAGACACGCCTGCAGTGCCCAGGGCAGCACCAGGAGCTGCTGTGGCCATGGGGGTCATTCCCAGCTAAGCCTGGACTAAAGCAGCCCCCAAGAGGAGCCCTTGGCTTTGTCTGCTGCTCCCAGGCAGGGAGGGACAGGCAGGGTCCTGCTCAGCAAACAGGGCCTGAGCTTCCAGGGCACCCAAGGGAACCTGGGGAATAAAACCCCAGAGAGCCCTCAGGCAAAGGGAAAAAGGGAACTCGAAACCTCCTTGTGAAAATGCTTTTGCTGTGAAATAATCGCTTTGGAGCACATTGGGAGCAGTTAGTTCAGCAAAAAAAAGCCCCAGCAACCTTAAGGAATGGACAATTTTTGGAAAGGTAATTAAACAGGAGGTCAGGACATGTCTTGGGAAGCACATATGGCGATTACTGAGCCTGAATGCTTGAGAACAGCTGAGAGACAAATTTGTACAGCATCCTTCTGGGCAGTTTAGGCTTTCATTTTCCTGTTCCAGTGGCTCCTGTCCATCCCTCCCCAGGCCAGTCCCAGCACTGGAGGCTGACTGAGGAGCAGAGGATGGCAGATGGGACAGAGGAAGCAGCACAGGGATGAACCTGCAGTCACACTGCCTTAGCCACTCATTGATTAGTCCTGCTACCCTGAGATATCTCTGGAATCATTGAAATCAGTACAAGATTGAGGTGGTGGTGCATTTTGGACCCCATTTGGAGGCCCCAGGGCTGGGTGTTGTGGCTCCACGTGGAAGTTCAACAATCCAGGACCCTTCTACACTGCCCAGGAATCACCCCAAGCTATCAAGCCAGAGCTGAGCCCTCACATTTCCCTTACTCCCAAGGAATATTCAGCTCCCCCCTGCCACAGTGACACACAGCACAGCTGTGGAATGGAGGGGAGGGCGTGTGAGAGGGATGCTGAGGAGGCAGAGCCAGTGGGTGCTGGGGGCTGAGGGGCAGCAGCAGAACCCCCCCTGCCCCCAGCCCTGCTCCCTGGGGCCACCGGGCACAGAGGGGGAGCTGTGAGCACCAGCCTCCACGAGGGAAGGGGTGTCAGGCCAGGGAAAGCTGGCAGGATGATTCAGAGTGGCTTTTAAACCACAGGCCTCCTTCAAAGTGCCAGCCATCTGCAGTCACAGCAGCTGCAGGGCAGGCGCCGAGGGGAGACAACTCCGTTTCTCTACTAAATGAGCTGGAAGAGGCACCTTACTCACTCTCACCCGCTCTAATTGCTGCTGTTTGCATCAACTTTCAGGCTGAATGTTGAATAAGAAATGGAGTTCCTGTCTCAAAAGCATCCTTGGCTCTTCACTCTGTGCAAAGACAACACGGTACAGAAAAAACCCTAAAGCTTAGATGGGCAGGTTGGTGAAGATGCTGATTGCCCTTCACAGAGAGCACAGGGCTCTGTCTCGGGACACTGCTGAAAATACACAATTTCCCCTGGACTGTTACACTGCAGGTGTTCACAGGTTAGTGGGACTAATTCACAGGGGCCTTGGGACTCTTCCCCTGGCACGGGGTAAACTAATTCCTATGAAAGAATTGTCTTGAAACTCTGCCCCAAAGTGCACAGCAGCAGCCACAGGTCATCCCAATGCATCATTTTTTAATTCCACACCAATGCTAAATGCATCTAGAATCCTGTAGCTTCTTTTCCACTCCCAGGATGTGATTAGAGCTTTATCTGCTCGATTGAAAGGGCTCCCCTTACAACCTTTTGTTCCAAATGTGGAGAGTTCAGACTCGCCTTGGTTAACACAGAACTGTTATTTTAGCACCTAAGCAAATTGCTCAGGTTTCTCACAGCAAGGCACGTTAATGAATCCTGCTATTATTTTTGTAAACCTGCTTAGAGGGGACCCTGATTGACCCCAGCCTTTTTGAGCTGCTGGCCTGGACAGACTCTGCATCCAGCAGCTCTTGCACAGAGGCTCTGTCCCCTCTCCAGAGGGTGTGTGAGCAAGGACCACGCTCACGTTTTGGCTGTGGGTGAGCTCCTGCTCAGTGTTTTTCCCAGTGCCCATCCTTTGCCCTCTCTGCCAGTGGCTCTGCCCTGGTCTGTGGGCTGGAACCTCCTGCCAGTGCCATTTCCAGTCATGCAAAGGGAGAAGAGCTGAGCTCTGGAGAGCCGGTACAGAGCCAGCAGCTGACAGGGATCGTTTTGAGGATCATTACTTAGACAATTTTAAATCCCTCTAACACACACTTTATTCATTGTTTCGCTCTCTACTTACTTTATATGAAGGGCTCTGAGGTACAAAATTATCTATATTGCTGAAGTCTATATATATTCTGCTGTATCAACCCTAGTGTTTTCATCAATTAAAATTTTTAAATTCTCCTCAAAATTTTACACTGGTGTCCTTCAGATGGATTACATTTCCCTTAACCCACAATAGTAAGAAGGAAGGAAATTTTTCCTTCTATAATTCACTCCTTGATCTAATTCTTTGAGATTTCTTTCAGATAACATAAACAATCCATAAAATTTGTGATTCTCTGCATACATTCAAAACCCAGCAGGTTTAGTCACTGTTCTATTTGCATTAGCTTGAAGCATAAACACCAAAGACTTAAAAGAATCTCTATTCAGAGCAGGTAAAAAAAAGGCAGAAAAAGAAAACAGCAACAAAAATAACTCCTTCTCTCTGCATCCAAAAGCAAACCTAAATTCATTTTTATTTTAAGGTACCAGTGGTTTTCTGCTGTTAAATGTACCACAGAGGCCATAGGACAGAAGATTGCAGAGACCGGCCATATTCTATGTAATGGAAAAGAGAGAAATGTTCAGGCTCTTGACAGATTATTCACACATTTAAGCACCAGCAGAATCAAGATGCAGCAAATTTGCAAGATGGGAAAAACAATGGCTCCTTTTCAGAAGGGCTTGCTTCAGTTCAAGGTTTCCTCTCATTTGCAGTAATTAAGCAGCAATGAGATTGATGGCACCATTCAGATTGTACAGAACATTTGCATCTGCTCAGGTGTGTGAGGAAGGGCTCCAGGAAGGCCCCATCTGGAGGAAATCTGTTCCAGCCTGCTGCTGTGCTGCTCCTGGAGGGGAACCAGCCCAGCTCACCCAGCCTGAGATCCTGCAGCTGAGGGGCCAAGGCCTGGGGGAGCAGCCAGCTCCTCTTGGAGGTCAAAGGGAAGAGACTCAGGGGCTCTGATGGGAGGAGGGCTCAGACTTCACGAGCTGAAATAGCAGATTTTGGAGGGGGAACACAGTGCAATTCCAAATCCTATTCAACAACCACATCTTGCTTCTGTTCACTACTGTGTAGAGAAACCTTTGGAAGTTTTAAAGCTTTTTTTGAAGAAAGAAAAAGTACAGGTGTTTGGATCGTTGAACAGGGAGAAAAAGTTTCCTCAGATTTCCCAAAGCTGAAGTTGTTGTGCTCTGAGATAACAGAGAGGCTGACAGGGAGGCTGTTTCCTACAGGGAAAACCAGAACCTAAAAGAGAACAATCAGCCCCTAAAGGTCCCACATCTACAAACGCAGAGCATGAAGCTCATGAAGAACTCAATGTGGGGAGCAGCTTGGTGTGTCTGCCCAGAAAAATAGCAGCACTGCTCCAGCCACGAGAAAGAACCACAAAACTTGGTAAGGCAAAGGAGATTTAAAGGAGGAAAAAAATCCAAAGCCTATTTCTGGCTGTGCTACAGAGCAGACAAAAGTGCTGGTCATTTTTCCAAACATTGTAATCTGAAGTGGCATTTTCTGCTCATTTTTAATCAAATGGATTGTTTTCCTCCTTGGAATGGTGCTGAGCCTTTTAACATCGCTGCAGAGCCAAGACACTGCTAATAAATATTTAAAGTCTCAGAGCTTTAAGTGAAAGGAAGGATTTGTTGGATAACATTTCATTTCCCATAAATTGTTTATTCACCATTAAAATTGAAAATTTTAATTTTATGGGGATTGCTCAGAGAGCTGATGTTCAGACATTTTCACAAAAAGCCAAAAGTCAGGAAGGCAGTCTATAAATAACCACCTTGGAAATAAACTTCTGTGAGTTGGACATAACCCAGATGAGATTTTCAAGTGTGTTGTAAATTACCCACAGCCAGGGCATAGGTCAAAAGTATTTACTAGCATTGGGCTTCATTCCTCACGTTTACCTGGCAGCAGTGTTTTAAACCTGGAGCAGAGAACACAGAGGCCTGAGGGTCAGTTTTGCTCACCTCCAGCCCAGGGGGGTTATTTATTTTATTTACTCCTGTGCTGACAGAGCAGTTGTGTCTCCTGGCCTTGCACTAGTGCAAATGATGAAATGCAGGAGGATGACCCCAACTTTGGTGCCTGCAGAGGATGGAGCATCCCCTGCAGAGGGTCACAGCAGATCTCACACTGCAGGGAGGTGCCTGCCCTGGGCACCAGTGAGAATCCTCCTCTGCAGCTGCCATCCCTCCTGAACCTTCACAGGAGAGCCCAAGCAGTGCAGAGCAGTCTGGCTGCCACTCCTGGTGAATTTGGCTGCAGATTATCCCTCAGAGCTGAGCTCTGCTGGCTCTGAGGACTGGCAAGTCAGAGCATCCATCAGTGATGGATGCCAGCAGGAGAGGCACTGCAGGGCACTGGGGCAGGCAGCAGAGCAGGAAACCCAAACAGGTCACATTCACTGTGATCACTGATGCATTCTGGGCTGTTCATCGTGCCACACACCTCTGACAGGCCAGGGGGGCAGGACACAAACGGCAGGGTCTCCCTCTGGACCAAGAGCAGTGGGTTCATTCCTCAGGTGTGCTGATGTGAGAGGGCAGTGGAGGCTGGGGAGTCCCTGTCCTGAATTCCCACTCTCACTGCCTCTTGCAGCAGGTCCAAGAGCCCTGGGCAGGGCTCTCAGCTGCCTCTCAAGTCCAGCAGCTGGAAGGGATGTTCTAAGGTCATTAGCAGAGAACAAGCTTTGAGTGCCACTGCCTCAAGCACCTGTGCCAGGGAGCTGGCTGCTGGTGGCAAGTAGGGATGCACAGCTTGGAAATGTCCCTCTCTCTTCTCTGCACATCCTCCCCTTGGGTTTCAGTGTTGCCACCACAGTTTTGTTCCTAAAGAAGCCAAACTATAAAGAGCAGGAAGAAAGGGAGGTGGGAAAAGTGAATAGGACACAAGGATGCCCTGAGACAAGAAGATAAAAACTGCAGATGAAATATGATTAAGGCAAAGAAAAGGAACAAGGGAATAGCCACAAATGTTGACTTAGGAAATGGACAGAACAAGAGCACTGGATGTTATTGTTTAAACTCAGTGTTAGGTGCAAGAGCTTTGGCTGTGGTGGGTTTGGATGTGCTGGTTGAGACTAATTTCACCCCAGTTTGAACTATCCAAAAATAAAGTTTGATGTATAATGTGATCTGTCAAATGAGGCTGCTTTTCTGGTTAACAGAAGAGGGGAGGGAGAGAGACACCTCCCTCCTCCAACAAGAGGCACCAGAGCAAGGCACAGCCACTCCTGCCCTGGCCGTGCAGGAGGAATCAGGCTCAGCTGGATGCAAGCCTGGGCCAGGACAAGCCTCGATGTCCCACACGTGCCTGGCCTGACAGGGGCTGTGTCATCTCATGCCAGCACACAGCAGCAAGCCAGATTTTCAGCTTATATTTAATTCAGCTCTTGCTCTGTGCACTGATGTTTGAGCTGCTGATCTACCTGACCCACCAAAACCTGCAAGAGCTGAGCTTTCTTTCATTGCTTTATCCACAGTTTGAAGTGGAGATGGTGAATTCTAAATTTAGAGTGGCTTCAGCAGCACGCTGGGTCTACCTGTGCTTGCACTCTGCTTTCTGAAAAGATGATGACCAAACCAAATCCAGATTTCCTTTTAATCTGGCCTATTTTAAATCAAGCTGCAAAGAAAGATACTAAAGCTGCTACTGTGAAACGTGCTGCTCCATGAATTAGTAATTGTGTTTATCTTCTGCATTGGGGATTTTTTGCCTGTGTTGCTGTTTTCTCACTGCCACTCAACATGAGGAGCTTTTATTTGAATGAGACTATTTCAAAGCACTTTTACACTCATGTAGAGTCAGGCACTTATTTGCTTTCTGACAGTTATTTACTTCCTGTAAATATTTCACAGCCACAGGACCTCCCAGATGAAAGCAGAGTTTGCTCTGTGCTCCTGTTCAGGAGTCTAATTAAAAACAGAATAAAATGGGGGGGATGGAGCTTCATGCTAACAGCAGTGGATGGGTCTAGAGGGAATTCAGCCAGGGAGCCTTTTCTTGGCACCACTATTGAAGCACACAAGCAGAGGGAAAGTGCCCAACTCAAAACTGAAAGCCCTGAGCTTGATAAGGAGAGGAGAGGCTTTGGCAGATGGCAGAGCCAACACTGCTCCTGCACAGGCTCTGCTGCCAGCACTCAGAAGCTGATCCTCGATGCCATTTCACAGCGCTGAGCCCTGACACCTCCTTTGGCCTCAATGCCCTCGCACAGCACAGCACTGAAGGAGCAGCAGCAGCTCCCTGTGAGCCCAGCAGCCCAGAGCCACAGGGCTCCTAAAGCCCACCTGGGGGGCTCCGGGCATGTTCTCACCTGGGGCAGGTCACTGATGCCTCACCTGAGTGTCTCTGGGCCTTTTCCCAGGGCTGGTCCTCATTAACCATTCCAGCAGAGTGCCAGGGACTCCGTGGCTCTGCTGCCTCCACGTTTGCATCATTCCCCACAACCAGAGCTGCAGAAGCCAGTGACTCCAAAGTAATCACACCAAGAATAAGAAAAAATACAGCTCAAGCATTACTTCCACTGTTTTGGGTTTGTTTTTTTTTTAGAAATAGCTTGTTTGCTCTCGGTTAAGGAAAGATTATTTACCACAGCTGTCTAAAGGGCAAGGGCAAATTGCTTCAGGTTTTGAGTGAGGATTTTTCACTTAAAAGAGTGCATTTGGAGACAAGGGAGATTATGAACAATCCTTTAACAGGATCCTCAAGCCATCAGGCTGTTTAACATTATCGATCAGTGCAACCAGAGCACATTTTTTTAAATCTATCCGATTAAAATGGAAATGGATTTCTGGTTCTGGCTGCCCACAAGCTTCATTTCCCTTGGCAGCAGAGAGCTCCTCTGAAGGAGGGGCAGCCCCAGGCCAGAGGGGCTGACCCTGCCAGGAACGAGCTGCCCTACAGCCCTGCCAGCTCCCTCTGCCTTGGGCACAACCAGCAATAATGTGTGGGATGAAAAATGAAAAAAGGGGATATTTCCATGGAAAAGCCCAAACCACAAACCAGAAGAGACATCTCCTAAGAGCTCAGTGCTACAGCAAGCCCATTTAATAGGAGGGACCATCACCTGGGTGTCATTTTAAACACTCTTCTTGGAGAACACTGAACACTAAGGCAAAATACATCCAGATCTGATCGATGTCACCCACCCAGACAACAAAGGGCCCGTGCTGGGCATCACAATTCTGAGGATTTGTTGGCAAAATAAATAAAAAGAAGCACTTTGCTTTCAAATTAGTGCCCCAGAAGTTGGCAGCAATAGTAGTAAACGATAGAAATTATTTGTATTAATAGTCATGTTTATTCTAATGATGTTGGCATTCTCTGTGAAGATTAATTGGCAATTAAGTTGCAAAAACTATTACACGTGAAATATGCACCATAAACCTAAAATAATTTGACTGACCTATGTTCTAAAGTAAAATATTTACAGTAATGAGATTCTAATTATCTTTTGTTATGGCAGGCCATTCTCCACACTCCTCTTTATTGATAGGAGATGTATTGTTTCAGCATTTTAGCTCAATTTATTTTCTCACATTTGCATTTCCTTATGCACAGAAAATGAGAGGCGATCATTACCTTCTTCACTCTGCATTCAATTTACATCATCATTACCTCACCCTAACTCATTTATCAACCACAGAAATTTGATAACAAAAGCTACTGTCAGTGATGAATAAAGATCATTTCAAATGGAGCAAGAAGAAACAAGATGAATTGCATGTTTCAGGACGTTCTGTTTACTCAAGAAAAGGAAGATAAAGGATTTTTTCCACCTATACAAGACGGATCTCACGAGGCTGCAGCTCATATTCAGCATCTCCTCTCCACCTGCAGCTGCTGGCTCTGCTGCACACAGAGGTAACTCCAAACACCCTGAACCATTAATGTCTGCACCCTTCGCCTCACAAAGGAATGTTCCCAATTTCCTGGACTGAGTGCACAGAATTTATGGTTCATAAGCTCGAGCAAAAGCTTTAACAACCACCCAAAGTCTACTGCAGCCTCAGAGCAATGAACGGTGCCCCAGCCTGGGGACACCAGCACGTCTGGGGACACCAGCACGTCTGGGGACACCAGCACATCCAACAGGCACATCCCTGCCCCAGTCTGGGGACACCAGCACGTTTGGGGACACCAGCACATCCAGCAGGCACATCCCTGCCCCAGCCTGGGGACACCAGCACGTCCAGCAGGCACATCCCTGCCCCAGCCTGACTGCCAGTGCCACCAAGAACCCCGGGACACTCCCGTGCCCTGCTGGTGGCAGAAGAGCCAGCTGGCTCTGCTGGGCACTGCAGCATCTGGGGACCTTAGATCCCAGGGTTACCCAGAGTCAGCAAACAAGCTCTTGCACTTTGGAACCATCGACCGAGCTCCGCTGCCCGGACACGCTGTCAGCCAGAGGGGTGGGCAGGGGGGACAAGATGGCAAATATCCCCCTCATTCTCTCCATGTGTCTTCTGGGAGCTTGTCTTGGTGATGAAAATACAGGTGAGTTCATTCAAAGCCCAGCCAGCCCTTCACTTTTGGGTGCAGGGTGTTACAGACACTGGCAAAGGGACAGTTTGTCACTTGGTAGAGCGACAGCTTGTGCAGCCTTGTAAGAGACAGCAGCTCAGAGGCACTGCTGCATTTTATGGCTCCTCTTTAACGCCCTGGCTCTTTTCTGGGGGAATGAAATAATAGCTTTTATGCTGATTTTGTACAGCATGTGTCACAGGGATTAACTTTAAGAATGGGGTTTTTTGCATCTTTAAGCTTTCAGAGCTCGATCCAGCCATTTTAGAGGGCACACATGGAAGGGGAAAAGGGGAGAGCACTGCTGGTGGAGTGACAGTCACACCTCTGTGTGTGCCATCACTTTGTCCTGCAGAACAAACAAGTGCTCACAGCCATAAAACACTCATTGGATTTGTCTCTGTTTAAAGCCAAACCCAGCATGATTTTAACAAAGGCTGTGGGGTGCAGCCAAAGCTGGAGACAAGACAGAGCAGATGATGGATGTGGGCAATCACACACAGTAATGCAGGCTCTTGATTTATCTGTAGCAGCAACAGTTCCAGCAGAGGCTGGTTCTCATCTGGTGTGAGCTCCTGTTTGCTGCAAGGCTGCCCTTTCTGCCTTCATTAAAACACTGCTGGGAACAGGGTAGGAAAAGGCTCTTCCCAAAATGTTTGCTCAGCAATGGAAAGCGAGCAGAACCTCATCGTTTTGCCACCACCCACCCAGGTGTCTCCCTGTGAAACACAGTGGACAGGACAGGAGTGTCCTGCCAGCACCTGGCCCAGAGAGCTGTCTGACCCCTCAGATTGTGGCTCAGGAGCTGGTAGCTGGTGTGTGAGTGTATTCTCAGTGTGAGGATGGTTTCCAGCCCGGGGAGTGCCCCTGCTGTCCCCCCACAGGGCCTGCAGCCTCCAGTCCCAGTCCAGTTTGGCTTGTGGGATCTGTAAACAGTGGAGAAAGCCTGGAGGGATCTGGGGGAGGCAAAGCTGCACTCAATTAAAGGAATTCTGTCCATTAAACGGGTTAATTGTGCAGGTGCCTGGCACATCCCGGCAGGAAGGGCTGAGGAGCGTGTCCAGTCTCCTGCAGACACTCCTGTCAGTGAAGGGGCTCCTTGCCCTGCAGGTGACAACCAGACCAACCTGCCTGGGGCTCCTGAGAGCTCCACTCCCTCATCTCCTGCAGGCCCAGCAAGGCTGGGCTCTGCTCTGGCCCTGAGAAGGGACAGTGGCTGGGGCTCGTCCCTCAGTCTCTCCTGTCCCTGCCTGGCCCAGCTCACAATGAGCCCCCAGAGGAGGGTCCATGGCCCGGGTGGCCACCCTGGCCCCCAGAGCTGCTCCACCGTGCCATCAGGTGACAAAAGGGACACCTGAGGGTGCTGAGGGAGGAGAGGCTGGGCAAGAGAAGCAGGGACATCCCCTGGGTGAATGCTGTGTTTTAGGGAGGTGAAGAAGAACCCTCAGCAGAGCTGGGCCAGGAGCAAACCCTGCCAGGGCTGCACAGGACAGCCACTGCTGCTGTCCCTGCTGCTGGCACACCTGGCCCTGCAGGACAACACCCAAGGTAGCCCCGTGATGGGCTGCCCCTCACCAGGCAAGGCTGGTGGCCACTGTGGCCATCCCCCCAGACTGGGGGGCCAGCAGGGACAGCAGCTCTTGCTGGTGGCCCTGCCCAGGAGCGTGGCCACTGTCGAAGGTGGGGATGAACACCCAGTGCCAGGAGGTGGCCCAGGGGCCAGGAAGGCTCAAGTCACCCCTCCTGCCTGCAGGAGATGCTGGGGCCCAGGACCACGGGCAAGGCTGAGGAGTGGGGAGAGGAGGAAGTGTCCCCTTGCTTCCAAGGGCCACAGCTGCTTGCAGAGGCAAATGGCCTTTCACAGCCAGCACAGGCAGAGCAGGGCAATTTCTGTGTCCAAACAAGACCCCACCAAGCTGCAGCATGAAAAAGCCCATTGTTTTCCCATCTCAGACAGCTTATTCCAGTCTGTGCATCTGTGATGGGAGATTCTCACACCATCTGCTTTCGGGTATTTTAAGCATCAAACTTCAGCGCTTCCCATCACCCCCCTGCCATCAGTCACTCCTGCTTTTTGGCTGTTCTGCTGCTTGGCTCTGCAGGTTGATCCTGTGGGTTGGGCTCAAGCTGGGCAATAAGGCAAGCCTGGTGCACAGTGCCAGTCCTGCAGTGTCTCTGGGGGGGGCACACCTGGAAAGGGCTGTTCTGGGAGAGCAGAGCCCTGCCAGCCCAGCCCTGCCCCTTCCTATTGCAGTGTTCATCGAGAACAAGGAGGCCAGCTCGGTCCTGCAGAGGCAAAGGCGAGCCAATTCCAACAGGCTGGAGGAGGTGATCCCTGGGAACCTCGAGAGGGAGTGCGTGGAGGAGAAGTGCAGCTATGAAGAAGCCCGAGAAGTGTTTGAGAACGAGGAGAAAACTGTGAGTTTCCAATGGCTGCTGCTGCAAAACGGCAGCGCCTTGGTCCCTCCAGCCCAGAGCTCCAGGAGCCCCTCGGGTGGGACACGGAGGGGCAAGAGGAGAAAACTGCAAGGAGAGAGCTCACAGGGCCGAGGGCAGCCTCTGGCAGGGGGGATCCTCAGGATTCTGCTTTGTGCTCCATCAGCTGGGCTGGGGACCTGCTGTGAGCTTTATCAGTCACCACTGGGATTATGGAGGTGGTGGTTTCCCTGCAAGTCTTTTCCTTCAGCTTTGGAGCCATTCAGGTACTACTTCAGTCAGACAACACCCAGAAATTAGAAAACAAAGGAAACTTTTTCTTTTTTCCCTTTGCAGATGGAGTTTTGGCAAACATACGTGGGTAAGAGCTGCTTTCTTCCTGTTCTAATGGTTAACATTGCTCTATCAGTGCATAAAGACCTGATGTTACTGTAACAAATGTATTTCAGCATCCAGAACCTGAAATGACAGGGTCAGTCAGAGCCTGGCACCCCAAATCCTGCAGCGCCCAGCCTGAGTCTGCCCCATTGATACAGAAAAGGCAAGCCAAAAAAAAAAAAAAAAAAAAAAAA
>VYXF01001932.1:530085-559540 GCA_013397295.1 Polioptila caerulea | reverse complement strand
AAAAAAAAAAAAGTAAAAAAAAGTCTTAGCCATTTTTTTGTTCAAGCAGGGTTTTTCTGAACAAATTTCAAAACCTCACAGAACAAAACCAGCTCGGGCAGGGTCCTGGATCTCATTGAGCCCAGGTCACGCTCTGGGCTCCAGTTTCAGCTGTCTCAGAGTAAAATACCACAGCAATAATTAACACCCTTCAGCAAACAGCAAATGCTCTGTTCTCAAGCAGAGATCTCCAGATAAGGCACAGCCTTGTGAAGGCACAGTGTGAATCCCTAGAAATGCTGTATTAACGTGGAGGCTCGATATGATCATAGCAAACAGCTGTTTGCAATTCTCACCCTCACTTCACTGTTTTCTTTCCACATCTACTTCTCCCTTTTCAGCCTCCATCCCCAACGACTCCTTGGTCCCTTAACAAAAGGATTTCAATGCCCGCTCCACCATCTGAAACTAATTTTAAGGACATTTCAATAAATGAGCTGTTTTGTAGATTGGCAAAGTGCCCAGAACATCTCACTAAAAAGCCTTAAATAATTCAGGTTACTCAGTCCAGACTATAGAATACAAACATTACATTTGCATTGTAGGACTGTCCTCCGAAAAAACAACTGATGAAACTCAACACTGCCTTTGTTTCCCTGCCACCGTGGCAGATTAGCTGGTCAGAAATAAGGAATGCCAGCTCTTCCTCTGCCCCCCGAGCTCTGCTGTTCAGGGTGCAGCCCTTGCTGCTCACCCTCGCACAGCACCCAAGCCCCGGCTGCCCTCGCAAAGCTCCACACCAGGACTCAGAGGAGCCCCAACCACTTTGTCCCTGTTTGCATTTTGCACCCCAGCCCATCCCTGAGCACCCCATTAGGTGCCACACTGTGCTGCCCCTCTGCAGGACACAAACACAGCAGGGCCGTGCCCGATCTCCACGCCTTGGCACGAGCATTTCGAAGGGCGTCCCCCATCATTTACATCACTGATTTACTTTTCCAAAGTTTTAGGTCACCAATTTTGCAATAGTCAGTATTTTCACTAAAGCCTCCGTTTCTCAGCTGGAGGCAGCTGTGAAAATAAAAGCTCTGGCACATGAGGAAAAACCTAGACCAGGTAATAGCAGTACAGGACTGAGAAAAAAGAGCAACAGGATGGTTCTCAATCCTAGCACCCAGACAGGTCTCCACACCCCGGTGGACAGACCCAAACTTTCACAGAGCAGTGTTAGTGTTAAAACAACCCAGATTAGGATGCTTAAAGCACTCTTGAAGTAGCAAAGCTTCTAAACTTCTCTAACTTGGGCAAGACACGAGGTCCTGCTGAGAGGGTGGCAGGAGGGGGTTCTGCTGAAGGGAGCAGAATTAACCCACGGGGGCCAGGGGCCACAGCTGGGACTGCAGGGCAGCCCTGCTGCTGCTGCTGCTCCCCCGAGCTGGCATTGCCTGCTGCACACTGGGCTGCAGGATCTGAGCCTTTGTTCTCCACCACAAAAAGGAGCCTGTGCTGTCCCTGGCTCAGCTGCTCCAGCCGAGCAGGAGCCTGGGGTTGTTAACTCTCCTGTCTTCTCTCCAAGATGGGGACCAGTGCAACCCCAACCCGTGCAAAAACGGAGCCGAGTGCAAGGATGGGATCAACTCCTACGTGTGCTGGTGCCCAGCCGGGTACGAGGGCAAGAACTGTGAGATAGGTACGTGCCAGGTACCAGGGAGCCCCCAGGGCACCACAGTGGGGGCAGAGTCCCCTCCTGGGGGCTCTTTGAGACACGAGGTGCTTTGCTGGAAGGCGCTGCAGGGAAGTGTCCCGTCAGGCTGCTGGCACGGGGGATGGCCAGGGGACACGCCTGGGGACACAGCAGTGGGTACCTGTGCTCCCCAGCCCCAGCTCTGCTGAGCACCTGCCCCCAGGGAGGGCTCAGAGGAGGCCCAGGCTCAAGGTCTGCGGTCCAGCTGTGGCTGCCAGGGCAGAATCTGACACAGAGCCCTTCCTGCACGTCCCAGCACAAGCTCAGTCAGGGACAGCCTGCTGAAAGCAGAGTTCCCCACAGATCCCCCACGGGACCCCCATTCTCCCATTCCCCTTTCCCTCTCTCATGCCAGGCTGAGCAGCAGGTGCTGGGCAGGGCAGGTTTATCCTGACTTCCTCTCAATGGCACTCTGCTTCATTCATAATTATAATTATCAGCAGCAACCTTGATTCTGGAGACAAATAAAAGGCAAATATTTTCCTGATGGGTTGAGGAGTTTATGAAAACCAAACAGCTGATAATTTAAGCAAGAGGGATATTCAGCTTTTGTAAAATAATCAGGGGCTGTGCAACTAGCATAATGTGCTAGACTCACTGCACTAATAAAAGATTCTCTTTCTAGTTGTATTTCTGCTCTGGCAAGAGAGGAGTGTACGTTAAAAAGAGCATTTCAAAGTTGCATCCAATTTAAATAGTCTCATTGCAGATTTCTTGGGGAAGTGAGGAGCAAAAATAGAGCTGGAAGTGAGGCGTGAAGAAGAGCTCTGTAAAAATAGTAAATGATGGCGTTAAAATGGCTACAGGAAGGGAGGTGTCCTTGAGGAAGTAGGAGTGGAGTTAATCTGCTGTGAAGTTATTTGAAAACTCCCTGAGAATTGCCAGGGCCTCTGCAGATTGGTGGCTCCCCACCTCCAAGGTGTTCCCACCACGGAGCAGTGAGGGGTGGGGTGGGAAGAGGCAGGCGCAGGGAAATCTGGCTCTGCCTCAGGCTGGCACTCGTTTCACCACACATCCTGCAGGAACGGCTCTTGCAGGGAGGCTGTGCCCACTGATGGGTGCCTGAGGAAGAGCACGAGGCTTGTCTGGAGCTTAGAGCCCAGCCATAATCCCAGCACAAAGCCCAGCCTGGGACAGGGTTTGTTCCAGCCTGACACGGGGCGTTCTCAGCCAAAAGCACCCAAGTGGGGAAATCACGTGGCTTGTCACCAAATATTTGCAGGAGCCCTTTAGGGTCAGGCTGCCCAATTTCAGCCAGCACGTGGCTGTTGGAGGCAGGAGGCTGTGCCAGGGCTCTGTAAGCTCCTCGACCTGCTCAAAGGGCCCCCTGCTCCTTCATGACGGGCAGGGGTGGCACTGCCCTCCTTCCATCATTTGTTTTCCACAGTCCGGATCAACCACGGGGGATCACTGAGCCCAAACCCCCGAGTCTCAACAAATCTCTGACCCGCTGAGTTTCAAAAGAGCTCTCACAGTTGCATTTTGATTTCTTTCAGACTTCACTTGTGCCATCAAAAATGGAGGCTGCAAGCACTTCTGCAGTCACCAGCCCCCACAGAAGGTTGTGTGCTCCTGTGCTCCTGGCTATAAACTGCACGAAGATGGAAAGTCCTGCGAGCCTACAGGTTGGCTTTTAAACTTTTAAGAGATTTGGGTTACAGTTTTCAAGGCCTTGTCCTGGATTTGGTTACACGGGTTTCACACATACAATACCCTGTTGGAAACCTTGTTTGTTTTCCTGCTTAGCAAAGGTAGAGCCCGACCCTGCACCCTCCCAAGGGCTGATGTGGCTGCAAGGGTTCAGTGTAAAAACCCTTTTTTTAGCCTGGTTGTGCAGGAATTTGTTCCAAGGCAAATGCTGGTTTCAGGTGGCTGCTCAGACAGGCTGCAGCCGTCTTACAGCTCCAAACAGGGATCAGAAATGTTCTGAAGGCAGAAAGGTGATGTTCAGCCACACCAGCACCCAGCCAGGACCCACTCCCAGCACTGCCAGTTAGTGACTGATTCTACACTGAGGATGCTCTGAAGTTTCAGGACAAAGATTTTGCTTACTGTAAATCCTCCTGATGGTCTCTTTCAGGGCTGGTCATGACCCAGTGTTTTATAATCTGAGTTGGGTGGGTACCAGGGAAGTTTTGTGGCAGTGCTGTCCTCCCAGCAGTGTGTAACTGAGGGCAGAGACCCTCGGTGAGAACTGGACTCTGGCTTAGCTGTTGTGCTGGGTGGGGTGGAAGGAAAACGCATTTCTTGAGGCTGCACAAAGGGTTAAAGAATAGCTGGTTCTCCTTGTGTTCCCAGCTCTACCCTGCTCCTAGACCCTTACAATTCCTGTGACTACACTGCCACGTGCAGACCCAACCCACAGCACAGCAAATTAATTGGGCATGGACATCTCAGAAGCACATCTGGCAGAGAAGAATTGAGCAGATAAATTTTGTCATCTCAAGTCAGTTTAACATTTGATGCTGTCCCATTTCTAACACCTGACTGCAGCAGGTACCTGCACAGAGGAGCTCTGTCAGCTGCAGCAAGGAGCACTGACCTCCCAAATGTGCTGAATCAGTTCAGGATCTCTCTTAGCTTGGGAATCCTGTAACACAGGCTCTCATCAAGAGCTCAGGCCTGTGTTGCCCAACATGCTGTATCACTTTCACTGGACCAGAAAGGTTTACAGTTAGCAAGAAGATCATCTTTCAGGCTGGGTGATTGTCCTTCCTGCAGAAGCTTAGCTTTTGTTGGCTTTGAAACCTTCATTTCATAGGCTAAGCTTGCAGGTACCACTTTCCATCACTCAACACTCATTTGAGTCCTGTTCCTAAAGTGACTAAAGTGTTTAAAGGATGAAGTCTCAGTAGGCCACAGTCACATCTGATTTTACACTAATGTTTGTTTGCTCAGTGCTTCTGAAAGCTTTTCAGATGAAAGACAATGCCTGGTGCTATTTACTATTTTGACTGCCACCACCAGCAGGAATTCGGCACACACTGTGTGGGAGAGGAATGGGAAGAGCTCGTCTGAAACGAGCCTACAGATGAGATCTTCATTAGCAGAGAAAACACACAACTCTAGGAAGAGTTTATTAATGTTTTCCTCACCTTGGTGCCAAGCAGGATTATCTGTACAATTGGCAGCCCTCATTTCCTGCCCTCCCCCAGCCGGCTGTTTATTGTTCTGGAGCCGCTGCTGTGGGAATGCCCGGCTGCCCAGCACAGGGTTCCCAGGGATGCAGCACACATCCTGCCAAGGGCAGGCACAGCTGCCCCAGCCCATCAGGCACACGTGCTCAACACAAGCTTTTTTCACTTCTAAAGCCATTCAGATGTCATCTCCAAAGCCCAGAAACAATCCACGCTTCTGCTGCTTTTACAAATCACACGCACGGCGGCCCCAAGGCACAGGCACGAGTGCACAGGGCACACGTGCTCAGCCACAGCCCTGTGCTGGTCCCAGACCGTGCTGAGGTGGGGCAGCATTTCCCTCACCTGTAATCAGTGTGACACAGCCAGCCCCAGCTGTGCCTGTTCCTCTCCCAGTGCCCTTTCCCTGCGGGAGGATCACGGCCCCTGAAGCCAAGAGGAAGCTGACCCGATCCATGAACACCTTTGAGCACTGGAACACCACGGGTGATGACCTGGACGATGCCCATGAGGAGGTGCTGGACAACACCACGGAAAGCAGCACGGCTGCCCCGGCCAGGATCACACCTGTGCTCAGGACGGGCACGCGCGTGGTCGGCGGCTCAGACAGCATGAAAGGAGAGGTGCCCTGGCAGGTACCAGCCCTTCCTGCCACCCTTCAGTAACCCCAGCAGTCACCTCCTGAGTACAGGATCATCTCCCCAATACCCAAGGCCTGTCTCTGAGCTTAGGCTGGCAGTAGTCTCAAGCCTAAGGGGAACACAACTTCTTTCCCTACAGCAGCAAAACCTGCCTGCATGGGGCTCTCCTCTGGCAAAGAAAGCCAGAAGTCAGAGTCACAGCAGCTTTACCTGGTGGGGCAGCAGATTGCCCAGTAGTCCATGAACAGACCAAAAGGAAGCTGAAGGCCAAGAAAAGGGAATTTTGCAAGGAGCAATGCAACTCATTTTTTGGCTCCATCAGTTTCAGCAGACCATAGAATCATCCAACAGTTTGGGTTGGAGGGGACCTTAAAGATCACCTAGTTCCAACCCTCTGCTGTGAACAGGGCCACCTTCCACTGGCCCAGGCTGACACAAGCCCCAGAGTGAGATTTCCCCCTGCTCCCACAGGTTCTGCTGGTGAACAGCGATGGTTTGGGCTTCTGCGGCGCTTCCATCATCAACGAGAAGTGGCTGGTGACAGCAGCACACTGCCTGAAGCCGGGCTACACCCACAACCTCACTGCTGTGGCAGGTGAGCACCTGCAGAGGGGAGGGACCCGGCCCTGGCTGGACAAGGCATGGCACAGGACACTGTGACCGTGGTGTGGGCAGCAGAGGGACACGAGCTGCCGTGGGGGCTGGCACCAGCTGCTGCGGGGTATGGGGCCCCAGCTGAAGCTGCCACCTTCCATCAGCCTGGTCCCTGCAGGTCCCATCACCTCTGGCAGGAGCAGAGAGCTGGGTCTGCCTTGGTGCCAAAGCCAGAGCTGCTGGACCACAGTGTAAACACCGATCAGCCTGGCCATGGGCGAGCTCACCTGAGCCACAGGCTCATCCAGGCAGCTTTAAAGCCCAGTGGAAGAAGCGTTCCCCTCCCCTACACTTCTTTGCTTCTGCACTTTCATCCCTGAATCCCATTTTCAGGTCCCCAGCAATAGCAAGCATCTCTAACGCAAGAAAAGCCACCTGAAGGTCTCCCCCACATTTGTCTTGTGTTTTCACGGTAGAAACAGCCTGGGAGGGAGCTGCCATTCCCACTGTGCCCAAAAAAGCCCTCGCCGAGCCCCAGGACGCGCTCACCTCTGGCTGCTTCTCGCCGCTCCGCCCCGCTGCTCCGGGGCCCGGTGCCGCAGGCTGCTCAGAGGCGATGGTGATGGTGATGGTGCGCTCGCCATGGCCCGGCACGGCCGGCAGAGAGCCCGGCACGGCCGGCAGGGACCCCGCAGCACGGGCCAGAGCCCCCCGGTGCCGCGGGGGCTGGGGCAGAGCGGCCGGGAGAAGCCATCCTGCTCTCAGCCCCCGGCACGGTGCGGGGGATGCTGCCCCAGCCGAGAGCCCGGAGCGCTCGCCCTTCCCTCCCTTCCCTCTCTCCACCTGGAGCACAGCCGGGGGCAGGTGAGAGGCTGCCGGCTCCTCATCACAGCAGCCGCAGCTGAGCCTCGGGCGGGCATGGGGGCACCTGTGAGCATCAGGGAGGGCATCGGTGCCCTCCTGCGCCCGTCCTGCCCCGCGGCGATGGGGCTTTAGACAGGGGAAGCTAAGGTTTCTTTTCACTGATCCATTATTTCTTTCAAACCAAGATTTTTCATCAGCGAGTTCTGCCCCTCTTTGCGGCAAGGGCCACATCCCCTTACAGCTCTCCGAGGGGCTGAATCCCCAAAACAGCCGCTTTGCTGCCAACGCTGGCAAAAGCATCGGCACCTTCGGCGCCCGGGCGGGCGATGCGTGCCCGGTGTCACCGCTGGGTTGTGCCGGGGACCTGGGGGAACCTGCGGCTGCCTCTGACAAGGGGCCAGCAGCGTGGCCAGGAGCAGTCTGAGGGCAGCCCGAGGGCTCAGCCGCTGGGCTGGGGTCGCACCGGGATGGCACCACCAGGGCCGGTCCCTGGTCCTGCCCCGGAGGGATCCAGCCCCGTCCCGTTGGTCTCTGCAGGCGAACACGATGTCCGGAGCGATGACCACACAGAGCAGCGGCGCAAGGTGGTGAGGCTGCTGCCGCACCCCACCTACGACGCCTCCATCAACGAGTACCACAACGACATCGCCCTCCTGGAGCTGGATCAGCCCCTCACCTTCAACAGCTATGTCACCCCCATCTGCCTGGGCAGCCGCGAGTTCACCAACGCCCTGCTGAAGCAAGGCATCGGCACGGTCAGCGGCTGGGGCAAGCAGCTCTTCCGCGGCCGCAAGGCCACCACGCTGCAGGTCCTCAAGGTGCCCTTCGTGGACCGGCCCACCTGCCTCAAGAGCACCTCCACCACCATCCTGCAGAACATGTTCTGTGCGGGCTTCCCGTCCGGGGGCAGGGACACCTGCGAGGGGGACAGCGGCGGGCCCTACACCACGGAGATCGAGGGCACCTGGTTCCTCACGGGCATCACCAGCTGGGGAGAGGAGTGTGCCCTGCCGGGCAAGTACGGCATCTACACCAGGGTCTCCAAGTACGTGAAGTGGATCAAGCAGACCACGAGGCTCCCCTAAGCCGGAGCACCGTGCCGTGCTGGGGATGCTGCAGCAGGGACTGGGGAGTGGGAGAGCGACCACAGCAATCCCCGCGGCTCTGAGAGATCATTGCATTTCAGCAAACATTTCTAAATGAAGTAACTTCTGCTCTCACAAGGCAAAAGTTGAGAGAGTGCAATGAAAATGTGGTAATAAGGAAATAAAAAGCCCTTTAAATGACCCATGGCTGCATTTCTGAATGCACTGGCGCTGCTGTGGTGGTGTAAATCCCCAAATCCCAAAAGCAGGGGTTGGAGGATCAGCAGGGGAATGGCTCACAGTGTGCCAGCAGCATTGCCCACAGCTGGCACAGCAGTGTGGGCAAGGGAAGCCCAGCAGGCACTGGTGCCTCAGCTGCACCCCAGGAGCAGGAGCCCACGAGGGACACAGCAGGGCACACAGCAGGGCACCCACAGCACTCCCACACAGAGGCCTGCACGTGAATCGGGCTGAGGAACACCATGGGCAGCAGCCATGGTCCTCAGAGGGGGCTCCTGGCAGCACTGCCCAGTGCTGGGGGAAAGGGGGCCGGGGATGGGCACAGCCTGACCCTGCTGGGATGGGTGGATGGATGATGGATGGATGGATGGACAGGGATGGATGGATGGATGGATGATGGATGATGGAGGGATGGAGGATGGATGGATGGATGGATGATGGATGATGGAGGGATGGAGGATGGATGGATGGATGGATGATGGATGATGGAGGGATGGAGGATGGATGGATGGATGGATGATGGATGATGGAGGGATGGAGGATGGATGGATGGATGGATGATGGATGATGGAGGGATGGAGGATGGATGGATGGATGGATGATGGATGATGGAGGGATGGAGGATGGATGGATGGATGGATGATGGATGATGGAGGGATGGAGGATGGATGGATGGATGGATGATGGATGATGGAGGGATGGAGGATGGATGGATGGATGGATGATGGATGATGGAGGGATGGAGGATGGATGGATGGATGGATGATGGATGATGGAGGGATGGAGGATGGATGGATGGATGGATGATGGATGGATGGGGATGGATGAATGGATGGATGGGGACACCCTGAGCCAGGGCAGGGTGGCAGCAGCTGCTCCCTCAGAATTCAGTATCAGTGCTAACATGCCTCTCCCACTTTCACTGCCACTGCAAGAAACTAATTGAATCATCAGCCCCTGCTTACCTTAAAATCAAAATGCATGTAGGAAGGTTTTAAGTTGTTCCAAGGAAATGAAATAAAACCAACACTGTGAGCGCTTTTCTTTCTTTAGAATTACAGCAGATGTGTCTTTGAACAGAATGGCATATTCTCAGATGGATTTATTTAACAAGTTTTTAATCTTTAAATATAGATTTAACACATTTTTTACAGGTACATATACAATATAGTTCATTTAAACTTGCAGTCAGAGAAAATTCTCTACTGTAATTTATACATGTACATGAAGAGCCTAGTTCAACAGCATACTCGGGGGAACATACCATGTGTGCAAAGTTTCAAATGTTAAAAACCTCAGACTGTACATTCAGATTTGCAGAGCCTATCAACCTCATAAATTAATAAAAGCTTAGATTTAAAACTATGGAAGACAAAAAAGATTAAAATCATTCAATATGCAATGTGTGCTATGTTTCAGACAAATATTTACAGTTGTACCTCAAAATGTGTATTGTTACCACAAGATTTGTTACCACTAAAAACAGCCCCAACAGTAACTTAGACACTCCTACTTTCCCACCTAATTAGTGCATTGTGATTGATTTGAAAGTAGATGGAAAGAACCTTCAGTGCTGAACACCTCTGCACTGTGGTTGCCAGTGGCTGAAGGGCCCCAGGCTCGTGCTGGGTCTCGGTGCTGCTCAGTTCAGACCCAGCTGGACCCAGATTTGGGGGTGCACAGGGGTCACCCCCAGTCCTGGAGACCCAGAGGGGAGGGATGGCCACTGAGGAACTGCTGGGGAGCCCCCAGGCAACCACAGCCAGCGAGCAGCTCAACAACTCCACCCAAAAATGGTCACAGAACAAACCCAGAATGTTTAACTTAACTGGGGACTGAGTCCAAGGACTGGTTCACAAATAAAAAGCCAGATCATAAAGGTCCCCCTTTAGTCCATGGTACAGACATTTCATTTGGCTGGGGCAGAGCACATTCACTACTGCATGCACACTATTAACCCTGCTCTCCACACACTCAGGTGCTCTTTGCACACATCTGCTGAGAAGTTCAAACCACCTGTACCTACCTATGTTCTACAAAAGCAAAACTAGACAAAGAAACACAAAATTAAATTATGAGTCTTCAACATTCTTTTTCCTTTCTCAAAAATTCAATAGATACATTATTGTTAAAGATGCTGAAAAAGTCTTATCACAAGAACATCCTTAGTGCAAACATGGAGATTCAGCTTGGATTTATGGCACGTGTTCCAAAAGTACATACATTAATGTAAACTTCAACACTTGCTAGATACAGGTTTCAGCCCTGGGACGCTTTGGGACCCTAAGTGATTGGTGACAACCCTGAGTTGTCAGTTTGACCTGATCCAGACCTCACTGTAGTCAAGGAGGCTGACTGCAATGGGCTGGAGTCAGACCCTAAGTGCAAAAAGAGGATCTTTAGTGTTATTGCATCCTCACATGTGAGTCAGCCAGATGATGCTCTTACAGAACATTACATTCACATAGCTGAAGCAGATATTTAAGAAAAAACCACCCATAAAATCAATTAAGCAGGACATACAGCTTCTTTGTTTGGTTTGTTTGGTTTTTTTTTCTTTTTGGTTTACCAAAACTCAACTCTTGTTTGCAACTTTGACAGCTGTCAGCTAATAAGTAGGCAAAACCTACTTCAACCTGTAGAGGAAATTTCAAGCATCTAAACAAAGTGTCAGGAAACTGTAGTGTACTTCTCTGATGAAACATGATGTATGTCATGGAAAAACAGCAGGAAAAATTAATGAAATACCATAATTCCCACAGGCGAAATAAAACAAAGAGCAGAGAATGGCTTCCTTTATGAGCATGAGAAGCTGCTTAGGACCCCGGTCCCACTCAGTGCAGATGAAGCTGTGGAGGTCTGTGAATGTGATGGATTGTACAGGACAACTCCAACTACTGTGCTATTTCTCTGTAACACTTAGTTGAAAGCTTCCAAAGAGCATCGAAAATAGGATGCTGCTAGTTCACCCTTAATTCAAGGGGAACTAAACTTTCTTGTGTTACACAGGGCAGCATCTATAAAGTAATGGAGAATGATGTTAATATTAAAGCATCTTATTTCAAGAAATACATTGTTCCCTGTAATGTAACATTTGTATAACAGAAAAAAAACCAAAACAAATGCACTCCTGCATTTCTCCATAAAAGCTGAACTCCCACTGGCTTCAGTGAGAGCCTTGACTAGGGCAGGAGCACAGGGTTTGACTCATTTCCATCATCTATCACTCCATTAGCACAGCAAGGCCAGCTGATCTCTTCTCTAGGCTCCTTGTTTTGTCAGGCTGGCAATGGTTTACTAAAAAGCTGTTCTTTGAAGCTGGCTGGCACTGCTGACCCTGCTTCATGCTTCAAAGGCCAAAAGGAAATCAGCATTGCCTGGAAGGGAGCCTGTGCAGACACAAAGGGCTGTGGCTGCAGTCATTAAAGTGCTGGGGGACAGTGCAAACAGCTGGGCTGCAAAGTGCCAGTGGCACAGGAACCAGGACGGGCACAAAGCTCACACATTTCAGCCAACATGCTCACAGCAGCCTGCCAAGGCTCAGCCACAGAGAAACACCCTGATCAGGGACATGGGAGCCACAAAAGGGCATCCAGAGGGGGCACAGGACAGTGCCCAGTGCCCTGTGCAGAGGGGGAACAGGACAGTGCCCAGTGCAGAGGGGGCACAGGACAGTGCCCAGTGAAGAGGGGACACAGGACAGTGCCCANGGAGGGGGCACAGGGCAGGGCCCAGTGCCCTGTGCAGAGGGGACACAGGACAGTGCCCAGTGCAGAGGGGACACAGGACATGCAAGCTCAGTCCTTCAGGCACTGCCAGAGGGGGGAAGGCTCTGCTCAGCTTTATGGCCTGGAGAGGAGAGCAGGCACAGGGATCCCCCTAAGGCTTGGAGCAGAGACTTTGGCAAGTGGGATGTTAAATAAACAGGGAGAGGGTCTGGCATGTAGAACAGAAGCCTGTGCCCACCTGCAGTCACCAGAATGGCCTGGGTAGGAAGAGATTTCAGACAGAATGTGGTTCCCCCCCTGCCGTGGTGCTGCAGGGCAGCTGAGGGGGGAGATGCCCTTCTCTCCACTGACACAGACCTGCCAGTGCTGCAAAGGTGATCCTGCCTCACCCAGGGACATGCAGCAATGTTTTGTCCCCTGCTCCAGTGCAGAAGGGGAGTGGGGATTGTAATGCTGGAGCCCCAACCTTCCCTGAAATGAAGAGATAACCTTGCACCTCTGTGCTAAATCATGGAAAAGCCAAGTCAGGCAATGCCTGGCAGCTGGAACTACCAACACATGGGTGAGCCTCAGCAGTAGTTACATTCGAGTATTGCTCTTTCTGAGCACAGTTATCTCCAAATATTTTTAATTTTGAGCTCTGCATGTTACCACCTGCAATACAAAACTGTTCCTTCATCATGCACATTAAAAAAATCCACCATGGGCTTGCACAGCAGAGAGAATAAATCTGTTTGGAAGAAAGCAGCAAGGACTAATCTCAGAACTTACAGCTGGAGGCACACCAGAAGGAAAATTCATTTTTAAAATGATCTCCAAGCCAGCCACCTTCCTCCCAGAGAACCTCATGGCTTATATCCAGGCCAAGATGTACAAGAGGATTGTGGATTTGCAAAGCTGGAATGGCTGGGGAGTGAAGCATTTACCAAATACCCCTCTGCTAAAAATGGACAAAGTTCCCTGTAACTTCATTATGATTTGTATTGGCTCAACACTGGGATAATTAGCAGGAGGGGAGAGGAACAGGTATCAGCCATCCTGTGGTGGGCCACAGTATAAATCTAAAGAGAAATGTGAAGGTAAGGGAACCATTTATTCTATTCAGGTAAAGGCTTTGCCCTGAAAAAAATCCCAAACCTCAGGTTTGTATGAACTCTGCTATGAAATTCTGTGACTGGACACAGGGTTTTAATTAGGGGAGCTGAGCAACAAGACAGGCACTGCCCCCCCAAAATGTCAGAACTGCCTCTCCCCCAGCACTGAAGTGACTGCAGCACTCTCTGAGCTCTTGGGGACCCCCCAACGTGTCAGCCAAGCTTACATTGCTAACACATTGCTAACACATTGCTAACACATTGCTATCGTGCAGACCAAGCAGCTCACAATCCCTGAGGGTTCTGGAGCTCCCTCCTGCCCCGACTCCACGAGCTTGGCTGCCGAATTCTCCCTCTGCTATTCTGGAGCAAGAGCTCCATCTTCTGCAGCAGCAGGAAGGAGCCCAGTGCACACCATGCCCGGGGACTCAGGGTCACTGCAGGGTGAAGTGACCAGCCCGAGAGCAAGGGAACTGCTGAGGGCAGGAGAACTGCATGAAAATCAATTTTCAGAGTGCAAGTTGCTTATGGCTGTAGGGGCACTTTGCTGAAGAGCTCTAGGAATAGCTCTAGGAAATAGCAAGAGAACATCCTACATCATGCCCCAGTATTTCCTGGAGTGTGTGTAAGATTAGAATCATGCCTCAGGACTGCAGGCACGATCAGAAACAGCAAAAGAGAACAGTTACCTCTGCAGGGAAAACAGAGCCTCAGGGCTCTCAGACCCTGGGACACAGCTCTGGGGTACCTGGGCAGTGGTGTGGGACTCACAGGAGGCATTTTCTGAGCTTTCTCCCCGTGCAATTCCCCTTAGTTTGCACTCAGCCACTTTATAAACCAGTCTGGAGCTGACAGTCTTTAGGTTTTTGGGGATATGATCACTGACAATGCAAACCAGGGTTCAAAGTTTCCCAGCAGCCTTTTTTTGAGATGCATTCACAGCTGGGAAACCCTTCTGCATAGGACCTGGTGAGAGGGGGCAGCTGTACATGGAGAGGAGATCAAGGGAGCCATAGCTGCATCTCAAAAACAGGGTGCCAGTAAACTCTGAACACTGGTTAGCAAACTACCCCTTAGAGAAAATCAGCAAACCTTCCACCTCTGAGATCTGACTGCCTGCAACAAAGGGATAAAAAATACCTTCCTGTGTAGGAAGGTTTTCACTGAAATACCCCAAAAAACCATCAGGAGCTGACTGGAATTTTAAGCCTTTCAGATGGCTTCCTTCACGTTCATCAAAACAATAGATTCTGACAGAAAGAAGTATTTAAAGAGAAATCTCCTTGCAAAATTTGCTTTATACAAACGAATTTGTTTGGGGGTTTTTTGTTTGTTTGTTTTTAATGGACTGTGGGCTTCCTGAGCTGTTCCATGCCCAGCCCTGGTCTCCCACTTGCAGAGGGTGGTGATGAGGCAACACACGGAGCTGCAGACATGGCAAGGGCAACAGGCTGCTCTTAAGGCATTTTCTTGTGTCATCTCCTATGCTTCCCTACCTGTTCTATGTACACTTACAGCTAGAAAATGAGAAATGTGGGTTTGGAGACTCGAAGCCTTTGGCTGAAACCTGGTAACCTGTTTACTATAAACTCGACCTAAGGATGGCTTAACCAGCAGGCAGCAGTGAGGGCAGGAGTGAGGCAGCAGGGAGAAGTATTGCCTTTAGAGTGCTGCTGGGGTCAGGCCACGATGTCTTTGGAGCAGCAGGAGGTTTTGCTTAGGTACCTCCTGTCCACACGGGGTTTGAGCTACAGCAGTGAGGAGGCAAAACAGTCACGGCCATGCCTGGTCAGACTCCGTCTCTTCTCCCCGGTCTTCTACCCAGTGCTCTTGCAATGAAATCTATGTTTTTAAATGCTTGGTTTTAATTTACTAGTGCCTAAGGTCTCAGAAACGTCTTAACGTGTTAAATAAACAAACAAAATAAAAAGCTTAATTTACTACTTTTGCAGGCTTTTTGGAATAGCTGCTTGCTTTTCTATTTTTCCAGCAGAGGCAAATGCAGCCAGATTTAGTACATCAAGTGCAATGCAAATGGCTTAAAAGACCTGATTTGAGATATGAAATATTTCTGCTAGGCGTGCTATCAAATACCTGCAACTTTGGCATTCCGAAATCTGCAGTCACCGACTACTATCTGCAGACTGTGCACAGGGATCCAGCCTTCTTTTCTTCTGTTTAGGTTTTTCACCAACCTTTGAATGACAACAGCATTAGGAACAGCAGCCAACCAGCCCAGAGGCAGTTTGGTGAGGGCACACTCTACACAGCTGGGGGTGCAAGCAACCATTTGTTCAAACCAAGGAAGCATTTTAACAGGACCACAGGACCTAGCCATGCACTCCAAGTATCCTTCCCACCTAAATTTAGGAAGCTAATTAAAAAGCCTACACCTCTCTAGACAAAGAAGAAGAACAGGATTCTCTCTCAAGTCATCCTAAGACCCCCAAAGAAGCCAGCTGAGGAAAACTGGCTACTGAAGGAGTCAAGGGCAATAATGTTTCTCCCTCTTCTGCTATTTAGACTGGTAGGATGATTTTAGCCAGGGAAAATTCATGCCAAGATTTAGGCAGCTGCAAATACTCACTGCTCCTAAGTGACAACTCTCTGTCTCCCTCATGCAGTGAAATTTGTGCTAACAAAAAAGCTTGGTGTGAGAAATCTTTGACTGGCACTGGCTGAAGCCCCCAGGATTGGGGAACTTTCAGCAAACCTGAGATGCTTTGCATCTGCTTTTGCTAACCACAAACTGAATTTCTCAAAATGCAGCAGCACTAGATGACCCTTGCAACTGAAATATTCTCTTTCATCCTATTCTGATTGCCCTCGAAGTGCAAGGGCTGTAGCTGTCAGCCAGGAATCCTGCACGGGGCATTGACATCTGTGCATCTGCACAGACCTGAGCCAGGGTCCTGCTGACATCACCCTGCCCACACCCCAAACCTGGTTCAGCACCCTGGGCTGGCTGGTGAGAGCTGCTCAGGATCACCCTGGGAGGAAAGAGCCAGAAGCCTGAGCCAACCTGCTGTGAATCTGAGGGGGGCACGCTGCCCCTCCAGACAGGGACACCAGTGCTCCAACAGGCAGCAGCCCTGGGTGTCCCCAGGTGATGCCACCAGGAGAGAAGCAGCTGTGAGACATTCCCTTGTGATCACAGCTTCACACACAGCAGGAAGAGTCTGCAGCCATCCCCTGGTAGCACCCCCAGAGGTGCCTGGGCAGGGCAGTGCCCTGCAGTTCCAAACTAAGGCTGGTAATGAGCCCAGAGGAACAAAGGCTGCAGCTGAGCTGGGATGGGCAAAGGGAAGCAGTGTCTGAAGTGGGAAGAGCATGGCAAGAGGGGTGTTGGTAAAACCCAGCCCACGCAGAGACCCATGGCAAGGGAAGGCCTGACTTGTTTCCCTGGGCTATGCCAGTGTGGATGGCATCTGGTCTTGGCAAGAGAATGAATTCTCCAGCTCTCTGGAATGGTCTAAAGGTCAGACAGGAGCTGCACTGAGAGTATCACCAGGCCAGTGACATTTCAAGGGACTGCCCTGCAGGTTCTCAGAGATAAGGCACAGTAATCCTAAAATACCTACCACTGTCCCTCACCATCCTCATGCAAGAGCTGAATTTCATCCCCGTTTTTCACCAGCAGGTCCTCTGATCCTCTCCTCTTGCAGTCTGCAAGGGCTTTGTATTTTCCTGGAGACTGTGGTAGAGAGAAAAACTTATCTTATTTACTGCATTTCATATCATGCAGTTGTGATTTCTGACTGCTGCAGGGAATGTGACAGAGCCCTATCAGCTACCTCAATTAAAATTATTTCAAGAAACTGTGGCTGAGACATCTTCTCATTCCCCAAACTGAGATATGGAAATTCTGAGAGACAAGGACAAGACAGATCCATTACCAGGAAGGACAACAAGGCAGGATGCCTGCCCATGGCAGCCCCCAAGCTCTGAGGCTGCCACATCAACACCTACCAGCTGGTTGCCATCCTCCTCCTCAGTGTCTGAGCAGTTGGACAGGTACTGCTGACCCGACCACTCCTCCAGCCCCTCGCAGATCTCCAGGGACTGGGACATTCCTGGCCAGCCTGCAGGAGAGTGTGGGGCTCAGGCTGGGGAGCCCAGCAGCCACAGGGAGGCCCCGAAGGGAGGGAGGGAGGAAGGGGCCATACTTCTGTGGGGCTTGTTCTGGGGGGACACGGGCCCACTGTCCAGCAGCACAGGGCTGGTGCGCTCCGAGTCGTTCTCCTCTGAGCTGATGGAGGCTCTCTGCTGCTTCCTGAGGGGCAGAAAGAACAAAATCAACCCCAGCTTTAACCCAGGCACGAATGCCAACTCCCCAGGGTTTTGTCAAACAGGGTCAGAAATAATGCTGGCACCTCCTGCTGTCTGTTTCTGTGAAGAGTAAGGACTCAGTGCCCCATTCTCAGTCTTCTGGGGAGGGGAAAGGGCTTTGCTGCAGTGTCTGCCCTGAATGAGAGCCCTGCCTTTGCTCTGTCCCCACCTGCAGAGGAGCTGCCAGGCTCAAGGGAGACCCTGTCCCCAGGCCACTGCCACCAAAGGGTGAGCAGCAGCACAGCCCCCTGTGCCCTCCCAGAGACAGGAATGGGGNAGCACTGGGAGCCCCAGCAGCACTGGGAGCCCCAACACAGAGCCCCAGCAGCACTGGGAGCCCCAGCACAGAGCTCCAGCAGCACTGGGAGCCCCAGCACAGAGCTCCAGCAGCACTGGGAGCCCCAGCAGCACTGGGAACCCCAGTACAGAGCCCCAGCAGCACTGGGAACCCCAGTACAGAGCCCCAGCAGCACTGGGAGCCCCAGCAGCACTGGGAGCCCCAACACAGAGCCCCAGCAGCACTGGGAGCCCCAGCACAGAGCTCCAGCAGCACTGGGAGCCCCAGCACAGAGCTCCAGCAGCACTGGGAGCCCCAGCAGCACTGGGAACCCCAGTACAGAGCCCCAGCAGCACTGGGAACCCCAGTACAGAGCCCCAGCAGCACTGGGAGCCCCAGCACAGAGCCCCAGCAGCACTGGGAGTCCCAATACAGAGCCAGCAGCAGCACTGGGAGCCCCAGCAGCACTGATGGGAGGGAGCCCCTGATGGCAGGGCACCCCCAGAGCCCAGCCTGGCACTCACCTGTCACCCAGCTGGGAGGAGGGTGGGGGCTGCTCCGAGCATGAGCCAGGCTGCTGCTTCTCCACTGCAGGGAGGGCAAACACAGCTGAAAATCCAGATTGGTACTAGCAACTGTCACACTTGAAGCATCACTGCAAAGATTAGACCTTTTGTGCAACCCTATTGATTTCTGTTCAGAGAAAAACAGAACCAGGGACTCTTGCAAAGCACAGATTAAATTATGACTGAGGTGGCATGTTAGCACAAATCCAGCACTGAGCATGCTGCTGAGGACCATGACATGCTTAAAATTTAAAATTAGGCATCTGTTATGTATCTTGTTGAATGAAACCTATCATAACAGATCAGAAATAATCCCCAAGGTAATGACAACCAAAAAAATTTACTTCTGCACCCAGTTTTTACTGCTCCAAGTTGTGTTATCTCCCTGCAATGTAAGGCTTCACTTTGGCATTTTGCTACCAGGCTTCTAAAAATCGATTCTCCAGTGAGAATTAGTGGACTTGAAGAGCAGCAATGTAACAATAGGAAATCTGCTGCAGAGTGAAAGCCACAGAAAAATTGATCAAATGTACCTTTTATTAGCTCTTGCTGCTTGAACAAAATTTTTCTTATTTCATTCAACCATGCCATCTTCAGATCGACTGTTTGGGCCTGGAAGAAGAGAAAATTGTTTGAATTTTGAATTAAGAGTCATCCATTATAATGTAGGAATAAAATCTTACTTTTCTATGCTGTCATTATCTGAAATCCCCCTTTTCTCCCCAAAGCCACTACTAAATTTTAAACAGTCTTGATCTTTTAAAATTGATGATTCCCATTACATCCAGGCAAGGCACAGTGGAAATTGTAGAGCTATGGCTACAACCATAAGGATTTTCTCCTCACTGCTCTGAGGATGTGCAAGCAGCCAGATTTCTGCAGCTACAAACCTGCACCACGTACACCTCCTCTCTCCCACTGTACCAGATCTCAAATTTCCGATGATCTCCTTTCACATTCTCAGTTATTCCAACTGCATTCATCTGCAAACCCAAACAAACAGAACATTAAATACAAAAATGACACAAAGCTCCCTCTTCCCTAGGAATCCAGACTTTTGACAGCGAGTTAAACCTGTTTTCACTGCATTTAACATGTTTCATCAATTTTAATTTAAGTACCAACTGAAAGTCATTATCTATCTCATTCCTCCTGACTTCCTATCAGCTGCATTTTGGATAAGCTTTCCAAAATGGATCAATGGGCCTTTGGGAACTTTTCATTTGGGAACCAGTGGAACTAACTGAAGCATCACCTCAGCTGCCTCTTGCATAGAGTTTCTCAGATTGGGCACATGAAGATTTATAAACACGTGCCATTTATCCACATANCCAGTGGAACTAACTGAAGCATCATCTCAGCTGCCTCTTGCAGCACAGAGTTCCTCAGATTGGGCATATGAAGATTTATAAACACGTGCCATTTATCCACATAAGGTATTTCTGCCACATTATTCTCTATTCACTCACTCAATTCTTTGTTTCCCTTTGTCAATGATCTTTCACAGCTCCTTTAGGAGTTTGAGTTCAATGCCTGTTGACCCCCTGACCATCCCTGTAGTGCTGACAGCATCCTAAGAAGAATTTACCCTTCTTTCCCAAAGAAGGGTTAATTTTTGGGCTACAGCCTGAGCTGCCCCAAGCCTGGCCTCCAGGACAGTGCAGGCTGGAAGCTGAATGCTGCTTTACTCATTAGCACTTTTGGTAGGTTGGATGAAAACTCCAAACCAGGATGTGCCCAGTGTGACCCACCTGAACCAAGCTGAAATCTTCATTAGAGACAAGAAACTTCAGCAACAGGAGACCTCTGACCTCCCCCTGAACAGGCCATGAAGCTGAAAACTGCTGCAATAGCTGATTCCACATGAACCATCCCCTCCCTTGAAGCAGCCTGTGCTGGCAATTATTCACTGAGCAAAGGATGGTCAAAAATAGCTCAAGCATCCCCCTTGCATGTTTTGGAACAGATGTAATAATAAAGGTATCATCTATCATAAATTATTCACGCAGACTGGATTAGACAAATCCACTATAAACACAAACAAGACCTTAGAAATAACATCTGCTCAACACTGCTGCTCCTCCTGGGTAATAAGAGCCTGCCCAGAGCTTTTGGTCTGACAGACCTTGATGATTTACAGAATAGGTGCCACGGACAAATGTTCTGTTCCAGCTGTTTCACAGGTTGGTGCCCCTTTTCAGGGACATAAACAGCCCCAGGGAGCAGGAACCAAGCTGCTCTCGACATCACAGAATCATTTGGGCTGGAAAGGACCCCTGGGACCATCAGTGCAGCCATTCCCTCAGCACTGCCAAGGGACCACTGGCCCCTGTCCCCAAGGGCCACATCCACATGGCTTCAAATCCCTCCAGGGGTGGGAGCCCCAGTGCCCTGGGCAGCTGTGCCAGTGCCTGCCCACTCCTCATATCCAAGCTGGATCCCCCTGGCACAACTTAAGGCCACTTCCCCTTCAGAGAGCTGGATGAGGCTCCATTTGGATTTTAGAAACACTTAAACCTGATGAGAGCTGTTGGAAGGGCAGCCTGGAGAGCTCCTCCAGTCGCTGCAATTCCCAGTTCTGTGCATCTTGTTTACCTTGGCAATTTATAGAGGCTCCTACAAAACTGCCCAGGCATCAAGATATTAGAAATTTTAGATGATCTACAGTGATGGTGCAAAGAACAAGTGCCAGGAAGAGACAGATTTAAGGTCTGTTCATCCAGGTTAGGGGATGTTAAAATTCCATTTCCTCCCCCTGCCCAGGATTTACTGTCAGCTCTTGGATCACTGCAGTGCAGACCAGGCTGGGTTAGTGCAAAGCTCTGGCGTGGTGTTGATCTGCATCAGCTTCCACGTGGCAGCAGGCAGATTTACCTGGCATTGCAGGAGCTGCTCCTCCAGGCTACTGAATCCCAGCTGGAGAATGCCTGCCTTTACCACTGCTCATTTCACACAGGATGCAGAATATTATCCAGGGTATTATGATCTGTTACACAGCATCTACCCAACAGCTCACTTCAATCCTGAATCCCCAAAAAACATTGCTGCAAAGAAAAATGATGTCCTGGTCCTTAGGGCCATGGTTTAGTGGTGGATTTGGCAGTGCTGGTTTAACAGTTGGACTCAATGATCTTGGAGGTCTTTTCCAGTATCAATGTCTGGGATTACAAATCAAATAAATGTCCAGCTCCAGAAACAGGATTTTGCCCTCAGTACAGCAATGCCCAAAACATGTGTACAGATGTGATCCTGCCACATGCATGGATTCTCCAACTCCAGCCTCAATGTGTCAACACAAACAGCTGGAAACTGAGTCCTCTGGAGGCAGAGGAGAACTGTGGGCACATCACCTGCACTCCTGAGCACAGGAATTTCTCCTCTGAGCTGCTTTTCCCCTGCCACCCTTCACAGGCATGTATGGTAAAACAAGCACTGCAGAGGAAACAAACTCTCCAGAAAGAAAATGATGCAGTTTGGGGAAAGCACTGGGTACTGAAACATATGGCCTGAGACTTGCTTTTATTACATCATTTGTAACGTGCACCAGAGCTGAACAGACTCCTCTGCTGTTGCCTTGTTTTCTGACTTATGGCAAATCCCTGCCCAGACCCCACTGGGACCAGGGACCTGCAGCAGGGCTCTGCTCTGCCTCCAATTCTCAGTTTTTTCCACTCTGATATACACCCCTATGGGCTTTCATTTTCCAAGAAAAACAAGGCAGAGCACTGAGAAGAAAGTGCAGCTATTAGAACTGCTCATCACGTGCAGCATGCCAGAAGGGCTCTTTTAGAGCAGCACTTGGGGAGTTTTATTGATAATAGTTAGCATTTATGGGGTTGGGACAGTTTACATCCCTCATATTTTGCCACAGGCTGCCCTTGTCATCTGAGAATTGTCCTTTGAGCTGCAGCTGGGGCCTGCCAGAGGAGAAGGGAGGAAGAAGAGTTAACCCTGCATCCTCTGCTGAGGAGCAGCCAGGCAGGGCCTGCCCCAGAGGCCTCCCTGAGGCAGGAGGAGCCCCCCTGCTCCCCCAGGAGGGCTGGGGAAGACCCCAAACCCCTTTCCATGGCCTCAGCTGCTCCTGGAACACGGGCTGGGGCAGGGGCCAGGCACATCTGCACCCCTGGCACTGGCACAGCTCCATTTCCCTGGCAGAGCCACAGCCCTGACTGAGTCCAGGGGCTCCCCAGCTGCTGCCTCAGCTCCAGGGCTCCTCAGAGTTCATTCAGCCAAGAGCCTTTGTGGATGTGGCACGTCCCTGTGAGGCACCACAGCCCTCAGCAGCAGAGAACAAGCCACCATGGCAGAGAACAAAGCCCCTCTGGCTCTGCAGAACTACTGCTGTGCAATACATGGCTGTGTAGAACACCCTTACCTGCACAAACAAAAATAAAAACTCCTTACTTTCAGAAAGTGCTTAAAGCTGTAGGATGAGGTTTTGTCATATCCATCTCCGTGCTCCTCTCGCTTCTTGCAGAAGACCAAGGCTTTCTCATACAGGAACAGGTGCCTCTGCATGGGCTTGAACCTGGCCAGATCCTTCATTTTCGTGGGCCCTTTCCGGTGTCCTGTCCAGACACTGAAGGATCCCTGCATCAATACTTTCCCCAGCTCGCTCAGGTCACCCTGGGGACAGCATGACAAACAAAAAACAATCAGAATGTCAGAGGACTCTCCAAACAATGATGGGACCCAGGAGCAGCTCTGCTCCAAGGCACGTCCCTCTATGAATAGATCTTCCTGGAAGGATCACAGGAGCCTTTGGGAGGGATGACCTCATGCCAGGGGGAAGCACAGGTCTCCTGCAGGGCTGCAGCTGGTCTAGAAAGCCAGGAACTGGAAGGACTAAAAAGAATGGAAAACCATCCAGCTCCTGTGGAAGAGCATGTCAAAGATTCTGGCTACTTTAGTGGGACAGGGAAGTGAGATTCCTGAACTGAGGTATCAGAAGATGGAATTCTGATAGAGGTCAGGCCTGGATCAGGCCCTGAAACCCTAGGAAAGACAACCACTGCAATGGGAAAGGCTCAAAACCAGCCTCAGAGAGTCATTTGTTAAATGCTGAATGGGGAATGCTACAAAAAACCCCAGGTGAGTTACCAGATCAGCCACGAGAACACAAAGGGGCACACTGGGAAAATACTCCAGGAAACCACAAGGTGGCAAATGTGGAGCTCTGGAGATCGCCAAAGCCCTGAAATCAGAGGGACTGTCACTGTGTGGGCTCCCTGATCCCCTCACCCTGGAGCTGCCCTGGGCCAGCTCGCAGCTCACACGCCCTGGACACCACCCCCAGTGCATCACCCAGCCTGGTGCAAGGCTCTCACTGCTCAGATCTACTCACATCATATCCTGTGATTGAAATCTGATGCATGGAGTCGTTGACTGACTTCAGCAAATCCAACATTGCAACCAGAGCTTCTTGAAGTTCCTGAACTCCATCACAGCTCGTGCTGTACTTTAGCAGCTCCTGAAAATAGAAATAGGAGAGCACGTGTTTGCACTTGAACAAAGCAGATTTTTCCACCTTGCCCAAAGTTTCCAATGCCCAGAAGTGACCTACACTGAGTTCCTTTTTTCAAGTCAGTGTAAAAAAGGCTCCCTCTAAAGCACAGCAAGGATGAGGTGTGGGACAGGTCAATGAGGGATGGCCTATTTTTAAAGTGTTTCCTTAAGGATGGTGTCAGTACAGAGCAGCATCACATTCTTCTGATTCCTTGGGTTGTGTTTTCCTGCTTGGTAAGACATGGCAAACAAGGCTTGGGTATTCCATTAGCTGCCAATATGCCCTCAATGAGCTTGCAGCAGATGACTGGCAAGGAACAGACTTTATAAAATCCAGAGCCTTCATGTCAGGAAATGGAAGACAGAATTTTACCACTGAGATAACATTAGTCTCATTTCAAATCTCCTCTCCTGTGCCCACCTACAGCTGCATGGATTCTCTTTCAAGAGGCTAGCAGGTTGCTGCCCAAGTGTAATTCCTGCCTTACAAAGTGAGAATAACTGCACTGCCCTGCCTCAGACAGGGGACACAAGAAAAAATGCATTAAAGATTACAGGTGCTATCAACACCTGAGGAGAAGAGATGCAACAATATATTCCATTCATTAGATTCTCATGATCAACTCTGGCTCGCTTTTCTTACAAGTGCTTCTGTGATTTTGCATCTCTGAACAGATTCAAACACTCCCTCCTTTAAAAATGGCCTTTTAAAAGCTCTTGTTCCTTTTTCAGGAATGTGAACATTCATCTTCACTGCAAGTCAGTTCAGGAGAGGCCAAGATAAGCAATATGTCATCCCAAGCTTGGTGCTGATTTACAGGTAAGCTTTAATTGAACAACAAACCAAATCTAATCAATCTGCTGATGCCCTTTGAAAGCAGAACATGAAATACCTTCAGGAGTAACTGGTACTTTGTCAGGCGCTGCACTGGTTTGAGCAGATAGGAATCCAGCCCGAGTTTGTGTTCTAATTTTCTTTGGCATTCCTGGAACACAGAATTCAGACTAGGTCAGTTCAGTAAGCAGTTATTCCAAGAGCATGACTGTGGGTTTGGTGACTTCAGAGGTTTCATGTCAAAGTGCTGAATGGTGCCCACAACTAAAGAAATATTATACCCACATGCAAATTAACAGTGAGTGGATCTGCCTTGAACTCCTGGGGTCCAAGAAACTCCAGCAGCTCTTTTGGGGAGCACTTTGTGTGCATTTGTCACACAGCACCAAACAACCTGCAGAACTGAGGGCTGCTGAGGGGGTGGTTAGGACAGGGCAGTGTCCCTGGCTGGCTGGAGCCAGCAGCTCACCTGGAAGAAGGAGCTCTCGGAGCACTGCCTCCACAGGGACTCGGAGCGGGGCTTGTTCTGGCAGTACTTCTCATACATCTGGAAATCCTCCCGCTGCAGGGCAAGCACACAGCCAAGTCACCTCAGGGACCCAACCCTGCTGGGCAGCAGAGCAGGCCAACACCCACACTGGGTGTGCTTTTATCTCTGCTGCCAACTTCAATGTCTGCGAGTGAGAGTTTGGGTGAAACCAGCACAGCTGGGGATCACAGCTCGGGGCTGCTCTGCCCCCTCTCTGCTGGCCACACACGGCCACTGCTGGCCTGGCTGGTGGTCCTGAGGGGCAGAAGCCTCTCACTCAACCAGCAAAACCGAGGTGTTGCCACAAACCAGAAGGAACATTGCCCTTGGAGTCTGCTTTGTACGTGGGAATGATTCACCCACCCTGTCTAGGAAACAACATCCCACTCTCTCAGGTGCTCCCAGGCAGTTTTCCAAACTGTGCAGGAAAATTCTGCAAGAGAAGGGAGAAGGGACAAAAAGGCAGCAGTGAGCAAGGTGAGATTTGGGTGTTCCAGCATTACAAGGGGCCAGCCTGACCAAGGGGCACAGAGCAGCACCATACTTGTTGTGGAAGTCATAGATCTCGGGCATGTTCCCGAAGAGGACGTCCTTCCTGTTCCTCAGCACGGGGGGCAGGAGGATGAGCATGGCAGGATTATCCATCTCAGCTCTGTAGCCCTGCCAGATGAAAAAGGGCTTGTCACTCAGCTGCCATCTCCTCAAAGGCAGATGAAAAGGGGACATGAACAGACTTTCAACACGATCTCTTTGTTTCTAAGTGCAATATCCCTTTTATTCCCTGGTTTTGGTCTCTGAATCCCTGTCTTTCAGTCCCTGAGCACACAGGGTTGTGGTCCAGAGGGGAATGGTGTGGGATAGCTCCCGTGGGGCTGGCAGCTCTGCAGAGATGCTCCCAACTCTCCAAAAGCAAATCAGGCTGGGTGCAGGAGAGGACCCACAGGAATACCTGTGTGGGGAGAGCACACCTTGTGTGTGAGCAGGGGACACAGGAGGGGCAGTGTGTGTGCAGAGGGGGCAGCTCCACACAGCCCCACCAGGACCAGTGCAGGAGGCCAGCTGAAAGCAGAGACAGCTTGAGATCAAATCCAAAATCAATGGGCTTCCTGCCCTTGGACAAGACGTGCTGAGCACCAGGGCCTTGTCTCCTCAATGCTTCAGCAGTTCTGGGCTCTGGGGCTCCACTTGCTCCTTGAAATCACAGCCTCCCAAACAGGGGAGGAGCTGGAAGGGACAGCACTGAAATACTGAAATTGTTGGGAGGAACTAGGAAATAAAGTAAATCTCCCCAAAGTAACAGCCCATCACTGCACCAGATATGGCAAATTCCCTAACTGCAGTGCAGGGAGAAGGCAGGGCCAGAGCTCAGCAGCACCAGTGCAAAGAGAGCCCAAGAATGCCACAGCACAGGCTGGCCCTGCTGCTCTGCAAGGACTGCACAGAACCCAGGCCCCTCTAACATGAGCAGCAAAAATGTGTTCAATATGTACAGCACACCTCCTTTGCCTTCCCAAACTAATCTCTCACATTGCTGTGGCTGGAATCAATACTAAGCAGGCATTTTGTAGTTGATTAAGGATGCAATAGATGATAAGTATCAGGAAAATTAGTCATTTTTATTTAAGGCCAGCAAGCAGGTTTGCCTCTTTAAAGGAAATACAATTTTCAGAAAACTGAAGTCTATCTGTCCATTTTTCTCTATCTAGACTCGACGTGCACAGCAATAAATCTGTGTACCTGCCAACTGCTTCATCACAGAGAGTGTGATTTAACAAAAAACCCAATCAGTGCAGGGAAATTATGTGTAAGTACCTGCAGTCCAACAGATTTATATCCTGCTTGCTCCTGGGTGAGAGAAATGGGAGGGGGGGGAGCTATTTAACAGCCAAATTGTTTTGGCCATCAGCAAGAGTTATTTTGGAATAAAGTAGTAAGGTCTAAAATGACAGTGTGAGAAACCATTATCTGCTTTCCAAAGCATGTGCTTCATACAGTCATGAACTTCACAGTATTGGGACAGAATTCTCCTGAGGATAAAACACAAGCTGCCTCCTTTTGTCTCCTAAAGGTAAAGGAAATGAGGGAACAGTAAAAAGAAACAGCTTTTTGTATATTTTACAGGCACTGCTAAGGCTAATTGCCAGTGCTTTTGTGTACAAATAGAAGGATTCTCCTTCATTGCAGATGAAAAGCTCAACCTGACACCAACTGTTCCTGCAGATGCCTCCAACAAAGAAAACCTAAGGAGCAAACTTGAGCATTTCTGACTGGATTGGGATCTGACAGTCTGGTGGAAGCCTGCCCTGTCCCATCTTTGCTCACTTTGACAGAGTGGCAGGGCCCTTTTGTACAGTCACCAGGGAACAGTAATGAGCAGCCTGGAGAAGTCACTCACCGTCAAAACAGTGAAGAGTTCCTCCACATACACTCTCTCTGTTTCTATAAGCTCATTTATGACATGGCTAAAAGGAAAACAAACAAAATGGAAGTGTATTATTTCCATGTCTGTAAAAATCCCCACAGGTGATCAGTTCAGCTCAAGGAGCCCAAAACACTGTGTGACCCCATTAATAACCAAGAGGAAAAGGCACAGGAGGTGACACCTGGGTCAGGCTGGAGGAACACAGGGAAGGGGCCAGGACTGGCCAGAAATAAACATTTATCATCATTTGAGGTGATGTCAAAGGGGGCAGTGCTCACCCTTTCAGGATATCTAAGCTGTCATCACTGTCTGAAATGAAGGACTGCAGGGAACTCCTCTTCTCCTGGTAGTCGTGCATGACTTCGATCTGCAAGGGAAATGGGCAGCACTGGGAAGGGCAGCAGCAAGGGCAGCCCAGCCCCTGGAGCCACCAGGAAACCCTGGGGAAGGAGGAAATGTGCTTCCCCACAAGAGCCCTGGGGCACCAAACCTCCAAAGTGTAATGGGCAGCCAAATACTGCCAGGAATCACTCTGCTACATAAACCCTGAAAATGCTGGGAACACAATGCATTAGGGAAGAGGCCAGAGAGCATCCACAGGGGAAATACCTGTGGGTGGGGGTATTTCCTAATACACACCTCTGTTATGGAAGAAATAAGCTCAGGGAATAACACACAGGAAATAGGTATCCAGATATTGGAAAATCAGTCAAGACACAGCTCAGGTGTGGCACTAATCCAGCTAAACCACATGGATATAAGAGGGTTTGGGTTTGCTTGGTTTTTTTTAAAAACAAAAAGAAAAAAAGAAAATAACATCTCCAAATCCAAAGTACACTAAATCTATAGAGCACTTTCAGTTATTCCTTGTATAAAACTAACTCAGATTTTATGAATAATTCTCACCTTGCGAGAACTTGGAGTTTTTCTTGAAGTTTTCTTCCCAGGAAGAGAGAGATCAAATGAAAATTTCAAACTGGAATTAAAATCTACACCTTGGGTAGAAAAAAAACAGAATTACATAATGTACCTCTACAGGGAAGGAGATTCTTCAGACAGAAACTAATAAGTCAGGAAGAAAAATGGGATACACTTTAGGAATAAATAATTAGTTAGCTCTTACTAACAGCAAACTGACAAAATAAAAGGTATTTATCCCAAACAATGCTGACTCCACATAGCACATCACACAGTCACAAAGGCCATAAAGTACAAATATTTAGAAAAAACAAAATGCCCACTAAGAGAACACAGTAATCAAAACCTAACAAAGTCTCTGAAGCCTGAGCATATGATAACAGCAAAAACAATAAAAGCAAATAAATGACAAAAAAGAACATCCCCTACTAGGACACTGTTTTCAAGTCCTTTGATGAATGTAGGGCAAGGTGCTCAGCTGTAATAAACTGTTCCTCCATCCTGCACAAATTTTGATATTGTCAGTAAATAATTACAAGTTGTAATTGAGCTACAGAGGTAAACTGGAGGCTCAAAAATAAAGCCTCAATCTCCCCAACGAGCTGGATGACACCATTCAAACACTTCCTAAGAGGAATGTGGACATGCTGGACAGAGTCCAGAGGAGCCACGGAGGTGCTCTGAGGGCAAACTGGTGTGGAGAGCCCATCTTCAGCTGGGGCAACTGGGAGATCCAGCTGTTACAGGGTACCCCAACCCAGCTGTCCCAGGTCACCCCAACCCAGCTGTCCCAGATAATCCCAACCCAGCTGTCCCAGGTACCCCAGCCCAGCTGTCCCAGGTCACCCCAACCCAGCTGTCCCAGGTACCCCAGCCCAGCTGTCCCAGATAATCCCAACCCAGCTGTCCCAGATAATCCCAGCCCAGCTGTCCCAGGTACCCCAACCCAGCTGTCCCAGGTAACCCCA
>VYXF01001932.1:519362-530048 GCA_013397295.1 Polioptila caerulea | reverse complement strand
CCCAGCTGTCCCAGGTCACCCCAACCCAGCTGTCCCAGGGAACCCCAATCCAGCTGTCCCAGGTTATCCAGCCCAGCTGTCCCAGGTACCCCAACCCAGCTGTCCCAGGTACCCCAGCCCAGCTCTGCCACAGCCTGCAGTGCCACTTCTGCACATCTCTCTATACCTGAGAGCTCAGGGTGGGATGGATTTACTCATCCCCCCCTCCCCAACCCCCAAAAAATGGTTTAAAAATTAGAACCACATTTCTCAGACAGGCTTCAAATCCAGGGCAAAGATAAAAGAGGAAGCATCTGTCCTCAGACAGAGAAAGAAGGGGGGGAAAGGGGCACAGAAACATAAGAAAGAAAGGAATAGAGGACAAAAGTGATGTGTTCAGAGTTGGTTTGGTTTCAATCCACCCCATAAAACTCATCCATCTGAGAGCACTCCCAGCAGAGCTCAGCATGTGCCTTTGACACTGCCCATCACGCCAGCAGGCCTGCAGCAGTTTGATGTTTGCTATCAAACAGACTTTATTAAAAAGCTCTCTTGTCATGATCCATCCACAGAGGAGCCTTTTGTCTTTCCCACACTTGATCATTGCTTTCAGACAGAGGATTAATGGAGGATACCTGGGCTTTGCAGGTGACCAAGTGCCTCTGCCAGCAAAACTTGCAGGAAATAAGGCCAGCTGAGTGATGATGATCCCACAACATCCCACAGAGGTGGCCACCCTACCCTTTAGGTCAACAATTTGTCTGTAACCCTCTCCTCTTTCTAGAAAGCTGGAAAAGCTGTGCTAGGTAAAATGGGCAATGCTCTTGTTTAAACACTCAGAGCTGTCACTGAGTGAGGAAAGGGCTCCAGAAGGCAGTGAGCTTTAGACAGGGTGGCACCAGCCTGGCAAGAGGAAATCTGGGACCTATTTGCTGCACTGGCCTGCATCTTGAGGAGCTTAATTTCCCTCACTGCATCCAGCTTCATTCCCACCCCTCCACTTGGCTATTTACATTTCTCATTCCCTGAATTGAAGCTGCTTTTGCTGCTGTACAACTCACCATAACCAATATTTGTTAATTCATCATAAAAACCCTGTGTTAAAACACAAATGTCTAATTGCTTTTATGTTGTCAGATCACTGAATTTAACATTCTGACATAAATTAGCAAGCCCCTGGTTGAAAATACAAGGATGCTACTCTGGAATCTCTTTCAATTCTGTCTGATACACTCAGGGCTGCCAAGGATGAGAGTTTTAATGTTATCATTTAAAGCTAACATGGTGCTACATCCCATTACCCAAACTAAGGCAGAACATTCAGTGACCTCAGTTCAATGAGAATTTGTACCTTTATGGGCATTAATTATTCCACAACTGGGATTTAGGGAAGGCACCCTGAAGGAATCAAAAGGATTTAAGCATCCAGCTCATTTCTGTTCATGAGATTTGAGCTCCTCATTTCTCCAAGCTCCTTTGCAAACATCAGTCTAACTTGATGTCAGTTCCAGCTCAAGACAGCCACAGAGAACAGGCAAGATAATAAATTTATAAACCCTGCCCTTTCTCCCCTGTAGTATTAATTCACCAGTTTCCAGCCCAGCAGGATGCCAGTAAAGCAGAACTGGAGGTGTGCACTACTTACAGCTCTTTTTTCACTGAGTAGGAAGTGGAAATAAATAACAAGCAAGCAGAAGCAGCTCCATCCTTCACACAGGTATGGGAGCATTGACACAAACAGTGGAAAGTTAATAAATCACCTGATCTATATTTAACACTATCCAATAACTCTGTATCTGCCTGCAAGCTTTAGTTAGCTTCTCAGAACCATCCTAAGCCTTACTCTACCTGCCTCAAAGCAAAATGACCAGCTGAAAACACCACAATAGCACAAAATGTTACCATGTTTAGGAGAGAATAAGGGTGACTTTGATCTGGGTGGGTTTTCTGGCCGAGGAGCCACCAGCTGGACGGGCCGGACGTGTTTGTCCAGCAGCTTCCTGAAGCAGGACTGCCTGCTCTCAAACATGCTGCGGACGTTCTCCAGCTTCACCTGCACTGCCTGGATCTGGCACTGCAGAGAGAGCAGAGACACTCACAGAATCACCATCCACCTGCCCTCTGACCCAAAGCAGAGGTGTCACACTGTACAGGTGACAGCCACACGGTCCAGCCCTGCTCCTCACTTGTGTAACAAGGAACTGCAGGCCTCGCTTACCTTCAGCTCAGGTGTTAAGACTGGCTCAAAATCGTAGTGTAGGGCTTGGGGATCGTAGTTTAAGTGGGCTGAAGAGCTTTCAAGAAACCTTTCTATGTCCTGGAGTGCTTTCTGAGCACCTTCCTTGGACTGGCACTTGTCCATCTGCTGGTTGGCGAGCAGGTAGGCACCCTCATCACAGCACTGCAGAGCCTGGGGACAGCACAGGGAGTGAGAGCCCCTCCCTGCAGCAAGGGCCCCATCAGGAGCATCACTGACTGCACCTGGCTGCACTCCCAAAGACCTCAGCACCCACTGTGCTCTCACCAGAAAGCAGAAAGGCCACATGTTTTCTGGGAGGTGACTGCAGTCCTCGACAGAGGCAGGCAAGGTGCTCCTACTTGTACCTGGCTAAAATCAGTGGTGTACCTGACATGGAAGTTCTGGTGCACAGCTGAGCCCAGGGATAAGCAGGTGTTTATTTCTCCAGCTGGGAAAGCTGAAGTGGGCACTTTGGAGCTTACAGGGAGGCTGGCAGTGCTGACCTGAACTGGGGCTCCTTGGCACTCACACACTGTGGTGTGCTCAGGGTGAGAAGATGCTCCAGCCAAGATCAACAGAGAACCTCCAGTGCTGTGAATGGGAGACATGGAGAACAGGACCATGCTGTGCTCCAGCACAGCCCCAGGATAGACCCCAGGGACCAACCAGGCCTGAAAGGAGCCCAGGAGAGGCCCCTGTCCTGCAGCTGAGGCTGCCAAGGAACTGTCTGTCCCCACAGAGCAGCACAATGCTGACGTGGAGCACACAGAGAGGAAAGATGAGCTCCCCAGTTCCCTGAAACAGGGAAATGGAACAGGGTCAAAATTCACTATTTCTCTTAATTGGCCTCAAGCACATTACAGCCGTGTGCCCTCTGGCCTAATTAGCATGAATTTCCCTAAATGAATATCTGATGCTGATTAAGATATTAAAGAGCACTGGAGCCACATGACTCCACATCCATGCTAGCACACAGCAGCTGTGCCTACCTACCAATCTGTCCCTGATTTTACACTCAGCTATGTTCATCCTTAATAAATCACTCCAAAAAAAGGGCTGGAGTTCATGTGAAAGCATCACCTCTGTCACACTGGGCATGAAAAGCTCCAAAGTCAATTAATACATGGATGTAGCATGAAAGCATGACCAAGAGCAGCAGCTGAACTTGGTGCTCTGTGGAGATGCCCACCTCTCTCTGCTGCCCTCACAGCAGCAGCAGATCCTGTTTGCTGAATTCCCAGCCAAGGGAGGGGTGTGGCACTCCTCCAGCCTCCGGGGGACACCTCCCTGCCATTAACTGCTGAAGAAAAGCTGCAAATTTCAGATGCTACCAGCCAAGAAGAGAGGCCAACCCCATGGAGAAGCTGACTAACCATCTCCCCAGAGCACTGTGGCTCTGAGCTCTACCTGCTGCAGGCGGGTATGGAGGTCCAAGGTCTTCTGCAGGCGCATCTGCTTCCTCTTGGTCTCCTCGGACAGGAGGTCGGAGTGGTGCCGCAGCTCGTTGCACTGCTGGCAGATCAGGTTCAGGGCGTAGTGGTGGTTGGCTGCCAGCTGGTGCCCGTGCAGGATCACCACCTGAGCCTTCCCTATGAGATCCTGCAGGGAAAGGGGCAGAACACGCTGCACACTGGCAGGAATAACGCCCAAGTGCCCACATGTACCCACACCTCTCGCCTGCCCAGGGAGCAGCCACTCGTGGGGGTCACTGCCACTAGGAGCAGCCAGCATGGGTGCCCTGTGCAGGAGAAAATGGGACCCACCATCTGGAAGAAAAGCCTTTGCTATGCATGAAGAAGTAAACAGTATTTCACCAAACCAGCAATGCTGTGAGTGCCTGCTGGCAATGCATCACTGCACACTGCAGGAATTGCACCGTGAATAAACTGCAGCTGATGCCCAGTTTATGCCCACTGTGCTCCCAAGCATCAAAGGGAATTGCAGTAGTTAAGGTTTATCTTGATGCCAAGAACACACAGCCTTTTCTGCACACCTTAGTGTGAGGGTTATGGTTTCTCCAGGGCTGGCTTTCCTGCTGCACCCTGCCTGGCTTTGTGATCCTCCTCCCTCTCTCCATAAACATTTCTTCCAAATGGCCAGCAAGCCTCAGCCCTGCCTCTAGACCTCCTCTCTTCTGTGTCCAGATCTCTGAGGGTTTCTCTGCTGACCCTGGCCCATGTGCCCAGCACACCCCTTTGCAAAGGGCACATCCTTAGCTGGGCTCCTGTGAATCATTTCTCTTCACTCTTCTTTCCCCTGTATCTCTCAGTTTTCACCCATATGTTATGTTCAAGTCACAGACACGTCAGGATACAACTTTTTTTGCAACTCCGTGTGCCTGGTAACAAGTTTCTGCCTATTAGCACAGCTAAAGCACTTAAAATATAAATAATTCTTCTTCCAGCTCATTAAATCCCACGCCTCCCCCACGTTCAGACATTTATCTGTTCCGGATTTTCACGGTGGCTCAGCAATTTATTTTAACCATGATAATTAAATTCCCTGTTTCTGGCTTTCAGAGTGATCACAGCCTTGCTGCTCAGAGCAGAGACATGAAATCGATGCTCCCGTGCAGCACTTACCACCAAATTACAGCAGAACCAGGTAATCCCAGCAAACACCTCCTGCCACAAATACAAAAGGTGCCTCCTGTGTTTCATTAGTGCTTCTCCTGTGCAGGATTATCTCACCTGAGCCATGCCATCGAAATGATCCAAGTCCTTGAGCCTCTGCTTCACCTGGGGGATGCTGTCGCCAGTGTCAGGCAGCTCTGCCTGCTGACCCATTAAAAATTCAATGGCATTCTTGACCTAGACACAAAAAAGACTGCTGCAAAAGGATACAAAGCACAGGCAGGAAATCCTTCTGAGCCCAAAATTAATCACACTGGAGCTAAGATTGCTAAATCAAATAATACAACGAGTGTCCAAGAACTAATTTCTAAATTCAAAGATGCTTCCATCAGCAAAATCCCTGTGGCTGCAGGGCAGTGATACCTAAATTAGCTCTCAGTGAGGAAGCAGAGCCGTCTCCCCAAGCTAGCTAGCCCTGCCACAGTCAAGGAACAGCAGCATAAATTAAACACTCTCAAAATAAAAGGCATAAAAACTTCCCTCCAGCAGCTCTGCAACTCTCCCTTCTGCCAAGGGAAGACCTGATCCTACCTCTTGAAAACTTTGCTCAAACTTCCAGAGTTGTAAATATTGTTCCATTTTCAACTGGTGTTTTTCCCAGAAGCCATCAAAAGCAGTCTCCATCTCACGCAGCTGACCAAGCAACCTTGGGCACAGAAAGAAAACAGGACTGGAGCAATTTGCAAACAGAGGACAAGCAGAGATGGCCAAGACCTAGAGATCACTTACACAGGTCTTCAGGAGAAGTCAACAGACATGTGCATATGACTCGAGATGATCTCAGAGATTTAATGAAATCATCACTGCAGGGGATCTGTGTGAAGCAGTTGCTGCTATCCCCATTTATCTGGGTAAAACCTGGCAGCCTGGCACGGGAGAACCCTGCATCTGCTCCACAGCCTCATCACATGAGTGGGGATAAAGATCAGAGCAAGCCAAAGTCATGAGAGAAGTCACCCAGCAATGTGATGGACTGGAGCAAAATCCTGGTACATTTGTCCTTGACAGGTGACCTAAACAACACATCCTCACCTAAATAATTTGAGTGTTTCACCTGAAAAATCAGGAATCAGGGACACAGTGCACTCACCGATTCACAGTCTCCCAGTCCCCAGGCCTCTCTTGCTGCTGGTCCTGACTGCATTCCCCAGAGTCAGGCTCTTCAAAACTGCTCAAAAGCAACTTTCCTTCTTTTGTGACTGCTGTAATATCTTCCTGTAGAACACAAAACATTTCTCATTCGTTTTCTCATTCTCCTCATCTCATTGTGAGGTGAGGAGAAGTAATTTTGTGTTTCTCCTGCCTTAGTCTCCCTGTGTGAAATGAAGCACTAATACCCAACAGACCAAAGGACCCCCAGCAGATGTTTGAGCCCTCTTGACATGTTCAGCATCACAGCTACATAAATTATTCTGATTGACTAATTATTTGAATTCAGGAATCAACTGTACCAGTCTTGGGGTTGTCATGAGAGAGACAAGGACCCCACATCTTGCTGTCACCACAATCTGTGCACAGCTCCTCATCTGCTTCTGTGTTTCATGGTCTTAGAAGGAACAAAAGAAAAAAATCCAACAGACCTCATTTCAGACAAAAGCCAATGAGTGGTTTTGATATTTGAAATTAATAGATGAGGAATTAAAAGCAACAGATGGCTTGTACTGAGTGCTGCTGTGCTTTCTATGCAAATGAAAACACATGATGGGTTTTATTTCTCCACAGAGCAAAGTGGGCACTGCTGACTGGTTTATGCACAGACCTGCACTGTGGAGCTGGTGTCTGCCCCCTGCACTGTGGCCACAGTGCTGAGCATGAAGCTGAAGTCACTGAGTCAGCCTGCAATAGATGTAGCTGATATTTTATATTACTCTCTTCATTTTCAAAGAGGAGATGGAGGCCCATTGACAGCATCTCTAATGACACTTTCTAAGCATGCACACATGGATTTATGCCTACACACAGTACAACTTGGTCTTAGAGGCAGCTTTCTGGGAACTCACTGTCACATGAATGACAGATGATTATAAATTAAAATAGATACAATTCTTTGACTTAGGTAAATGAAACCTGTCACAAAGCAAAGGAGCTCATTCTTCAGCCACACAGAACAACTATTCACACAGTGATTGCTTCTGAAGGAAGGGTTTGGGGCCAGGCCTGTGCTGCTCCCTGAAAGATGCAGGAGCACCAAAGATAACAGGCTGATAAAGCAGCAGCTGGCTGCACTGAACCTCCCATTGACTCCTACAATAATATTAATCACAACCACAAAGAGCTGAAGAAAAAAATTAAAACATTGAAGAAACAAATGTTGCTTAAGACAAAGCCTGAAGGCTCTCACGAAGACAGGGATCACATCGTGGATGCTCTGTACCGTGGGCTCACACAGAAACCTTCACCTTGGATGCTCCCCAGCACAGTTCCCTGAAGAGCCTCCAGGGAAGATCCACCAGGCAGGGGGACCCGGGGACAAACCACCCCTCCAGAGCTGCTGATGAATTCCATGCAGCTTCCTGCAGCCAAGGGGTGAGGCACAGGGGATCCCAGCCGGGGACCCGAGCACGCAGGTGACACAGCCTCCCACGGCCCTCCTGGCAGCCAGACAGGCAGAGCCCCAGGAGGAGCAGGCTGCAGCCAGCCCTGCTGCAGGCAGGAGGGAGCTGCCAGCTCAGTTTGTGGCTGCTGGCAGGGTGACCTGCCCGAGGCATGGCACCGGCACTGGGAACACAGCGACAGCCACGCCGTGCTCTGCCCGACTGACCACACACACAGGGCACGGCAGGGAGGAGGGAGGGAGGGAGGAGTGGGCACCGAGCAGAGCCAAAGGGAGCAGCAGAGAGCCCAGGAGGCCGTGCAGGCAGCAGAGCCCACGGAGCTGTACCTTGAGCTGGCAGTAGCGCTCGGTGCGCAGCGCCAGGATGCGCTCGATGGAGTACATGTCCTCTGGCAGCTCTGTCTCAGCCAGCTCCGTGCCAAAGCACTGCAACATCTGGGCAATCTCCTTCACAGTCACTGCAAAGCTCTCGATGGCCTGCTGGGACACAGGGACTGCAGTCAGCTCGGGGCTCCCCATGTTCCCATTCCTCAGCTCGTGGGGAACGTGTGAGGAGCCAGGGCTGGGGGGTGCCAGGGGAGCCCAACAGCTCTGAGAGAGCTGGGTGGGATGGCCACAGCACAGAGAGAACATCCCTCTGGGAATCCAACCTGCCACTCATCTGGGAGACAACATCCCAGGGAAAACTGACAGTGTACAGGAGAAATAAAAACATACAGCAAGGCACAGCTCCTGAGTCTGGGCAATATGAAAGGAAAGTTCCTGCAAAGGGAAAGGAACAAACCTAAAAGGAGATTTTCTGAATTCTCTGCATTTGGTCAGTATGCAGTTGGCAGTCTCATTGTCCCGCTTCCCAAACACAGTTCTGATATTAATCACATTAAGCAACCATTATTAACAAAAAAGCCTATTTGGTATCTCCCATTAAGGGAATTTTAATAAAGATTTACAAAGCCAGCTCTTTTGGGAGCAGTTTCAAAAGGAGCCTGAGGGAGTCAATCACCCAGTTCCCCTGCAAATCCCTCAAAGCCTAACACCCCTTGGCTCCTCTGTCTGACCTAGGAGGTGCAGTGGCTTTGGGGATGACTTCCAGCCCCCCAGGGCTCAGTGCCTGGCTGAAAGCCCTCCCCAGGGAGTCCCAGCTGGCTGGCAGCCCGTGGCCAGCCCGCACTCACCGTCCTGAAGATGACCCACTCGCTGTGGCAGTACTCCAGGGTGCCCCCGAGCTCGGGGGTCAGCTGCTGCTCGTCGATGTAGGTCAGCAGGTCACTCACCGAGCTCAGCATCACCACCTGCACACACAGGGCACTGCTGTCAGCCAGGCACACCACTCCTGCCCAGCACTCTCTCCTCTGATCACCTCAGACTTGAGCTTGCTCCACATCTGGTTCTGGAGCAGGGTTTCCCTCTTACACTTATGGCTTAGCACAGCTTTTATTTGGTGTATCTGACCACTGCTGTAAGCCACCCATCACCTCCAGGTGCTTTCTTTCCTAAGTGCAAAGCACAGAGGGATGCTGCAGGACAGGGCTGAAAGCAAAGTGATGCAGGCTTAAGCCAGGCATGACCAGGAAACTGGAAAGAACACACACATGTTAATAAGTTATGAAGCACAGACCAATTTCACATAAATATGTACTCATGGCTTTTTTGTGTGTCTTGATCTGCCATGGGATATGTGAGGAATGTTCAAAATTGTGCAAAGAACAGCTATTTTGGAGTGAAAAGTTTGTGAAAATCATGCTGTTTCATAAAGGAAAGCATTAATTTGTTTTCTGTGTTTGTAATAGCATCAACCTTAGATTCTATAAATGTACTTTCTTCTCTTAATTATTCTGGTTATGTCCTATAATCAAGATAGTTTATAAGTCTGGAAATTTTGAGTTGAGAATACAAATTCATTTCAGTTGCCATTTTAGGAACAAATACCAGCATAACGCTGGTATGGAGTCTACACTCAGATGAGTTTGGGTAAAATTCACAGCAAAAGCTCCACTAGACGTGCCTTTTGACTTTCCAGACATTAAACAAATTCCTGGCTGCCCTTCACACAGAACTGGGCTGGAAGGGACCTTAAGGATCCTGAAGTTTCCAGCCCTGCTCCTATGGGCAGGGACACCTCCCACTGTCCCAGGGTGTTCCAAGACACAATGTCCTGGGACACTGCCAGGGATCCAGGGGCAGCCACAGCTGCTCTGGGCACCTGTGCCAGGGCCTGCCCACCCTCACAGGGAACAATTCCTGCCCAATATCCCATCTGACCCTGCCCGCTGGCAGTGGGAGCCATTCCCTGTGTCCTGTCCCTCCCTCCCCTGTCCCCAGTCCCTCTCCAGCTCTCCTGGAGCCCCTTGAGGCCCTGGAAGGGCTCTGAGCTCTCCCTGAAGCTTTTCCTCTGCAGACTGAGCAGCCCCAGCTCTCCCAGCCTGGCTCAGAGCAGAGGGGCTGAGCCCTCTCAGCCTCCTCTGGACGTGCTGCAGTGGATCCATGTCCTTCTGGGGGCACCAGCAGAGTGGGACAGTGTCAGCCCCTACCCTGCACGGGCAGCAGCTGAGCACTGGGCAGCCCTGAGCACACCCAGCAGCTCTGAGCACACCCAGCCCTGAGCACACCCAGCTCTGAGCATCCCCAGCAGCCCTGAGCACACCCAGCTCTGAGCACACCCAGCTCTGAGCACACCCAGCCCTGAGCACACCTAGCTCTGAGCACACCCAGCTCTGAGCACACCCAGCAGCTCTGAGCACACCCAGCCCTGAGCACACCCAGCTCTGTGCATCCCCAGCAGCCCTGAGCACACCCAGCTCTGAGCACACCCAGCTCTGAGCACACCCAGCCCTGAGCACACCTAGCTCTGAGCACACCCAGCTCTGAGCACACCCAGCAGCTCTGAGCACACCCAGCCCTGAGCACACCCAGCTCTGTGCATCCCCAGCAGCCCTGAGCACACCCAGCTCTGAGCACACCCAGCTCTGAGCACACCCAGCCCTGAGCACACCTAGCTCTGAGCACACCCAGCTCTGAGCACACCCAGCAGCTCTGAGCACACCCAGCCCTGAGCACACCCAGCTCTGTGCATCCCCAGCAGCCCTGAGCACACCCAGCTCTGAGCACACCCAGCTCTGAGCACACCCAGCCCTGAGCACACCTAGCTCTGAGCACACCCAGCTCTGAGCACACCCAGCAGCTCTGAGCACACCCAGCCCTGAGCACACCCAGCTCTGTGCATCCCCAGCAGCCCTGAGCACACCCAGCTCTGAGCACACCCAGCTCTGAGCACACCCAGC
>VYXF01001932.1:496624-515088 GCA_013397295.1 Polioptila caerulea | reverse complement strand
GAGCGCTGCGGGCTGTGTCCCCGCTGCCCCGGGCCGGAGCGCTGCCCGCATCCCGGCGGGCCCGGAGCCTTACCGCATCCCGGGCGGGCCGCCCGCCCCGCCGCGGGCCCGCCTCCGCCATGGCCCCGCGCCGCCGGGATGCGGGATGCGGGATGCGGGATGCTGGATGCGGGATGCTGGATGCGGGATGCGGATGCTGCGGGCGGCAGCCGGCGCTGCCCCAGCTCGCCCCGCTGCCGGGCCGGCGGGCAGGGTTCGGGCGGGCAGGCAGCCCCGCCGGCACCGGCTCCCGGCTCGCAGCCCCGCTCTCCTCCCAGCGCCGGCTTCGCTTTTAAGGTGGAATGCCAAAAATCATCCTGCAGACGCTCCTTCCTGCGAGGACTGGGCTCTCAGCTCGGAGCCTTCACCCTTCCCTTTGTCCCTGCCGCTCTTGCCAAGGTGCCTTTTCCAGCTGTTCAGGGCTCCGGGGCAAACCAAGCAAAGATGCTCCGGCCAAAACCCGGGGCTTGCCCCGGCTGTGCTTCCCACAGCCAGCGTTTCCTGGTTTGCCCAGGAAATTTGCAATTAGACACATACAGAAAGAGTTAAAACAAAAATCTGTACAGTGTGATAGAAAAATTTTCAAGATCAGATGCACCACCGCAGAGCTGCAATTGCATATACATATGCTGGAAAAAATAGGACACGCTCTGTATTTTAAATTCAGCTTCATGGCATTCCTTTACTCCAAAATTGTACAAAGATCAGAAAAAGATTTTTTTTTTTAATTGCAGCAGGGTTTATGACGTGTGATTGGAAAAAAATCAAGATTTAAATTTTTGTCCTTACACATTCTGGCCATTTAGGACCAGCCTCTGTTTTTAAGGTGAGATTCCCAAGTCTTAAGATTCAGTGGACACAGATTTCCTGCTTCTCATCCCTCTTTGCACAGAGCACCTCCCATTCTTTGCACGGACAGCCCTGATACTGCAGGCAAAGTCACCTCTCACATGGACACAGGGCTCACTCAGGTACACAAACAGGGTGAATCCTCAAACAATCACATTTTCTTATTAAGCACAAAATGAAGGACACTTCTGTAGAAGCTACAAATTAGGACAGGATTTTTTCCCATTTGGAACTTCCAGACTATGCAAAGCAAGTACATCATCCTTAAAGGATGCTCTTGGTATCAGCACCTGTTCAAACACTGGCAGCAGAACTGAATTTTGATGATCACTTTAAAGAACTACTTTCTAAATGCTGCTGCTTCTCCAGTGGTATGGTAACCATACTTGCAAGTTCAGTTTCCAACATTCAGAAAAACCAGAACCAAAAATGGTTCTCTTAGTGGTGTCTCACTCACACTGCAGGAAGGGAACCCTCTCTGCCTCCCATGGGATGCTGAGCTGCACAGTGCCAGCAAAGCCAGGTATTTTGAACTGTTCAGCTGTACCAGTAGTAACAATTTAAAATACCATAAATCTAACTTGATCAGAACCAGGTAAGCATTTTCTGTCTCAGCACAAACCCTTTGCTGCATCCTTTGTCAGATGTCTTTAACCATCCAGTGATTACGAGCAGAAACAAACCCAACAATAACACACCCAGAATATTTCCACTGACCACATGGCATGGTGTGGTGGGGAAAGGATTTTTCTGTGTAGCTCCCACCCCCCATGCACCCATAAACATGAGTTTCTTACAGCTGCATGCTCAGCTGTAAATCCAAGCTCTGATTCCAGGACACAGGATTGTTGCAGAATTGCAAACCCCACCTGTGAGCTGTGTTCAGGCCAGGTATCTGCTAATGCTGTGCAGCACATGAACGTGTGTACTGGATCATTTAAAGCACAGGAATGCATCCATACACTTTTAAAATACATTTTTCCACCCATGCCCACATACAAATGCTTGTGAAGCCTGTTTAAAGAACCTAAAACTTCCAGTCAGCGACAATTAGGTAAAATAAATTAATAACCAGTGTCAAGAAAGGACCAGTACAAAGCCAAATTTTCCACCCATCAAAAGCATGGAACACGGCACAAAACACATTTGAAGCACTGCAAAAGAGTATAAACCCCAGCAATTGGATCAAACAAGCAAATTAATACACAAACAGCTCATTTCTGCACTCAAATTAATTACAGGGCCATAAAGCAAACCACTGCCTAGAGAGAAAGCAGGAGCATCATTGCTCCTGGTTCCCAGTGTTTTCTGAAGGAGATACATAAAGGCACAGTGACTTAGGACACCAAAAGCAATTAACATTGAACAGGACTTACTGCTATTTTTTGGAGAGTCGTTTTGACTGATGTCCATGTGTCCAGTCTTCTATCCAGGATTAGGATAAATTTAGTGTCAGATTCATGTTGACTGCAAGATAAGAAAATACCAATAACCAGATAATGTTCAAAGGAAAGTGACTGTTCCCCAAAAAAACCCCAAATCCAAGAACTCAGAATGCAAAGCATATTTTAGTATTTCTACAGTTCCTGAAATTCCCTTTGAAAAAATTTTCCTGAACACCCAAACTCTTCGCAGGGGTGCTCAGCAACCAGACAAGGGGCAACAGGCACAAACTGAAACACAGGGAATTCCAGTGAATATGAGGGAAAATGTCTTTCTCCTGAGAGTGACAGCGCACTGAACAGGCTGTGAAGAGAGATTGTGAAATCTCCTTCTCTGGGGATTTTAAAAACCCACCTGGGGCTTTTAATGCATGCAGATACTCCAGCACAACCTGCTCCAGGTGAAGCTGCTCTGGCTGGGGTTGGACTGATTCCAGTTTAGGATCCCTTCCATTCTCTGTGATTTCCACAGCTCCCTTCCCACCCCAATCCTGGGATTCTGTGATTGTGGCAGCCCAGGGCTCAGCACCACCTGTGAATCGTGTGGGAGGTGGTGACAGCAGATTGCTGGAGACCACACTGCTCCTGAAACCCAAACTGCTCTCGAGGAGGAGCCTGCAGAGGCCAGAGGAGCTGTGCCTGCCCCAGGTGGTGCCCCAAGACCCCCGTGCCCCCAGTGCCCAGCTCTCCTGCCGGGCTGAGTGGTGGCCCCTGGTTTGGGCAGGGACAGCAGCGGTGACACCGAGCCAGGGCAGGGCAGTGCCAGCCTGGCAGAGGGCAGGGGGAGCTGCTGCTGCCACAGGCTCCCCCAGCACGCCCTGCTGGGGAGGCAGAGACTGCTCCAAGGCGTTTTCCAGCTGACGTGGCAAGCACAGGCTCCTGCCCTCCCTTTTCACACCCAAATCCTTTGAGCTGCTTTGAAATGCCCGGTCTGACCAAGCCAGCTCCGGGGGTGCCCGGCCTGGCAGGGCCCCCAGCGCCCGGCTGCCCTGTCTGAAATTCAAATATCCCGTCCCAGGCTGGGGGAAAGAGCCCAGCCAGGCTGCAGCTGGGGCAGCACACACTGCAGGCAGCTGACTGCAGACTGCACTCGTGTTTGCACACAGCTATGGGCAGGCCAGCTGGGAACCGAGCCCTCCACCAGGAGTGTATTTACAGAATACTCAGGAATACTTGCAATATTTATTTGGTGGGTGCTGAAACAGGAGAGCCATGTCCCACAGGCTCCCAGCACACGTGCTGCCTCCCCAGAGGGGCTCAGGTGTCTGCACTGGGCACAGCCCTGTGCCACTGCCAGCCCCAGCTCCACTAATCCCTGTGTTTGGCAAGGCAAACACACGGTGGGTTACCCAGAGGTATCACACAGCACACAACACTTGGCAACTTCACTGCAGAAATAAAAAAAAGGACACTTGAAGCCAGTGCAGGAGCTTCCATCCAGGGCACATCTGGCTGCTCTGGTCCGTGGCAGCTACAACTCTGACAAATATATTTAAGAGGAATTAGGTGTGCTCAGAAGGATAAAAATTAAAATTCTCATTGGGTCATAACAAAAACTGATTGAAGATATGTAGATTCAACTCCCAAGCTATCCCATGACAGACCTTATGGATCTGTAACATCACACCCAAAGTGCAAAGGTTTCAATTGAATGTATTCAGTGGCTTTGAAGCGTGGAAGAAAAGAGCAGAAAAAATGAATGTCAAATTTTACATATAGGTCATACAGAGAACTCCTACATGTAAAAAAGTCTGAGGCTGTGAGCATGGTGAGCCTGACTTTTCAGCCAAAACCTTTATTTGCTTAGAAGAGTTTAGGCAATGTGAGACAATTCTGCAGGTTTCTGTCAGCTCTGTTCACCCTCACCATCAGCCAAGTGACCAGGGGGGTGGGAGCAGGCAAAGGGTCCTTTGGTTTGAGGCAAAAATAAAACCCCTTGGGTTTTCAGCACACTCTAAAATTTCAAAATATATGTCTCTGAGCTATAAGAAACAATTCCCCAACTCCCCATGGTGTTTCCCAAGAGTCTGCAATTGAAAAAAAAAATAAATCATGTGTACACAGAACTGCTGTAATCATAAAAAACCTGAAGAAAACCCCCAGAATCCAAGTAATTGAGAAAAGGCAGCCTGGTAGTGCCAGTTAAGAAAAGCTGAAGTAAGCCATTAACTCAGGACAAGGTTATGCTCAGAGAATGCTAATTTCCTTTTATCAGTCCCCTTACAGAAACAGAGGAAAGTTCCCAGCATTGTGACAGCCTCAACACCTACAGTGAGAAATTTGTCATTTATTCTAGGCCCAGTGGAGAAGGTCTGTGACTATTTCCAACCCAGGCCTCGCAGCTTTATCAGATTTCCAGGCCCATGATGTACCTTTTAGACTGACAATAAAAATAAATCAATGCTTTCGACCAAGGCTCTGAGGGCTGTTTGTTTGCATCCAGCAGCAGAAAGATGGGGACAGATAACCAGGGCAAGGATTATTTCTCTCTGGGTGTTTCTTGCCACTTCTTTTTTTCTTTTTGTTTCTCATCCTTAACTTTGTATGTGTTGCAGGATGCACCCGACTAAAAATAAAGACCTGGGATGTTTTGCAGGACTTGAAATTGGATCCTGGAGTCTGCAGTGGTGAGGTTGAGCACAGGACTGAGAGACTCCTTGCTGCTGGTGGGGTCAGAGCACGCCGGCACGACCTGCCCAGCACTGAAACCCAGAGGTATTTATAGCCACCAGCACCCTGCACTGTGCCACTCCTCTGTGTTAGCAGCCCCAAACCCCTCTGCAGCTCACCTCCCAGCCCACACGAAACAGGCAATGCTTGTCTAAACACCAGAGAGCCAAAGAATAGAGCAGAACAGAACAGGATATGATATCTCAGTAGGAAGGGACCCACACAGATAATCTGTCCAACTGCCTGACCACCCCAGGCTGACCAAAGTTATCAGATGTTGTTCAGGGCATTGTCCAAATGCCCCCTAAACAGCCTGGGGCATCAATGACATCTCATGGGAAGCTGTTCCAGTGTTTGGCACCCCCTCAGCAAATAAATGCTTCCAAATGTCTGTCCTAAAGCTGCCCTGGCACAGCTGGGAACCATTCCCACACATCCTATCCCTGGGACCCAGGGAGAAGAGCTCAGCACCTTCCTCTGTACATGCCATGGGCAGGAAGCTGCAGAGGGCAGTGGGATCCCCCTCAGCCTCCCTCTCTCCACACCAGCCCAGCACAGGGGCCTCAGCTGCTCCTCACTGCACTTTCCTTCCAGCCCTCTCACCAGACTTGCTCCCTCTGGACACATTCAAGGACCTTCACAGCCTTTTTCAATTCCTGCACACAGGATTGAAGGTAACACCACACCAATGCTGCATACAGAGGGATTTTTTTAGTTTTCAAATTTTACTTTAACAGTAATTAAGTCAGTTTTTTGTAACAACAATCTTACAGATATCATAACTGACTTCAATTGAATTTTTCTTTCTTTAAGCTTCTACTGGAATTCTGGCTTAACTTGGAAGAGATAAATTCTTTCAGGCTAGACAAAAGGTTTGCATTTGCTGCAAAGACCACACTGTCACAGTCCTCAAACCAAGCCTGGATAAAGTGCTGCTCTATCACTCCTTGGGTCTCTTTTCTGCAAATAGCAGGATCTGTCACACTTCCCTGTGCCTCTGCTTGCAGCACAGCACTGCAGGTGCTGCTCAGCACAGCCAGCCTGGAGGCAGGCAGGGCAGCACTTTGAGCTGGATGTGCACAGAATAGAAAGTGGGCACCTACTTCTTATTCTCCCTTACAGCTCATCCACACGAGCACTTTCTGCAGCTGCCTGCAGCACAGTTTAGTATTTTAGGAATACTAAAAATTACCTTGCCCACAGGACTCACCTTCCCCTGGCCCTGCTATGAACACCCTCCCTGGGAGGGCTCAGGGGCAGCCTTCAGCATCCACCTCCTTTATCTAACAATGATTTCCAGGAGAAAAATGCCTCACAAAATCCAGCTCCCCAAAACACTACAAACCACCCAACTCCCTCAGACACCACAAGCCTGAAACCCAGGAGCTTTTCTCAGACTGGCAGAGGTTGGACTGTGCAGCTCCTTTGCATGGGGTGTGTGGATTGATCTGCCCCTGCACATCCACAGGTAAGGAGCTGCTGGTGCACCCACACCTAACCCTGATATTTGGGGAAATGAAACACCACTGGCAGGCAAACATTGACCTCTTTTAGGGACTTTCTGGGCCAAAGTCTGAGCTCCAAAGCCACGATGTGATGCTGCTGAGGGATGTGTGCACAGGGCCAGCAGAGCTGACACAGACCTGCCACCCTCACCCAGGTGATGCCTTCCTGGTCACCTGAGCTTTCAGCCCCGAAGTGTCAGGGAGCACATGTTTGTCAGGTGATCAGACATCGGGGCAGGCTGGTAGGGTGGTAGGAGGAGCAGAGCAGGATGATTAAAGTGCTTTTACTAAAAACATGCTGAACGTGTCTGAATCAGCAGCAAGCTCGCAGCTCTCATCAGGTTCTTGATTGAGTCTGACCTATTACAGGGGCAGCAAGACTGCTCATCATGCTAATGCCAGGGTGTTTACAGTCAGGTGGAATAAGAAGCCCTGGAGAAACCAGACAGAGCTGGGAAGTGCAGATGCACAGACCAGGGCTGCCTGCACAGGCTGAAGGGAAACCCCTCTGGCCAACACCTGGCAGGGTCCTGCTCCTTCTGGGCCAGCAGCCCTTGAAACCTCAGAGTCCATCAAAAACAGGACAGAGGAACCAGAGGCTCCTTTTTTTTCCCCAACAGAGGTGCCTAAACATTCCACACTTTTTCCAAAGTGAAAGCTCCCAGCAGCTGCTGCCAGCCTGCTCTCCCTGCAGGTAGAAATTTGCCAAAACAGGCATTATTCAAGAAAATGAAGCACTCCAGGTGAGTCACCAGGCTCAGCAGCAAGAAATAGGCGGGCCATGAATGTAAGTATCCAGCCCTGTATGAGGCACAGGCAGAGTGGCAGCAGCTTAACCCTGACACCCAGGCAGGTAAGGGAGCTGAGCCATCACCTGTCACAGGCACCCCTCATGCTTTGTTCCTGTAATTAGTCTCTGCCTCCGGTTTCATTTCTCTTTTTCCACAGCAATGACTCTCTATTTGTACATGTCAAAATATTGTTTTGCTGTGGCACAGCATATTTAAGCAGTGACACATGCTAAAGCTGGAGGAAAGCTTGTTGTTAATTAGAAACCTAATCAACTAAATGTGTGATACATTCCAGCTGACAGGTCACAGGGATGATGTCCACTTCTTGCTCTGCAATTCCTGGCACATAAAATACCTCACCTGGACACTGTAAGGTCTTGCATCCCTCTGAGAGCTGCAGGATTCCCTCACCCCACACCTGGCTGTGCCCTGAAGCTCCTTGCCCAACCCAGGCAGGACCCACCCCTGCCCACCACAGAGCAGAGCAAGCAGGGAGCCTCCTACCTCGGGACTGATGTCAGGTATGTCAGCACTTTGGACACATTCTCCTCAGGCACCTCGTTGAAGCCAGCGTTGTCAGGGAGGGTGATAATCCAAGCCTTGTCCTTTCCTCTCCCACCTGGAGAAAAGACAAGGATGCTTCCCTGGCCCTGCTCCTGAGGAGGGCCAGCAGCAAAGCCCAGGTGCACCAGTGAGGTGAGAACACACAGTGCCACTGGCAGAGGGGCTTTTCACACCACCAGAACAGCAAAACAAAGCCAAATCTGCCTCTGGGTCCAAGCACACACACAAGTGCAGGTGCTAGAAACAAACGTAGGAAGGACCAGGTATTTCCTTTATTCACTGGGTGTTTTACACAGGACAGCAAAAGGAATCAGAAACACAAGGGCAAATAAACACACTGGTCTGGAACCTACAGAAACACATCTCACAGCAAAGTGCTCATTAATGCACTGAGGGCTGGGAGGTGAGAATATTTTAGTGTGGCACGAGACAGAAACCCAACCTGCTCCTTCAAACTGCCTGCATGTTTTATTAACAGCATTTCTAGTGGCACTGGATACTACCTGATGGGTAATAGTCCCTGTGGAGCATCACTCTGACAAACAGCAAAGAAGTTTGTCTGCAGTGTTTAATTACCACAAGAGAGAGAGACCCTGAAGATGTTCTCGTACTCACCAGACAGAAAAGCAAATTCTTTCATCAGATCATCACTGATGTCCTTTGCACAGATGGGTATTGCAGTTTCTGGAGAAAGGGAAAAGCAGCCATCAAAATAAAGCCCAAATGCAAAGCAAACACATTTATCAATGTGTTAATGCAAAGGTGAAACTTGAACCAAGTGCAGCTTCCCTCAACTACACAAGAAATTGGGTAATAAAGGATCCTAGAGATGTAATTTCTAATGTTTCTAGTGACTCTAACAGGGTGAAAGCCACAAGTCAGCAATGAATGTATTCCACCAAATGTACCAAGGGAGCACTGCCCCTCAGCTTGAGTGTCCTCCCCTCAAAGGGCCATACCCAAATGTAAATTTTTACATTCTGGAGTTAGCAATTCTACTCCCTGTTTTACAGAGTCTCCCAGTGCTTCCCAGCCTTGGCAATGCAATGGGCTGAGGTTTCTGCTGGGAACTGCAGTGTCCAAGGCTGCTGCACTGGGAACAAGGCTGGGCTTTCAGAATGTTACAGTCTTTAATTTTGAACAAATAAGCTTCTGAAAACATGTTTTCACCTGGCACAGGGCCACAGACATTGGAGAGGCTGTTGTTCTTATGTTCAGTTATTAGATTTCTTCCTAATTAAATAATGGGAGAGGCTGTTTCAATACCTTATTTAGCACCATGACCATTTCAGTGGCAATGAAGCACACCAGAACAACACACACAACTTTACCTTTCCCTGGGAGAAGAGAACAAAGCCCAGACTGACTAAACACAAGAGGAGCTTACAGCTGGCAGACATTTTTCTGGATTATCTATAAATGGAATGACGGCTAAAAATTAAACATCCTTGTTCCTGCAAATAAATGTTTTGAAGCACATCTTTACAGATTAAAGTCCTTGGGCTTTCTGATAATCAAATCTTGAACACTGATTATTTCACAGAGTTGGTCCTAGGGAATAATCTCCTGGCTGTTTTAAATCAGACAGGCTGCATACTTCAGCACACTCCAGCATAATCAATATTTATTCTATTTCCCTTTATTCAAAAGCTTTCTGGTCACTTCTCCTTTATCTAAAGGTTTTTCAGGCCTGTACTGGCTGCAGGGTGCTGCAGCACAGCAGCCCAGATGTGCAGGAGGTGGGGGCAGCACAGGCTGCTCTCTGCCCTTCCATGCACACACTGCTGGTTTTCCCTCCTGTGGATAAAAACGTGATTTTTGAGCCTTGGTCCCACTGGCATCTACAGAAACATTCTTGATTTTAACAGGCCCTAGAATTGGTCTTGGTGAGAAAGGAGTTTGTCTTGCAAAGATATTTCAAATATTTGTCTCCCATTCAACTGCTTCACCCAACTTGAGGACAAGCAGAAGCAAGAGATTTCTTCTCTATTTGTTGATTTATTTTTTTTTTAACCAGGTCAATGGTTTCATATTGATAAAATTCACATTTAATCACTGAATGAGCTCCAACACATGAACTAGATGATATCAAACGTGTGTCACTGAAAATACGAGACAAAAGCCCTTTCTGTGCACACAAATCAGTGTGGGGCTGCTCTGTGCCCACAGGCAGGGTGAGGCCTGTCCCCAAAGCTCACCCTGCCTGGCCCTGGCTTTCCCCAAAACGAGCACCAGCCAAGCCAGGCATGGCCTCACCACGTGCTGGGACACCCCAGGGACTCAAGGGCCCCCACAGCTCCAGGCTGACAGAAAATGCAGATTTTGTTTGGGTCCTGCACTGGTATGAGAGGGATGCACCAGTTCACTGAGGCTGATCAGGAAACTGGCTGGAGAAAAGAGGTTAACCTTTCCGAGGCAAAAAAAAAAAAAAAATCACTTAATTTAAAAGTTTCACAAGACATTTTCTCCCTGAGAACCACCTGACAGCACGCAGGGAGGTAGGGGGAGTTTGCCCCCTCCCCTGGGCAGCAGGACAGCCCAAAACACAGAGGAGCAGGACACTGCCCTTGGCAAGGTCAGGGCACAACAACAGCCTGATTGTGGTGTGAGCAGAGCTCCTGGCCAAGCCACCCCTGGCACTCACTCCGTGCTGGCCACTGAACTCGGCCTCCTGGGCAAATATTAGGGAAAATCAAGTGCTGGCAGCAAACCCACAAGTGTGCTGCCATGCCTGAGGATGCTGCAGTAAATCCTCAACAGAAGTGTGACCTTTGTCCTGAAACACAAACCCCTGGAGAAAGAGCAGTGGAAGGCAGCGAGGCACCAAAGCCATCAGCCTCTCCAACAGGGCTCCAGCTGATGTTCTGTAGCAAACTGGGGATTTTTTTATTTAAAGGACACCCTTGGGGCAGTCCAGAAAAGAGCCCGGGGTGCTGCCCAGTGCTGGCTATGAACAGCACAGCCTGCAGCTCTCCTGGCACAGGCTGCAGGAAGTCAAGGCTTCAGGAAAGCCCACTCATTTCTTTCAAAGCCAAAAAGAGGCTTTGTGACCATCAGCTGTTACAAAACCAAGCCTGAATTCCCCACAGCATCTCCGAGCACTTTGCAAACTGCTGTCCCCACACAGCCAGAATGACCTCAAGTTTTGGGGTCTTACTAAAAACCAGCAGCACCTGGATGGTAAACTGTCAAAACAGTGTGGTGCCCTTTTTATACAGGTCCTCAAATGGGCATTCATAAAACGTTGCTGCAGTTATAACACTCAGACTCCTCTGCAGGGGGATTGTTGCCATGATACAGAGTTTTAGAGGCTGCCTGAAACCAGGCAGGGAAAAGACAAAGGGGGAATTCAGAGCTCTCTGCCCCCTGAGGAAAGCCAGTGTGGCTCAGCAAGGAGCCCTGCTGAGTGTGTGCTGTGCCCATGTCCTGGAGTGCACAGCCCAGGGGATGCACCCGGGGATGCCTGCACAGAGCAGGCTGTGAGGGTGATGCTCCCTGCCGAGGAGATACAGGCACGGGGACTTTAATGTGTGGTGGGGGTCTGCAGTGACACCCAGAGAGGACACAGCTCCTGTCCCAATCCCTCCTGTAACACTCCATTAAACCCTGAAGAGCTTTGCTCTTAGCAACTCCTGCTTTCTTTCCTTCCCCAAAGTTCACAGGCCTGCAGCATGTGCAGGCAGCAGCTGTGGAACACATCAGCCAAGCTGCCTCACACACCACACTGACCAAACACTGTCTGCTGCTGGGAAATCCATTTGGAGATGGCTCTGCTGTGGGTGAAGAACAGCAGCTTTTCATGTGGGGGCTGCTGCTGTAGTCTAGGAAACAAAACTGAAGTAAATCAAATGGAAAGTGTCAAGGATCACATTGAGCTGCTCCATGATCTGCCTGTCCTCAGCTGCTTGGCCCTTTGGACACCCACCAAAGCAGCATTTACTTGGCCCTGAAGGAACCTCCAAACAGCACAGTTGTGACCCATTTCCTTGTCTCCTGGCAACTTTCTGGGGTAACCAGCCCCAGTGTCTGCCTCGGGCTGTCCCACCAGAGGGATGTGCCCCTGCCCCAGCAGGTCCCTGGAGGCTGAACCACCTCCAACCCCCCTACACACACCAGCAGTGTTTGCAGGAGGCTCTGGTGCTCAGGTGCTTGCAGTGAGCTGGGCTTGTCCCAGCTGCCACAGGCACCCCAGTCTGAGGCCAGTGCCAGTGCAAGCCTCCCTAGAGAGCCCATGGAGCACACACTGGGGACAGGCAAGGGTTAAGCCCTTCCCTTCTTTGCTTTGTGTAGGAATGAGAACCGAACTCCCTTGGAGCAGAGTGCCCCAACCATGGACCCAGCAGGTGGGGAGAGTGGCCCTTCCAGCTTCTCCTGCTGAAGCTGCTCCACGCTGCAAAATCAAATATTCACTGGGGCAAAGAACAGAAATACAGCCCTGTGTCTGAGGAGAAAGACCAGAGCAGCAGCTGAAATCTGTGCCCAGCCCAGCCTGGACTGCCATACCCACTCCAGATACCCCAGAGCAGTGACACTGCAGCCCATCACTCCCTCTCACACACCACGTCCAGAAAGAAGGACAGAGGGAGCTAATAGGGAAAAAAATACTACTTCACACTGCCTGCAAACTGCCCTGCTGTGAACAGCACTCCTGCCCCCCATCTACACCAAGCCCATGCCAAGTGACAAGGTGCCTGCTCCTGGCTGCAGGGAGCAGGGCAGGAACAGGGGGGCACCCAGGCCTTAGTGCCCACACCCTGCTTCAGTCAGCACCTCTAGGGGATCTGTCCCACCTGTGTGCTTCCCCAGCAAGCTCTCACCTGGGGCAGGATCTGACACCCACGTGAGCAGTCCCAGGTGCTGTGTGTCTGTCCTGCCCAGAGCAGGACACACGGCTGGGCACGGGCAGGGCAGGTGTTTACCCAGCACTGGAGGATCCGGGGCCAGGAGGGGCTGGCAGCCAGACAGGTGGCACGGGGCCCATGGAGATACCCCACGGCACGTGCAGGACCTGTGGCACAGAACAGCACGCTGTGCTCCTCAACAAGGCCTGCTCTGTTCTCCAAAAGGTGACTTACAGGACGTGGCCTGAGCAGAGAACAGCCAGCCAAGGTCCTGAGGCTGCTTCCTGCATGGGAGAGGAAACTCTGTGGTAGCCGAGAGCAAATTGTGTCTCCTCTGGGAGCAGAGCAGGCAGCAGTGCCAGCAGGATGTGGTGCCAGCAAAGGGCCATGAGCAGGTTTGCTGCCAAGAGCAGGACAGCCCCTGCAGCCCCCAGCCATCAGGCTGGTGCAGGTGTCCATGCCTGCAGGGCTCTGCCACCAAAGGGCAAGGGCTGAAACCCTGCTGAACCAACTGCTGGACACTGTTGGACTGCCCTGGACAGCTGGGGAAACCAAATAATGCCCTGTAATTCCAGGTGGTGCAGCCATTCCCCACAACAAGTGAGGGACACTAAAGACACATTCAAATATTTATGGCAAAGAGCTTCAATACCTGTGAGTGCTGCGAGTCCCTTTGTCCCCACAGCCCAGGGGACAGCTCACACCTCTCTGTGGCCAGGGGCTCACAGGAGCCCTGGCTCAGCCTGCAGCCACCTGCTGCCTGTCTACAGCCAGCCAAAACCAGGCTTTCACCTCGAGGGAAAGGTGCACACTCAGGTTTAGAAATGCCTGTTTTTCTGGAAGATATCATCTATTGATCCTGAGGAAGATGGCCCCTGCAAGGCCTGCATGTCCTGCACACGGCATGACAGTCCCACCAGGATCAGTCCAGGGCTGGGAGCAACAGCTTGGTCACCTCACCAGGTTCAAGGACTCCTTAAATTCTCTCTTCTCAGACTGGGGAAGATTTTTAAGGAAAGGCTCAGTCTATTTTCAAGCTCCCTCCTTTACTTGTCCCCAAGCAGCCGCTCCAACACAGCGTAGGAAGCAGCAGCAGATGGTTCCTCTCTTCTGACCCAGGGGCTCTGCTTCTCCTCCGAGGCCTTCCAGAGCTTATGTGCTCTCACTGCCTCAGTGCAGGCACATCCCCAGCACCCAGACCTGGGGGAGTGCTCAGCTAGGAAACCACACAGCAACAAAGGGAGAGCTGCTGAAAAACCAGAATGACCTTTTCCAAAGGCTTAGATTTAGACACACTGAGGACAAGAGGAGAAAGGCAAAAAAAAAAAAATAAAAAAAAATAAAAAGAGGTGCTGTGAATAGAAAAGAAGACAAGAAATAGCAAGAAATAGAAAATGTTAACTCGGTGCAATTGAGGTTTGAGGACTGTCATGGAGGCAGCATGAGTGACCCAAGGAGGGATGTCCTCATGGGACCAGCCCAGGCCCCACCTGCCAGCAGGAGCTGTTCTGTGTGCTCAGAGGGGTGGGACCTCACCCAGACGAGCACTGAGCCATCTGGTCTGGCTCCTCAGCCCAGCTGCATGCCCTGGGGCAGGAGCATCCCCCTGCCAGGCAGGAGCATCCCCGTGCCAGGCAGGAACATGCCAGTGCCAGGCAGGAGCATCCCAGTGCCAGGCAGGAGCATCCCCCTGCCAGGCAGGAACATCCCAGTGCCAGGCAAGAGCATCCCAGTGCCAGGCAGGAGCATCCCAGTGCCAGGCAGGAGCGAGGCAGGAGCATCCCCCTGCCAGGCAGGAACATCCCCCTGCCAGGCAGGAACATCCCAGTGCCAGGCAGGAGCATCCCCCTGCCAGGCATCCCTCCAGCAGCTGCAGAGGGGAATCACAGGCTGTGGCAGAGCAGGAGCACCCAGGGCACCGGTGTGGCACAGCTGCAGCCACTCACTGACACACAAAACCAGCACAGCCACATTCCTGCTGACCACTGCTGCCAGCAGGACAAGGTGCAGCCTGATAAAGATCCCACTGTCATGGAAATGTCATCCCAAAACAATTCTGGGAGCTGGAGCAAGCAGGAGGGTCTGCAGAGCCATACTGCCAGCAAGGAGGAGGAGGAGGATGTTCAGGGTTTAGGGGAGGTTAAAAGATCCTGTGTGCCTGAGACCATGGAGTTTTGGGGCTGGGGGTGTGGGGGAAATCTCTTCCAATCTATATTTAGCAGCTGAGAAACTGTGGAAGCTTTGCTAAGAAAAGGTGAAGCAAAAGCAAATTAAGCAGCAACAAGGCTTACTTGTTACCTCCTGTTATGCTTTGATGTTTTCATGTCCAATCAGAAAAACTCTATTCTCACATCACACCAAACGAAGCAAAAATTGGGAAAGAGAAAAGCCAGCCCCACCATACATGAATTCACGTCTACTGCAAGAAATGTAATAAAAGGTTCTCAACACCCACTCTTTTGGATTCAACCACTATGTGGGAGTTGAGAAAATCTAGTTTCTTGCATTTCTAACATATAGGAGCTCCAATGTACTTTTAGTTCTCTCCTTTTTCCAGTTTCAGTCACTCTTCCCTTACCAAAGAGAGCAGTACAGGTGTTTGCACATCAGCACCAGGGCACATTTGCCAGCTGTGCAGGAAAAGGCACATTTAGCATCTGCCACCAGTAAATCTTCCCAGCCCAAACCATCAGCCCCTCAACCAGAGCCCATTCAGCACAAAAGACTTCCAAAACCCAATAAAAACATACAGACATCAGTAACTTTCCCATCATCATTCAGCACCATGCAAACACTGATTTTTCAAAGAGAAATTCCAGCACAAAGTAACTCCTGGGATATACTTCAGCAGTAAATCCTGGGGCCTCACTACCTGCCTGGGGAACCTGAAGTTCACTGAGGACACTGGAACAATTTCTTTCACAGCTGATGCAGCCAGGAAAGTAAATTATGCAGCCAGGTTCCCCCAATGGCATCACCGGGAAACTCTACTGTAAAACAAGGGAAAATAAACACAATTTTTCCCGAAGTGAAAGTGGAAATGCCTGATTCTGGCATTCCCCACTGAGCAAGAGCACATTTCCAAACCCAGCTAACCGTGCTCCTGCAGCAGGAGCAGGCCTGTGCAATGGAAAGTGAGATGGGGAGGATATTGCTGGGGCTTGCTGGCTGTCTCTGCACCCAGCCCCTGCACAAAGAGCCCAGAGCAGCAGGATAACAGTGCTGTGTGCTGGGTCCCAGGGAACAGCTCTGCCCCAGGACACCCTGACTCATCTCCACTCTCAAACCGAGTCCAGCAGCGCCTGGGAGGAAAAAGGGATTCAGAAAACAAGGCAGCCCCACCCAGCCACTTCCACCAGCACTCCTCACACCCCAGCTCCTCTGCCCAGCCATTTTCCAGTGGCCTTCAATCTCCTGGTGTTGGGAAGGCAGCAGATGAGCTGGGCCAGGCTGTGGCAGCAGAGCAGGCTGAGGGGGCACCTGCACCGTGCCCAGCACACGTCCCCAAGCCACCAGTGCCACAGACACCTGGCTGCCCACAGAGGCACCTGCACCGTGCCCAGTACATGTCCCCAAGCCACCAGTGCCACAGACACCGGGCTGCCCACAGAGGCCACCTGCTGCTTTGTGGCTCCAGGATTTCCCTGCAAGTCCCACCTGCCAAAACCAACACTAACAAAAGGCAGCACAACCAGGGGCAATGTCCCAGCTCTAAACACCCATCTCCATGCACTCTGTGCCTCCCAGCACCCTCCAGTTCCATGGCGGAGAGAGCGCTTTGGAAAACTCTTCCTTTGCCTCACCATGTTTTACACTTCAGTTGTTCCCTCCCACACAGCCCTGCTGTCACTTCACTTTTGTCCTGGTACATGAATGATAAGCCATTAAAGTGGTTGTAGCAAATGTGATGTAGGGAGAGGAAGCACATCCCACATACTACTGGCTGCTCCCAGACTACTACTGCTCTGTGGCCCACCCAGAGGGTCTGGGCTGAGGCAAGCACAGAGCTCTGGGAGGCTGCTGTGGCTCTGCCTCGCTCTGAGGGAGCCCAAGCCATTTTAGAGATGAGAATGGCCATAAAAGGCTTGGGATTTTTACAGGCTTTTATCTCAGTCTAAGGCAGATGTGGGCAGATCATCTTCTAGAAACAACCAACAAGTTTCCAGTACTGCTGCATGCAGGGAAATGGTTAAAACATGGTCCCAGGCCAGGATGAATGCTCAGAAATCAGCAACAAGGGAAAAAGGCTTCTGATTTATTTTTAATCTCATGATTTGGAGAACCTTCCTCAACTTTGTCTCTTTCTCAATATTTTATTTTAAGAACCTGTGTAGATGCCAAATCATGGGTCCGGATCCTGCAGCTATAACCACACAAGCATGCCATTGTGGGGATATTTTGGCTCTGTATGACCATTACAGAAAGGTCATCTGCCAAAAGCTGGTTAGGAGAGAGGGCTCATGCTCAGAAAAGACCCACTGCCTGCTTTCACCTGGCTCCCATTACACGGCTCACAGCAAACCTGCTCCATCCGTGTCCCCAGCAGCGAGGCTGTTCCATGCCCACGGCAGCACCAGGAGCATTTCAGCACATCCATTCAAGCAGCATCCTTTGCTAATTGACCGTGGCCACCCCTGCCTGCATTTATCTACTCCATTTTAGGGTGCAGGGAAACGAACAGGCTCAGGTGGGCAGGACAGCCAGAGCAGAAGGCGCTGCTGGCAGCACCTCAGAAGGGCACGGACCCACACAGCTCCTGGTGACATGCTGGATCAGTTCTCACCTGTGACCTACCCCCTCACAAACTCTTCCTGCGCCCCCAGTTGTGCCTTTCAAAGATGTCAAGAAAGCTGGCATTAGACAGGAAGCTCTTTGGGTCAGTGTGTCTTTTTTGTGCCCGGCACAGCTCCAAGCACTCCACCAGCTGCAAACGGACGAGGAGTGATGCCTCTGGCTGCCTTCTTCTCCTGACAAGGTGTGCATCCTCTAGTGAGGCTGGAGTCACCCAAGGGGCCACTTCCCTCCTAGTTTAGGAAAGACTTCTCTGCAAAAATACCTGTAACTACCCACAGGAAAATAATGACAAAGTGAGTGCTCCACAGAACTTCTGAGCAGCTCACTGTCCATCAAAGGAAACACCGCTGAGGCAGCTACGGCCTGAGATAAGGGATCGGATTGCATTTGCTTCTCACGTTCAGGGTGCGCAGCCATAGAACCAGAGCCCCTCCAGTACAATGCCACATTCCCGGCACAGCCTGGCGTTCCCAGGTGTTTGCGGACCTGGGGACACGGGGGGATGACGAGGTGCCGAACAGAGACAGCGTTAGACACCTCACAGCCATCTCCCGCTCCCCTGCTGCCGACGCGGGCACGGGCAGCGGGCGGGCACACAACTTCCCGGGGAAGGGCTCTTTCGGTGTGGCCGCGGGGATGCGGGCAGGGGCTCGCACGGGCGGACAGCCCCGGCCACCGGCAGCACCGCCGGCCTTCGCCCGCGCCTGGAGCCGTGTCGGGGAACGCCAGCAGCGCGGGGGACGCGGCTCCGCCGGGAAACCGGGGCCGTGCCGCGCACCCATCGCAGCGCCCATGGAACCAACAGCACAACAGCAGCTCGCATCCTCATCCTCGCGAACGAGGAACCCTCCCGAGGCTCCCGCGGGCAGCGGCACCGAGCGCGGGTAACGCGGCAGGGATGGGGCACCTGTGCGCACAGCGCTGCGGGGCCGGGAGCGGAGCCGCTGTGCCCCCGCCCGCCGCCCGCAC
>VYXF01001932.1:455945-494903 GCA_013397295.1 Polioptila caerulea | reverse complement strand
TTTTTTCCTTTTCGCCCTTTTTTCCAATTTCTTTAGTTTAGTCCCTACCCCCCTTCCTTCTCCCTTTTCCCCTCTTTATTCCCTTTTCCTTTTCCCCCTTTCTCCCTTTCTTCCTTTCCCCTATTTTTCCTCTTTTGCCCCCTCTTTTTAGTCTTTTCTCCATTATTTCTTTCTATTTCCTCTTTTGCTTTTTTCCTCCTTTCCCCATCCTTTTTCCTTCCTCCCCCTTTTCCCCTTTCTTTCCTTTCCCTCCCCTTTTATTCTTTTTTCATTCATTTCCCACTATACCCAGTGCCCCCCAGCAAAGCACCGTGCAGCTGGATTTATTCCCTGCTTTAGTACCTACAGCACTTCTGTAGGGGGGAAAAAAAGCCCCAAACATTTCCATCCTCTGCAAGCAGATTCTCTAGCAAATTCCTTGAACGATTTATGAGAACTACATTGGATGATACTACAGCCAATGCTGGCCAGAGCTCCAAGCACAGCACTGGGCTGACCCATCAGTCTCAATTTTCCTGCTGCTGAGATTCAAACGATGCCAGCTCATTCTCAACAGGAGCCTGAGCTGCCCAGGAAGGCAGCATGGAGAAGTAGATGTTCCTGTTTTTCCAAAACAACCTTTTAATTATGCTCTTTACTATAATAGCAGCCTTTTTCCAACACTTCAGCAGTCAGGGCTGTTAATTAAAGAGCCACAGCCTAACAGTAGTTATATAAAATCCAGCATCTTTTGGTAGGCCCTTCTTACACTGGTACAGATATTTTCAAGGAAAACCAATCCATTCAGTCAGTGCTCCTTTTTCGTGACACAGCAGGCTCTCACTGCCAGACAGTTGGGATAGATTATTTTCTGCCTGGTCATAAAACACTTCTTGTGTGACAGGGAGAGTTCATGGCTTTGCCTTCTCTTCAGAGAGCAAGGGATGGATTGATTGCAAACCTTGGGGGTGACGGCTGCGTCTGTCACTGGGTACCTTCATTTCCCAAATCCTGTGTGAGAGGTGGGGGTGTGTGGCACTCCGTGGGGATGAGTCCCAGCTGCAGCAGAGCATCCCCTGCACAGTGGCAGAGCCACACAGAGACTTTCAGCACCCGGATGGGCCCCATTTCCCCATGAGCCAGTTTAGGACAAGCAGCATTCCTGCGATAGGAATACAGCAGGAATGTGGCAAGGCTCTTTCCTGGCTTGTAGCCTTGGGTATCAGACTGATTTTTTGAGGAGTAACTGAAGGAGCAAGGAGACAGATTAAAAAGGAAACAATGACAGGCAGAATCACGGCTGTTTCCTTTTCAGGGATGTCCTGTCCAGGCCCCACAGCGATGTTCCGCACTCTGAGGGTGGCACATACAAACTTGGGTGTGGGGGGCAAGAGCCCTTAAAAGCTGTGGAAAATCTTGACAGTACCTGCAGCATGTCTTTGCAGAGATTTATTTCATGTGGGTGCAATGCCTCATCCTTAAGTCTAATCTTAGGGAAAAGGTGTAGGAAGAATTCCAACTAATTTCATTAATTCCAGATCAGAGGCTGAAAAAACCCACTCAAGCAAAATCCAAAACCTCTTGAACTTGAAAAAAAAAAAACAATTTTTTTTCCCTTTCCTAGATTAAGGCTAGAAGGTTGGGTTGAGACTGGAGCCATTATTTGGATTTGAGAGATCACCCTTTAAAAATACCTGTTCAGTCAAGTGCTGAGAACTGGAAAAACAGAGCTGGGTAAACACAGGTTAGAGTCAAAGTGATGTCCAAGGGAATTGCTCACCTCGGGAGTAAGCACAGCGACAGCAAACTACTCGTGCAGCAGAGTAATTAACCTCGGGTTGGTTTACATAAATGGGGATTTTAGGAGGATTTCTCGTGCAGACAGCAGCATCACCCTCATTCCAGGGGCACTGCCCAGGGTGGGTCATTCCAAGCTGGTCCAGGTGCAGCAGACCCTCCACAACCTGCCAGAAATCCTGGCCCAATGAAGCCAGGCACACCTGCTCAGATTTAATCAGGAGGAGGATTTTATGTCTCCTACTCGAGCTCCACTCTCTTCTCCCATTCTCACTTTCCCCCTGCTGTATTTGTTGTTACAGCTCCTGGTTCTGGAAAGGAACACTCGCAGGTGCACACCCCACCCTTTCTCCAGGCCACTGCGTATTTTCCAGCTTGGCAGGTTATCCCCAGACGTGTGAAAGTGCAAGAAGCAGAGCCCAACCCCAGCAGCGAGAACGCTGTGGGTGCATGTCCTGCCACAGCTGCAGGGGCACAGCGAGGGACAGGGACACCGTGACCCCTCCACGTGCCAAGAGCCCTCACACGCCAACGGCCTGGCCTTAAAAACATGGTGTCCTTGTTAAAAATCACCTTACATCATGACACTGCTTCTCCTTTCTGACAAGAAGGGCTACGTGGGTGTTTTAAATGCTAATTCTGGTGCTTTCTGAAATACTTGGTGACCTGCGGTCATCTCCCATCCCTTGCATTTACAGCTTTTGTCCTGTCAGCCCGGGCAGCAGGCTCAGAGGAAAATCCTCCCAGCTCTTCAGGCAATTTTCACTATCACTCTCTGGCGCTATTAAGATTCTCAATGCGTGGATCTGGTTTCCAGTAGTACGAGCTGCTTCGGAAAGGTTAGAGTTTGTTTTAAATAGCTCAGCCATCTGTCCTGCGGTGCCTGACGGGAGCTGCAGGGATCGAAGCAGCCAAAACAGAATTTTTCAAACTGTCAGCTTCTCATGACAAACACTTCAGTTCGAAGCAGACCGGTGTCCTCAAAAAGCAAGTCGGGTCTGTGTATTTTTCTCGTGCATTACACAAACACTGCGAGTCGTGCTTTAGCAGTTTCCTCGTGTTGTTGGAATTTCATCAATGCAAATCCTGGGCCTGAAACCACAGCAGCACCAGGCACTCTGCAAACCTCATTTGTGTACGCCAAGGCTTTGAACTAAAAAATCCTTATTTATTACAGACAGCCACGACACAACCAAGAACCAAAACAGAGCAGTAAAGAAAACACTCTGTGAATGGAAATCAGGCACATGGGCCTACATTTTTCTCAGCCAGTTTCTAGATGTCAGCTGAAGTGCTGCGTTCTCCTATTCCAGAAAGTTAAATCAATTTATTCACTTAATTCACAGGATCCACTTTCTCAATTAAACATTCATTTTGAGGGAAATGAGTTGAGAACACACAGGCCAGCTGTGACCAGTAAATGCTAATACACTGCTGGAAAAATAAAAATGTTGGAGAAGCAAGCAGTATTTCCTTAGACAAATGCTGCTCCATGTCAGACAGCCAAGCACCCCCAGTGAAAATGCTGATTGTCCCCCTAGTACTGCCCTGGAAATGCCCACACAACCAACCACCCCTAGGAGTATCCAAGGAGATGAGACAGACAACAAATATATATTAATCAGAACAACATACCAAAGTTTATTGATTACTTCAAACAAAAGTTTCTGTAATGAAAAAAGAGCAAGTTGCATTCATAAAAGGTAACATTCACATTCAATTTCCTTGATATAAAGCAACATAAATGTATAAAATTGCATTTAAGTGAAAAAAATGTAAGGTTGCAGTCCTTTTTCTTTGCAAGAAGCTGAAAATGTATCTGCTCATTGCCTGTATATAATTTACATTTTCTATACACTACATGGTTTTTTTAAAAAAAATTCATAGCTGGGAAATTGGATAAATGGTGCAGTATTAGGGAAATTTTCCAACTGTGTGTATACAAATTCAATTTGAAGCTTTTATGCAATTCCAAGTCATTTATAATATTCTCATAACGATTAGGATTAGTTTTTGAAGAGTCGCTACGACTACACCAAGCTCCACTGTTATCACGCAAGAGTTTTAGAGGGAATCTTAATTACTTTCCTTATCTTTCAGTGTCACTACTCAGTGAAAAAACTTCAACAAATTACGATGAGAAAACCCCAGCCTTTTTTCCTTCAAGTTTCTCCAGCGAAAAGCCTGTACTGACCTTTTCCTGCCCCTGACGAGCACCGTGTGGTGGCATCAGGGAACACAAGCACCCTCCCCAGCACCCCTGTCCCTCTGCTCTCCAATCCTGCTGCCTCACACCTTATAGCCCCCACCACCCCTTCTCCTCCCCCTCTCTAACCTCAAAAGGGGTCTCCTGTTTCCCCTGATTCCACAAGTCACCCACAGCAATAGGAGTTTTGGTTTTGCCATTGCTGAGTGACGAGGATCAGCTCTTCTGTGGGACCAGGGCAGCCTGGCTGTCCTGGCACCCAGCACGGCACTACCTGAAGGTCCAAGCTCAAGAAAAACTGCACTTCCCCAAAAGAGATGCTATTCAAGACATTCCACATGAATTCCACTCCACTCCACGCACACCCTGGGTTTGAACATACAGCTATGGCAATGGCTTGTTCCAGCTGGAGACAGGACACTTGGAGATGCCAAGAGAAAGATTTGGTTCTCAGAAGGCTCTGTCTGGAGACAGGCAGCAGAAATTCTCCTGTTTTTGTGACTATTTGAACAGTTCACACACACATCAAGTTTCACTGTTCCCACTGATACCACCAATGGAATTCCAGGGGAACAGGCTTTGACCCTTGGAGTAGAGCATGACACAAAACAAAGAGAGAAGCAAGGTGTCAGGCTTGGGACCATTTGGGCTTGGAATGGTTTGGAATCACAGGAATTAGGCATTTTAGCGCCTGTTTTTTAAAGGTTATGTAAACACAAGTCAGCAACCGTAGATTTAAGGAGAATGGTTAGATTTGGCATATAGAGCATATCTTCATTGTATTCATGGTATACTTGATCTGTAGGCACCACATTTCAGCAAGAAAAGTTGAGAACAGGACAAGGTCTGCAAGTCGAATTCTAGGTCTGTGAAATGAGCTGGGAAAACGGGACAAAAAAAAAAAAGAAAAAAGAAGAAAATGAAAGCTTTGCCCATGGGACACATGCTGGCAGTGCAGCTCCTGACCTGCATGCAGTGAGGAGCTGAGCTGTGCTGGCTGCCACGGCGCAGACCCGCTGGTGCTGAGGCCAGTGCAGAGTGTATAATACAGGGGCCCTGTCCATGGGTGCCCTCCCGTGCTGGGGGAAGGCAGGGCAGCCACAGGGACCGTGCACTCCCCTCTCCCCTCAGGTAAGGCCCGTCCAAAGCCCTCCCCATGCACGAGAGGATATGCCAGCAGCTGATCGAAGGCGAACCACAGGGAGAGCAGCCAGAGAGCAAAGACGTGATTCTTCCAAGAATTAACAGTCTGTGGTTCAACAAAATGTGGTGAGGGGAACGTTCTGACCAGTCCCAAGGTGTTTTGTTGTATGTACATGACACAAAGCCTGAGCGAGCAGGGGCCAAGCCCAGAGCTGGCTGCTTCTGCAGGGAGCCTCAGCTGCTCACAGGAGTTCCTCTGGGGGACATCAGCACGAGGGAGGGACTGTCACACCAACGGGCACACAGGCTGCTCTGTCACTGCTCAGGACTTAACACAACAAAAAAAGCTGCTCTTTCCACATATGAAGTATCAGAGAAAAGAAAAATAAATATCGAGAGTCAGGCATCTCACCTTTGCTGTGCAGAACCTAAAGAGGAAAGTTCCTATGACCATGGTACAGGTAGATTTAAAAAGAACATGCCAATTTAAAAGAACAAATAAAATGTAAAATGAAATCCGGTTCATGTATTCAATTTTAAAACTTCTTTTTTCTTAGTGCAAATAACTCAAGATGCAGTTTTATCCGCCTGCAGGTTCACAGGCACAGCTCACGTCCCTGGGATCAGCCAAGGACTTCACTGTCCCTCAGGCCTTTAAAGTGTTGGAGCAACTGCACAGTGCAGCAATGTGAGCACAGCCACAGGAGCCTGGGCACTGGGGCTCAGAGTCTGCCACAGCCCAACGTTTGGGGTTCCTTTCTCCCCCACAAAAGCTTCCTTCCATCAAACAGCCACAAAACAACCTCTTCTTCACCCTCCAGCAGGAATAAACCCATCAGCAAAGGGGTTGTTGGGAGGATGCTCTGGCACTTCCCAGCACTGCAGGTCTTCACACGGACACCACTGCTGTGGACAGACCACAGACTGTTTCCAGCTACAGCTGGGGCAGGGAGCAGCAAAGATTTCTCCGAATTTTCAGCTGATCCTGCCGTGTGCATCTGGAACCCATGGCTGGGAGGGGCTCCAGGGCTGCATCCACCTTCTGTGTGAGGGGAGCAGCCTCTTCCCAGCGCCTGCAGGGGCTGGAGGGGAATGTTACGGGTTGAAGTCTCTGCTACTTCTTTGGTCAGGCAGAGCAGGAGCTCTGAGCAGCTCTGCTGCTCTCGGACAGATCTGCAGCAGGCACAGGAAGCCCCCGTGTGAAATGGGGCTGGCACTGCACTCTTGCACTTCCATCCATGCTGTTTTGGGTGGATTCCTAGAGATGCTTTCTCAGCCTCCAGTGATGCAGGATTTGGCAGAATTGGTTTTTCTGGGAGGGCAGGGAAGCCACAAGACCAAAGAGTAACGGGTACCGTGGGGCCAGTGCCCTGGCTGCTCTACCAGCACGGCTGCTTCCAGTCCTTGGCACTAGCAAAGGTCACTGCCAGGTTAAACCATGGGTTTCCTACAGCATGACAACATGCAGTGTTTGTGGGGAGCACTTTAAGGTATCCTGAGAGGATATCTTTCTGCCAAATTAGTAACAGCATCTTCAGCCTTCACATAACCATTCTCTATACGTTTGTATGACACTAACACAGGCAGATCAAAGGGGCCAGCCTGCAAAAATCAGAAGGAAAACAAACATGTATTGCAACTGCTACATTCCCAAACCCATAAACCTTTACCTGGGTTATTAAAATAAAAAATTATACAGGAGAAGAAGAATGATTAGCCCACGATAAAAGTGCCAAATATCATTCACAACCAAGCAATCAGATGATAAATCAATTTTCACAATTTGCAAAATGCTGCATGAAGTCTAAAAGTGCCATCTGCCCCACTGTCCCCTGCTGCTGCTGGTCCAGCCACCTCCCACACCAGTCTGCACCAGTATGAGGTGGTGGAGAGCACCACCTAATGTCAGTGGGGAAGGACTGGCTGCACAGGCCGGGTGCCAGCTGCACTGGGGCCCTGGCAAGCCTGGCTGCTGGCCCTGCCATGCCCACAAACCTGATTTCTTAGCAGGAGTGGGCACAAAGGTGCAAGAGGTTCATAGAGAATCTGCAGGTTTATGTTTGCAGCAGACACCACACAAAACATCTCCCCTAAAAGCAGAATTGTGAATTCAATCAGGCACTTTTATGTTTTTTGCTCTGCTATTGGCTTACTACAAAGTTTAAAATCAGCTGGTCCGAGGATGCTCTGGGTGTGTGTACAGACACACGGACACTGAGACATGCCTCTGGCCCGTGTGCTGACACACACAGGTCAGTACATGAGTTTAGTTTCCATCTATGCAGATGAATTAAAACATACTTATTTCTATCTGACAGAACAGCATGCACCCTAGAGAAAGGGATTTTGGTACAATTCAGATGCAATACTGGAACCATTTTAACAATTGAGATTTCCATCCTTTGCTGTAAATGTATCAGCATTAGCTCTTATAACTGTTAGCACAATTCAGACTGCACTCTCAAATTTTCTGCTAATATTAGGCTGAAGTAGCAGTTAGATTAAAAGATTTGTTTACATATTGCCAAATATTTGAAAGGATCTGTACAGATATGACATTCTGAAGAAGCTGGACAGAACAACATCCCCAAATTAAAATGCATCCCAAGCATTGCATCTCCATTCCACAAGGACAGGTGCCCCACACCGACAGTCAAGAGGATTACAAGAACCATGGTTTAATTGATTTGGAGGGGGTTACATTTGGTTAATTGATGCCTTTAAAACCATCCCAACTCCTCCGGACAGGGTACCTGTTACAACACATTAGACTCATCTGAGAATGTTCTTAAAAGAAGAGGTCTGACAGAAGGTCTGGCCGACAATGAATCAGGTGCCTTCCTGCTGCTCTGCAACAGCGAGGCAAAGAGACTTATAGCACACGAGCCCTGAGCCTGCCTGGGTGGCACCAGGCAAGACACAACCCCCTCACAAGGATGGAGCACACCTGGTGACCAACACTGCCTGGCTCGAGCAGCACACGGGGCAGGGGAGGTAACTCACACTGGCCCTGCCTCTCAAAGTGCTTGGAGATTGATGCTGCAGGTGCTCCTGAGGGGGGAGGAAGACACCCCTGGCCTCCATGTAACTGGTGTTTTTAGAACAGCAGGTAATGGTGGAGATGTGCAGTGAACCCAAACACCAGGGCCAGGTAAGCAAGGGGCATTGCTGAGGGTGGCCCCACCAGTGCCATGGTCAGCAAGTCCAGGACCACCCCCTGATGGGAGGGCTGGGGCCTCATCACTCCCACCAAGAACAGTGGGGTGGGCTGGGCAAGGTGGGCACTGGGCAAACTCCTCCTGGGTCAGACAAGCCTGAGCCCTTTGACAAGTCATCCTGAGGACAACCACCATCAACTCCACCTTGTCCCACTCCTACCTGCTCCACTAACACAGAACTACAGCAAGGAAGGAGAGTGAAACCAGCTTTGTCTGTGTCCACCTCACTTGGAGATCCTGAGCACGACCAGCTCACCCACCTGAGGTGCAGCAAGGGACCCAAGGGGAAGAGACAGACGAAATATTTAAGCAGAAGATTTAAATTAAGGCAAAAGGAGGAGAAAAGCAAGGTTCTGCTGTGTGAGCAAATCTAAACGTGGGGTTTCAGGAGTTAGGCATCAGAAGGAAGAAAAAAGCAGTTGAGCAAGCAACACATTGCGACTCAGAAAGGAAATCACCTTATTCACTCCAAGAAAAGCTGTGATTGCTGGAAGTTTGAGAAAGCATGAAGATAGTGGATGTTCCTGAGGAAGGAAGGCGCTTCGTTACCTAGTTCACAACAGCACAAAAGACAGAAAATTGCAGTACAAGAGAGAGAAAGGCAGAAACCAAGCAAAACACAAATGCGCCTTGCAGTTAAAAAAACAAACAGAACCAAAACAAAACAAAAACAACCACATTTCCACACAGAAAATTTAATAAAGGCTGAGCAGAGCTGATGCGCTGTGTTATAGGAAACTGGGGGTGAAACCCTGTCCTCAAGTCCATCCTCCCCTTCCAGAAGGGACCCTTGGCCACCTACTTGTGGTTCAGGCTCCCATACAATGTCCCTTGTTTTGTTTTTCACTTAATGCTTCCCTTGGGACACTGATCTTTATTTTAATTCAGTATTAAAGTCAGGATTCTCAATAAGGGTTTTGATTTGAAATCATCTACCTGATCTTAGATGCCTTTAGAAATCAGGCAGCTGACTTTGGTGCCTGATGGCTGACAGATACCCAGAGCTGGTATCTCCTCCAGGCACTTGTAATAAAGCTCTTACTGAAAATGTACATTTAAATATGGCTCAGCCTGTGTTTAGTTTGGGATGCACATCTGAAGAGACTTATCAAGTAGACACTCACTTTGCTTTGCTAAGTGATTTCACAAGAGCCTTTTTTAAATGAATATAAAGCACTCTTGAAAGTAAGTGTTGCAAGAGGGGATGGAAGCTGAAGGCAAAAATGGGTCACCTGCCAGGTGAGTTGAGCTGGGGCTCAGAAATCCCCAGGTCACCCTTCCAGGGCACTGTCCCCAAACTGTCCTATGCCTGCAGCTGAGAGCAGCTCACTCCCAGACAGGGCTGTCCAGCTAGAAACCAAGAAATCATACTCAAGTGGAAGAAATTACATGGGTCCTCACAAACTACAACCACAGCTCTCTAACCACCTCTACTGCTTTCAACTTCAGTGCTGCCCCATCCCTGGAAGTGCTCAAGGCCAGGCAGGAAGGGGCCCTGAGCACCCTGATCCAGTGAGTGGCATCCCTGCCCATGGCAGGGGGCTGGCACTGGGTGACCCTTAAGGTCCCTCCCACCCCAAACCATCCTGTGACTCCATCAGTGACAGGGGTGGGGTTATCTGGCTGCATGTGACCCCTCCCATGTCCCTTCAGCTGTGCCCTACTGCAGCCTGGGGACAGGCAAACCCCGGGCAAGAGGCCAGGGCTGGCTGGCAAACCCCACCAGCTGGCCCAGGGCAGGACTTGCTGATGCTGCAGGGGGAGAGAGCAGCTGCAGGAGGGGAGCATGGCCTGGGGGAGCAGGGGCTGCCCAGGGGATGGGGCTGGGGCTGCCCCAGGAGATGGGACTGCCCCTCTGGGCCCTGCAGCCCCTCTGGGCCCTGCAGCCCCTCCGGGCAGGCAGACACAGGAGGAAGGGGGCTCAGCACAGCCAGTCAGGAGCCTGGCAGTGCTGGCCTTCAGCACTTTGCAGGAGCAATGGAGAAAACTTCCAAGAGGTTTGCACTTCTCAAGGGAGCCCTCCTCCCCAGCAGTGAAGGAAAGCTGTCAGGAAACCAGACAGCTTCCAGGGAGAGTGAACATCGTGGTGTAAGCCTTCAGTTATTTATGGAGGATGGGCACATGTGACAAGACCTGACCCTGCTCCCACTGCACCAGCACCTGAGGACACCCAGGGAGCATCCTGCTGGTGTTTGCTGACATTCAAACAAGCACGTTTTCTCAGGACAATATATGGGGTGTTTGGTGATCAGCTCAGGCTGGACAAGGCTGGTGCACTTCTCTAGGAGACACCACATTCCCAGCCAGGGAAGGCAACTAAGGAAAGGCACAGGATGACCTGCTACCTACTATTAAAAAAATACTAGGCAGTATTTTTAAAATAACCTCTTGACATTTTTGTCACGTGAAAGAGCAAGGCAAGACTCTAGAAAGCCTTCCTTGAGATGAGAGTGGTACGTGGTATTGTTAGAGGCTCATCTGCTGCCTAGGGGTAGGGAAGGTCTTCCTAAAAACACAGCATGAAACATCATCTTGTTCCTTACCTGATGATTTTTCTCTTTTATATTTTTTAAAACTATTAGAAGAATTTCTGGGAAAAGGCTGATAAAGATCAGGAGAATTATTGCCAGCCATGTGGAAACAGAAGTCAGCATATGAGCAAATACAAAATACATTCTTTGCTGCTTCAAGAAAGGCCTGGAAAAGAAAGGATACAAATCAATTGTTAACATGGGTTGTCCAAGTAGACCAGAATCAAAGGAGACTTCAGGTAAAGCTATTAGCAGTTATGTCTCCCTTTCAGACAGAGATGGATACAGCACAGAAACACACTGCCCATCCCTCTCCCAATCCATCTCCTGCCTCCACCTGCACTATTTCTGGAAGATTGTCATGATCCATTTTGCATCTTCCACGTCTGTTTCTTTTCAGGGTAGGAAGGGCTTTGAATTTAGCCACCATCACTGGAAGATAAATTGTTCACCTCATCAAAAAACAGGTCATTTTATTTCAACTGCAGGCTTTGCTCTGGCTTCTGGTTTGGTTTTGATAGTGGAAATCCAGAATCCCTCAATCACAACAGGTTATTTGCCCCTTGCTCCTTTCTTTGATGAGGGAGAGCAACCAACAGCTGCTTGTGACAAACACCTCATCAGTAACTGATGCCAAGGATCACAAAGCAGATTTTCCTTACTGTTACACCAAAAATATTGAGCTATGCAAGTCAAACAGCAGAGAGAGCTTTCAGTAGAAAACTCCCACATTTAGCACAGAGATGTGGCTAGATTGCAGACTGGATGTGTTGGTCAGCAAAAGTTAACTGAAGAGCTAAAGCTTGTGACCCTCATTTGAAACATTGAAATCTGTTCCACATCCTTACTAGCAGGTTGCTGGATCAGGGATCAGCCAATAGCCCATGGAAAAGCAAAGGAGCAACACAGGGATGCTGTCTACTGTGAATGTCAACTGAACATTAACTGCAGCACAGGAAACAGGGAACTGGTAAAGTTTGAGATGTACTAATGCTCACCTGCTTCTGCAACACGGTAAACCCAAAACCCTGGGTGCACTCAAATCAGTGAGAATTTCCTCTATTCAGCCCCATGATTTCAACACCAGGACCTGCCTTTCTCCTGTCTATCTTCCCCTCTGTCCCCGAGGGCCAGGCCCTCTTGCTCTGCATCTGCCTCATCTGTTCCTTCCTTCTGCTTCACTGTTATTCTTTCCACCACAAATTCTTTCTGTCTCTCTCATCCACATGCACAAACAAACCCTAAAAGCTTTACTCTAGAACCTCCCAACAAAGACAAGAGCCTCAGCACCAGAAATGACCCCATGGGCAGAAAAGCAAACAGCCCCTGCCAAATCTGAGCACCTGGATGGTGCCTGGGGTTTTCCCCCATTCAGGCTCTTCTCTCTGCTGGGCTGAGACCTCCTCAAACCCTTCTCATCACACACCAGCCCTCTTCCAGCACTGGCTTTTGGCAGGTGGAGGCATCCCTTGCTCACCCAGCAGCCACAGGAGCAGGGCTGCACACACCTGGGCACCTGCACACCTCAGGAGCCCCTCGTGAGGGGCTGCAGCACTGCCAGAGCCACACTGGGCACTCCCCTACGAAAGCACAGTGGAAAGAAGGAAAGATACTTGCCAAATGACTCCTCCCCAAAAGAATGAGAAAAACACATAGAAAGCAAGGGAGCCCCAGATCACAAAGTGGTTCATCCACGTCCAGAATCGGGTATCTAACGCTAGCTGTGGGAACAAACAGAGAGACAAAACAGGCTTTAGATGCAGCGGGTTTGGATCAGATCTGTATGAAATTCCATTTCACATGAAGGCTGAAGGTTCTCCAAACAGCTACCTCTGTGCACACGGGCACCAGGAAAATCCTTTTCAATGTCCACAGTCTGGCACAACGTTAGCAGGGAAACAGTGACACTCTAATTGTAACTGACACTTTTTAATGGAACAAATTGGATGCAACTCCTGATGCTACAGGAAAGAAACATCTAAAGGTTACAGGGACTGTAATTGCCTCTTGTCACCACCTGCTGTCCTGAACAAAACACAAAAGACCTTTTGTAAGGTCTTATGCAAACAGTTTGTTCTGGAAAGCTCCATGAAACAAAACAGATTTGCTATTGTTATTTGACACACGTGCTTTTGTGATCACTCTGGCACTCAGCCTTGTCTGAAACAAGGTGGACAAACCCAAATTTTCTATTGCTCCTCTCCTCTTGCTGGAACTGAACATCAAGAAGTGAAAGCATGGGGAAAAGTCAATCATAACCAACTGGAGTCCTCAAAAGAGGGAAAAAGATAGAAAAATAATTTAAACAAAACACAAACACTTAAAGACCACAGACAACACAAAGGAGAGTAAGCAGGTTCTGCCTCTATGGGAGAAGATTTAAGTGTGGTAGAAAATACTCAGACACTTCATCTTCAGCACACTGAGCACAAGATTTTACAGCACACAGGAGCTTTTTTACAGATTTTACAGGAGCCCTGGGGAAGGCAAGGAGTGCCTGAAGAAGGGGGGAGATGCTCACCTTGAGAGTGACAGTGAACACCAGCACGGTGAAAACAATCGTCCCGAAGGTCCAGTTCCCAAACACCTGCAAAACACAGGGCACTGCCACAGGCGCCCCAGGCGCCCCAGGGAGGCACAGGGACGCCGTGGGGACGGGCTGCAGGCAGGCAGGGAGCACGGGGAGCACAGGCAGGGAGCCACGGCCGCGGCACGGGGACGGGCTCGGGCCGCGCGCGCCTCGCCCTGGGCCATGCAGTGCCACACAGACAGGTGAGCAGAGCTGGGACGGTGACAGGGACACCTCCTACCAACAGCCATGTCCACCGAGGACACAAGTCACTGCACCACCTGCCCTTCAGGATTTCTGGGCAATTTACTCAGTGTCTGCTTTCTCGCCACACTCGCCAGCAGCCCCTGTGCAGAATGACCAGGGGGAACTGCCCCACCTGCTCTGTGACCACGCACACAAGGGAAAGCAGACACTGGATAGAGATCCAAATGATGGCAATGAATGGGAGAGATGCTTACCAAAGGCTGTCAAGATCTGAGTGCATACATTAAAACAGAAAGTGAAATGTAAAAGTTTTCAAAAAATGCAAAAAAATTAAAGTCAATAGGAGTGAAAAACGAGTCAATCAAACATACATGGATATTATGAACAATTGCTGGTAGCAGTCCTTACAGGCATAAGTGTTTACAGAACAGGACATAGCCACAGATCTTATTGTAGTGCCACACAGACTTGACCTCTGAAGGCATTTGCAGAACATAGCAGTGCTTCACATTTCATTCAAACACACCCAGAATGGCTACAGACACAGAGGAGCACTGATCTGACAATGCAGGGGCTTGACTACATATAGCTGGGGCCATAAATGCTGACATTGGTGCCAAGTGTGAATATACATACATAAATTTCATCAGCTTTTCTCCAAGTGTTAGCCCCTAAAAAAAGCCTGGGTATTTTCAAGGGTCACAAGGGACAGTGTAAAGAAGTTTCCCATCAGTCAAGAGCTAATAACACACTGCACATTCCCTTGGGGAAAGGTCCTGAAACAGCTCAGGCCACCATGCGTGGCAGCCACCCTGCACTGATGCTTTGCTCTGTACTCAGTTAACCAGAAAAATAAGAAAAAATAAGAAAAAAAGGAAAAACAAAACAAAACAAAAAAAACCCTCCATCTTTTTTTCCTCTCCTCTCTGTACAAGCTGACCCCAGCAGCTCCCACCCCTCGCTCAGGCAGCGATGCAAGCGCTCGTCCCCACGGCAGAGGCACGAGCAGGCAGGGACAACACCCTGCTGGCTCCAGCATCCTGCTGCCTCCAGCAGCTGGGGACTCCTGCTGCCCCCAGAACAGGAGCAAGAGGCCAGCAGCAGCCTCCCCCCAGGGAAAGGGACATCAGAGGCTGAAATCACAGCCCTGAGCAGGCACAGCAACAGCAGCCCTGCACCACCCCTGCACTAACCAGCACCACCTCACCAAGGTGGGCTAATCCAGCTGCTCACAACCAGCCAGGCACATGCCCAGTTTCAGGCTGGCACTGGAGGGAAGGACAGACAGACACTGCTCCTGCCCAGGGCCAGTGCCTGGGATCACACAGAGCAGGGGATGAGCGCTGTGCAAAGCTCACAGGGTTGGACAGAGCTGTGTGTAGGACCAGTCATTCTACCTAGGGAGTGCACCCAGCTCTGCCCCGTTTCCATGGCGATCTGGAGAAGGTTTTATTTCAAGCATTCGCTGCAGAATCACACCATAAGCAAGGCTACACTGTTGGACAAGACTCGAGCCACACTGCACAGATGAAGCAGGCAGATCCTCCCTGCCAGGCGTGTCAGAGGCAGCACACAACACAGACACTGCTCTGCCCCTCTCTGGGTTACCTTTCCGTTGTCTTCCAACGATGAATTTTGGAAAAGAAAATAAACCCCAAAGAAAAACACAAGTCCTTCAAAGGCGCCCAGAAAGGTCCAGTACAGGAAGGGCCTCCACTGCAGCATTGCATTATCCGACACCTTCCTGCCAAGAGATGGAGCAACAGCAACGTCAGCACCACGTTTAGGGTGTGCTCAAAGCTCCTCACAGGCAAGGGAATGGGGGCTCTGGAGCAAGCCCTTGCAGTAGGAGGCAAGGGGGGAAACCACACAAATACCTGCCAGAACATAAAGAACATTTCTCATGTGCAGCTGCTGATCATGAGAAATCACAAGAGGTTCAGCATATAAATTGTTTTGTCCTTCTCCTCCAGGTAACTTGGATGAAAAAAAACACAAAGAGAACAGAGGCAATGCTGTCCTGAACCTCTCCTGCAGCCCCTGTGCTGCCCATGGTACCTGACATTATCTGTTAAATTAAAAGCAGGCTAAGGCTAAAGAGCAGCTGTATGGGATGCAGGAAATCCATGGTGTGCTTCTCTCTTTTTGTTGAATGCACATTTTTTGAGAAAAGCTCGGCAAGTCCTGTTCCCTGAAGTGGTGTTTTTCTGCACAGGCTGAAAATAACCTCCTGAATTGTATGCTGGGTGTTTTTATCACAGGGGTTGTAGCAGGAGCTCTTGGCTGAATACAGGATGAGATCTGGCATGGAGGCAGCAGCAGCAAATGGATGGGCTATGAGCAAAGCTCTGCAGGGACCTCACACAGGGCCTGGGGAGTGGAGGGTGGCTATCAGGGCAGGAGGGAGTTAAAAACAGTTCCCTGCATCAGTACCTATTCAAATTGCTTTCTTTAAAATCCACATCCTTTTTCATTATTCTGTTTAACTCCTGGAGCAATACATCCATTTTAGCAAGATGCACTTTGCAAACCTGTGTGGTGCTGGGCTCCTACAACTGCAGTTTCTGAAATGAACCCTGTGGAAACCTGCACACGACCATGCTGAGACCACATCACAATCTGGGCCTGAGAAAAGAGCAAGGATAAGCCAGACTGGAAGTGTGGGGTACTGCAAGGAGAGAAAGCCCAAGCAGCTTCCTCCCAGCGAGCCCTGTTTTGCAGTGCCATCCCTGTCCTGCAGTGCTCTGGTAAACAGGCTTTTTCCAGGCTCAGATCTGCAGTGCAGCAGCTCAGCACTTCCTCCAGCAGCAGCGCAGCGGGCGCTCTGCACCCGGCAGCACAGGCACAGCCAGGAATATTCCAACTGAGGCTGTTCCCTCCACAGACAGACCCCAGAGAGCAGAGAGCCCACCAGGGGAAGGCACGGGGGCCTGCTGTTACTGCTCTCCGTGGCACAATATTCAATTACCAAGCTATTTAAAAAGACAGACGGTGGCATTTTGCCATGGAGTGAAGGAATACAGAGCTCTAATCAATCACAGCTCGGAGTGTTTCCTTCAAAACCACCCAAGCCCCTTCCCAGCCTTACAGCTCTTGCTGCTTTTTCTATACCTAAGGCAACTTTCACACAGTATTTTAGGCCTGATAATTCCCTTTGCTGCCTCTGCACAGAGATCACTCTTGGCTGGAGCACAGCTGTGCCACAGGCAGCTCCTCCACTGCTGAGGAGCATCACACCAGTGACAGGTCTGGCACAGGCCACTGGCCAAAGCAGCCCTGACCTGGCTTGCTCCACAGGGCTGAACTGACTGCCAGGCTGGGGAATCAGCAACAGGAATCCATGGAGAGGGGTTTCCTCCAAAAAAAAACATTTCCCTTGGTCTTTGCTGAAGGGCTGCCCTGTGTGTGGGCAGGGCTGGGAGGAAGATGGAAAGCAGCTCAGTTTCTGTGGGAGATTGGAGCCTCTCCCTGCTGCAGCAAAGGAGAGAAAATGACAAGCAAAGCAGAGAGAGACAGCCTAAGCTGTCCTTTGCCTGGATCGATGAGCAGAGCTCCCTGGGCTCTGATAAGGGGACCTGGCCTGTGGAGGGGAAGCCTGGGGGACCACGGCCATTTAGACAAGCTGAGAAACCACCTGCCTGAGCTGGGCTTCAGAAACATTCATCTTTCTGGAAATGAATGGATCTTTTTTCCTCCTGAAAGCTCCATCTCCCCTCCCTGCATTACACACCCCATCACGTGCCTGGCTCAAAGGTAACGAGAACGAATGGCCTGGCCACACTCACAGCTCCATCCCTCTTGTGGATGAATTCCACCTACAGTTTGCTCCTTCACAGAGATACACCAGGGCAATTTGCTAAACCAGATACTGTCAGAGAGCACAAACAAGTGGCAGCAGGCAGTAAACACCAGGCTGCTCAGCTTGAATGCAGGAACAGCTGAGCCAGGAGGGACAGAAATGGCTATTTCTGCATTTCATGGTGATCCCATCCCTGACACAGCACAGGGACCCCTGCTTACACTCCAGGAAAACCCAAACGTGGCGTGCAGAGCTGTGCAGAGGCTCAGCCAGCCCAGCAGCACTCACATGTAGAGCTGAGGGTCCGAGGTCAGTGTGTCAATGCTGATGTGCTGCTCCAGGAGGCTGTAGGCCAGGATAGGCAGCGACGTGAAGCAGATGTTGTACATGGTCAGATAAGCAGCATCATACAGTGGCTTAGAGGAGGGAGAAAGGGTTAAATGAGACAGACAGAAAAAGGCCTCTCCACAAAGAAATGAAACCTTAAATTCCAGCCCTTGTCTCCCAGAGACCCTAAGACCCATCCCCTAGTCCCTTCATTGGATGGGAGCTGTGCTCTGTGCAATGCAAGGGGGAACAAGGCACCCACAGGCTGACCTGCCCCCACTGACAGGAAGTTTTGTAACTGGCTGGTCTCATCTCCAGCTTATCCTCCAGAAAAACAGCCCTGATCACAGCTTTCCTCTTGCTGCTCTTGTGCTGCCGTTTCTATTAATACATCTGATGCCTCCTGTGGCTCTCTAAAGACTAGACTGTTTTAGAGGAACTATAGCTTCTTTTTTTAAAAAAAGAGAAAAAGGCAAGTGTTTCTGCCAAAACAAGCAGAGAATTATCTCTCACCATTTACTCTTCCTGTTACTTTTGAGCCCAAATAGACACAAAAGCCCCTTAAGCTGACACAAAAGCCAAAGCTCTTGTCTCCAAGCACAAGAACCCACTCACCACATGGATCTGCCTCTCTGATGCTTACTTGGACTAAGCAAAGCTCTGATAACACTCATTGTGTGTCTTTTTTTAAAGCTGTCATAAAAGAATGAACCATTTCTTCCTTCTGAGTGACATTTTTAATGCAGTGAAATGCAGCAGAGGAGACAAGATCAGCAAACCTTTCAAAACTTGTTATTGTAAGAGAAGCAGAAGCAGGAAAATCAGGAGCTGACAAACCAGCTAAACCCTTCTCTCATTACTTCAGGAAGGTGTCCACCTGTGTTTACAGCTGGTGGACAGGAAAGGAAAGAGGGCAGACTGCTTTCTTTTCAGTTATGGCCTTGAAATATTATGTCCCAGATATGGTGCTGAGCAACAAGGTCAGCTCCAAGTGTCCTCTAGAGCAGGGTGGTGAAGGGACAGGATGCCAAAAGCCAGGTCTCTGCTAGGAAACCTCATCATGCCACTTGCTTTTTATCTTGCCTTTAAAGACAAATTACTGGAAGTTACCTGCTGTGAGAATCCACAAAAGAACTGGTATAAAAACTGTGGCAAAATGAAGCAAAGGTTCTAGGGAAACAAAAGACAAATGGTCAGCAGGGAAGCACTTGACTTCTCAGTCTAAATCCAAGTAGTTTTTCCTGTTATCAGACATTAGTGTCTGACATTACAGCATCAGACAAGGTAGGGCACTTGTTCAATCAAGCACAAAACCCATGCAGTGAGCAGTGAGGATGTGCAGGAGACACTACCAGAATGCTCACATTGCACTGGTTTCAGGGGACAGGAACAAGGCAGACACAGCCTGTCCCAGGGAAGGAAAACAGAACCACAGAACACCCCACACGTTTTTTCCCTGTTATTATTCTATTGCCAAGGAAATGCATAGGATAAACAAAGAAATCAGCTGCACGCTGGCCCTTACCTTATAGAAGAAATACTGTACAAGGTGTGCTATTCTCACATAATATAAATGCCCATGTGCTAGTAGCAGTTTCCTTAAGTGTTTAAACTTTGGCACAGCATAGTCACTGTTTCTGGAGGCCTGGCGTCCTTCCTTGCCTTTTATCCCTGGAGACAGAAGCATGGCAAGGGGTTAATTGCAGAGGGGCTAAATCTGGATGCTGCCCACTGGGTTTGCTCACATCACTCATTGTCCCAAGCAGTGACAAGGGCTGAGTTTCCCTCCTGAGTGCCCCAGGAGACCAAACATGAATGCTTTCTGTGTGGTTTTGGCTCCACAACACTCAGACCCACCTCTGGAGTTTTTGAGCTATATTTAGGCTACTCTGTGATTTCCTGTGTCAGAGTGTGGTGAAGGGTGTCTGGGCAAACCTGATAAAAGATAAGGAATTGGTTCCCCATAGGCTGGCCTGCATCTCACACAGCTCAGGGATTCCCCTGCAGCTGCTCAGCCTCCCCAGACATCCCCACAGAGCTGTTTTGGTCACAAAAGATGAACTGCACACATCCAGATGAACTGCACTGGGTTCCCTTCATTAGGGGGCACCACAGCATTTCCAACAGCCCCAAAGGATGAACACATCCCTCCTCTTGCACTGCCCCTTCTCCAGTGGCACTACAGGGGTGTCCCATGTTTCAGACACCACTCTGCAGACAGGAGGAGCCCCCAGCCTGCTGTCAGTCCCACGGACAGGGCAGAGCCCACACCTGGGCCCCAGCCCCAGCAAACACCAGTGGTGCCTGTGCTGAGCTGCTGCCACAGCTGGCACTCCAGTCTGGCACTTCCACTGCTCACTTTGCTCCTTTCCTTCCTGAGCCCCAAGCAATCCCTACCACCCCTGCTTTGGTCACAGAGTTTTTGAACACGACCTGCAGAGTCTCACTGGCAGACAGAATGGTACTGGCACAGGTGAGCAGCCTCTGATGATCTCACCTCTCTCTCTCTCTCAATGGGGATGGTAAAACACTGGCACAGGCTGCCCAGAGAGGCTGTGGGTGCCCCATTCCTGGGAACATTCAAGGTCAGGCTGTACAGGGCTCTGAGGAACTCAAAGGAGCTGAAGAGCTCCCTGTTCATTACAGGGGTTGGACCCTTTAAAGGCCCCTCCCAACCCAAACTATTCTACCATTCTATCATCTCAAGCATTAACCTGGAGTTGAACTCTGCCTCCAAAGAAAGCAAGAGCAGACTTCCCACCTTTTTCAGTGGGATTGCTTTAGCCACATGCAATCAGAAACACCAAGAGCAGCTCAGCAGTGAACCCCAGCCAGAGCAGACAGGTCTGGCTGTGAGATGGGTGTTTCAGGGACTCTTACCTATTCCAACATGTGCTTCCAAAATCATACTGACATCATTTGCACCATCCCCTATGGAGAGGGTTATCGGGCTTCCTTTTGTGTTCTTCACCATTCGTACAATCTAAAAGATTTAAGGAAAGGACAGCAGCAGAACCCAAAATTCAGTTAAAAAGCCTCCAGAGACCTTCCCACTGCTCTCCCCAGGACAAGCAATCAGGCTTTAACAGCAGCAACGTAACACCTGGAGAGCTCAGGTTAATAAAAGCCCTTGTTTTTATTGCAGTCACAACCAGAGCAAAAGCCCACTGCAGCTGTGCAGGGCTGAAGGACAGTATTTAAAAACAAACCCCAGCAGCAACATCCTGCTCTTCCCTTCTGCCAGACCCTGTTCTCCCAAAGGTGGGCTCTCTCACGCATCTCAGGGTGCAGAAACACATCACTTATCAGGCTGGGACATCATCTGCTCGAGTGAGGAAGTCACGGACTCCACTTGACAAATTTGGAAAGGAAAACAAAAAAGAAAAAAGAGCAAACTGGGAGGTTTTGTTTATCTCTAATTGGCCTGGGTTTATGGGTTCCTGCCAGCATATTAAACAAAGGGTTTGCATTCAGATTTGAAAGAATGGTGTGCTTTCATCATGCTCTGAAGCTCAGACGAGGCTTACACATAGCCTGGAGAAGTCCTGCTTGATTAGGCTGATCAGGTCAAGTCCCAGCTGATGAATTCAGCGTGTCACACCAGCCAGGGAGAGGCAAGTACCTGTGCTTTCTGCAAGGGAGCCATCCGGCAGCAGAGGACTGCAGTGCACTTCAGGCAGATCTGGAGGAATATGCTTTTGTAATTGCTGGAGCCAGAGTCCTGAGAGGGGTTGAGTATCAGCGACAGCGTCGAGCCATCTATAATCAGTCCATACTCTTGAGTCAACGTCCAGCTTCTGCAGCACAACAAGGAACACAACTGAAACTTAGGCTAAGAAATCAACCCAGCTGCTTGTATCACAGTGGAAAAAAACTGGGTTTGGGTTAATCTTCTTCCCAGCCATTTTTTGGGGCTTAGCAATTTTAAAAAGCTTAGACTGGACATGTGCCCTTCAGTGAGGGAACAGTGCAATGAAGTTCAAAGCCAGCTAACCCCAGAGGTGAGGAGCAAAGCAAAGGAACCAGTCTCATGCTGCACATAACCAGTCCCCAGGCCCACAGCAGGCCCTACCTCTGTACCAAGCGTGCCCCTGAAAGGCGCAGGGCCGGGGCCCGAGGCTCTCTCACCTCTTGAGGCCCCCCCGGGTTTTGGGGGCGTCCTGGACGAGCTTTTTGCGGAACTCCAGCAGCAGCTCATGGAGCCGATCCTCCTTGCGCTCGCCCTCGCCCACCGTGCGCGCCGTCAGCTCCAGCAGCTCCGTGCTGGTCTGGAACAGCCTGCAGGCGTAGCACGTGGACTTGGCAGTCTCCATCTTGTCTCCTGTCAGCACCCACACCTTCATGCCAGCAGCGTGCAGGGCCTCGATGGTCTCTGCCAGCTGCTCCTGCAGCCTGCAAGCACAAGCAGAGCATGGCTGGGCAGGCTGGCCCACAGCTCATCCACACAGCCCTGATCCTGGTTCTGCAGCACAAAACACCAGCTCAACAGAAGTTAACTGGCTTTTCCCACGCTGGGGAGACCACTGCCACAGGAATGAGGATTACAAGTCAGCAATGCTGATTTTTTATTTGCAGGCAAAAAGAGAAATCACTGCTTTATACTCTTGACTCTTAGGCTTCACAGTAAGAGTCTAATTTACACTTGCAGTTACTATAACTGAATGTGGAATTGAATTTGTTTTGATGTGCAAATTAATGCTGTGTGCTTAATTCACTCTCTAGAAGTGCAAGTATTTCTGTAGTTTCATTAATAAATCCCAATTCCTACTACACCAGCCAATTTAAGCAACTAGGGCACTGTGAAATGGGTTGTGCCATGCTGTAATTAATTGCCCTGGACACTGCCAGCATCTGCCTGGCTGCTCAGTTCCACCACAGTGAGCCCAGGCCACAAGGCCACATCACAGAGAAACCACAGTGCTGGTGGTGGAGTCACCCCTTTACCTGTCTTCTACAGCAGTAGCCCCTATCAGGTGCATGTCTGCTTCTGTGTCATCAAAAACCTTGGCCATCTTCTCCTCCCTGTCCTGCAGAGCCATCTTGGCTTCATTGAGCTGTCTGTCAATTCTGTCATACTCCTTCTCAGTCAGTTCTTTGAAGGCCACACAGAGCGTCCGGTAGCCGTCCTGGCAGGAGGAGGGAAAGAAAAGAAAGTGGACAAATGCCCTAAATCCAGATTTTTTACAGCTCCTCACTTTAGGGTTGATGCTTTTGTCTACCATCAGTGCTTCTGGCAGTACTGACCCTGAGGGCAAGGATAATTTGCTGGCTTGTGTCAAAAGAGCAATTTTCTGTGTTTATGCTGAACTTCATCCTGCCAGAGTAATCATGGTGCTTACTGTGTGCAGAAAGAAACTAAGAGCAGGACCAGGGCTGAGAGCTGCAGCCAGCAGGGAGGGCAGGGAGAGCAGGGACTGGGGCCACCACAACTGGGACCAGGCTGCTGATGGAACTTCTATTTTTAACTTGCCTGGGAGATGCTTGGGCACAACTGTGATGGAGACCAAACAAGGATATCAAATAAAGGTGGAAGCCAACCAAATAGAAAGGGAATCAAACATCAAAACAATGTGAAGTGACACTCACATTTTCAACACTTCCCTCCAAAGCAAGGTCACATCCCTATTTTTGGAATAAGGCTTTCCTGACCCCAGGAGCCAGCCAAATTCCATCCGTGTGCTCACCATAGCATTGCGGTCCACATGGACTTTTGTTTGCTGGATTTCTTCTTGCTGCACCCTTGGAAAAATAGAGGAGTCTGCTCCTTTACAAAAGAGGAGCAACTTTCCTAAAAGCAAATTATAAATAGTTTGTAGCACTCACAAGCTGCAGAAAGAGTTAATGTCAATAGCAAGCAAGTGATGCAGAGGGAGGAAATCTGGCAGGACTAAAGAGGGAACTGCTAGAAACCTGACTGCCTATCACAAATGGCCTTTGCCATTTGTGAAAAACCTCTGCTGACCTGGCTGAGACTCTGGGTGTCCCTACCTGCCTCTGAGCAACAGGCTGGACATTGTATCTGTAAGCCTTGGCAACCTTTCCAGGGAGGGCAAAACCAGCATCCCAAACCTTACAGGGCTGACACTTGAGAAGGATGGTGACCTCTGCATTTTTGTCTGTTATTCCCATGAAACTTCATCCCACCCAGGGGACATTCTCACATGTCTTCCCTGTACTTGTTCCAGCCTGGAACAAGGCAGGCAGGGAGCTCTCCATGGCTCACTGTTCTCATCCCCTGATCTGCTGCTGGTCCCAAACAGCTGCCAGGAAGGAAAATTAACTCTATGGCAACCAGACCCAGTACAGAATTTAGTTAGACCAGCCTAGAAAACCTAACAGCTCAGCTTCTCTGGGTGACAGGGGTAAGGAGGATGTGTTTTAGAGCTGTGCACACAGTTTGAGAGCTCACAAAAGCTCTTTGCCTGTACCTGTGGTGGTTCTCACAATGACACTCATGCGGCGCCGGACAGGGTCAAAGTTCAACACGTGGAGAAGCTGGTACCTTTAGAAAAAGAGAAAAAAACTTTGACTCAGTAAAGGAAAAATGGAAAAATAACTACTTGAGACAGAAAATCACTAACAATGAGCTGCAGAAATCAATACACTCAACAAGTGGCATCAGCCACCTGGGAATGAATTTTACAGGTATTGCACAAGAAAATGGAAAAATCCTAAATTCCAGTAGTCCTGTGGTGCCCTGAGCATGGCACTGAGGGTGTGGGTGCAGTGCACCAAGCCCCCAGGCTGGGCAGGGGATCAGCAGGGAATGGGGCACCACATGCCACAAGCAGTAACACTGAATCTCCCATTTAAATAAGAAGTTTCTTCATGAAGGAAGTAAGAAGTGAAACTTGCTTGTGAAGGCAAATTTTTGGGGAGTACTGGGATTAGGTCAGTGACTCACAGATGACAGATGTCCACCAAGCTGTGAGCACAGGGTAAAATCTAACTATTTTCAGCTTGAGAGGGGAAAAAGCGTTCAGGGAACGGAGCCGTATCACGAGTTGAGGCTGACAGTGCCCTGCTGTGAGCACCAGCCATGGCCCAGAAGGTCAGCAGCCACCTCGTGAATCCCAGGAGCCACCTGCACAACCTGGTGCAGGTGAAGGATGCACACAAAGGACTGCAGGCTCTTGAGGGACCTCAATTTAGACATCAGTAAACCACCCGTGGATTTTTGCAAGTGAGCCTTTTCGCCTACACCTTGCTGTGCTTTGTAAATGGGACAGCAGCTTTGGGGCAGGTCAGCACGGTCTGACAGCCCTCAAGGAACAGCTTTGACCTTGCCAGGCTGACCAAACTCGATCAAGTTGGGTGGGAGGGACCCTGTTCCTCAGCAGCACTTACATCTCAGTTTCATTCTTTTGGTTTCGTATTTTCATGAAATCATTTTCCAGTCCTAGAAAAGTGAAACCATACCTGTCAATAAACAAAAGGACAGAACAACATTGAAAACACCCATTGGCACATATTCCACATAACAATGTTCTCGTTTCACCTGCTGCACTGCAGAGGGGGGCTCGGGGAGCCCCAGCTAAGGAGCATGGCTGGATGTTTGCTTGCTCCATCCAGAGCCTGCTGTGATGTCCTGGCACTGCTCCCATCCCCTGGAGAGCCTGGGCACTGGAGCACACAGACACAGAGAGCCTCTGCACATGGTCCACTGGCTCTCTGGCAGCTTTACAAGCCATGAGCAAGTGCACAGAGCTGCAACAGCCTCCACCTGAGGCCGAGGGGCTGGCAAGAGCACGGAATCACTGAGTGGTTTGGGCTGGAGAGCAGCTCACAGATCACCTGGCCCCAAACCCCTGCCATGGGCAGGGACACCCTTCACTAGACCAGGCTGCTCAAAGCTCCACCCAGCCTGGCCTCGAGCATCTCTGGCAGGATTCAAATGTGGGGTTGACAAAAGTAACCATCTTTTTATTTTGCCACTGCACAGCAAGGAAAAGATTTCACTGCAACGTGTACATGGAAATTGGTCTCTTTTTCTAGGGGATTAAAGCAAAAGGCCATGTGGGCTCCAGAAAAGGAGCCTCTGCCACACCTGGGCACTGCAGCACCTTGGGGCTGCTCTCAGTGAATGCAAACCATGGCCTCCCAGGAGGCTGCTCAGGGAAGATCCTTTACAGAGCATCCCTTTACCAGAGAGCTCATTTAAACCCACAGCACTGCAGGTCAGGTTCAGCAATGGTATCACACAACATGATTCCCACAGAGACCACGGAAAGGGATCCATCACCTCCAGATCACCCTCCCCTCCCTCGTTCCCACCAGACAGAGGCAATTAAAAGGCCAACATCTTCACATTCTTACTTTTCTGCGCCTTTCACCAACGCGATTTCATCTGGGGAAGAGGAGATGTAGGTGTACTTGCGTTCTGGGTGTGCCATCAGCCCATCCACCTGGTCTGCCTCCTTGATCTGCACCGTGTGGCACAGGCAGAGGGCTCTCAGGAACAGCTCCTCACGGCTCTGGGCAGAGGGAGGAGGGCTCGTTACCAGCTGCACGCCACACCCAGCCAGGAGCCGGCCACAAAACCCTTACAGCCATCAGCACACACACTTCTCACCTTTTCAGCTTTGCCGTAGTATTTGAGGGGCCCATCAGCCTGGGGGAAGCCATCCACCTCTGCCATGCAGTCCCTGTACTTGTGCCCGTCGATGCAGCACTCGATGAACTCCATGCTGTTCTCTGTCAGCGTGCCTGTCTTGTCGGTGAACACGTACTCCACCTGCAAGCACCTGCAGCTGCCAGGGGGCTGGGCAGGGAGCCCCCAGACACAGCCCGGGGTGCCTCAGGGCACCTGAGCCAGTGCTGGAGAGCAGCTGGCTACCCTGACCTCACTGCTAAGTGCCCCACTGCATCACTGGAGCTCTGCCACTCTGCTCCTCTGTTTTTCAGCCTGTTGCACAGGTGGCAAGACTTCTGAAGACTTAAAATCTGTCTCCAAGCTCTTCACTTTCCCCTCGTGCACTGTCTTGGGTCCTTTGCTATAGCCTTAGTGCTTACAGACCTGCTGCTGCCTCCTCTGGGGGATTTTTATCTTGGAGCTCTATTTCAATTAGCTAATTGCTACTCCAAGTATATTTTTATTGTTGTTTTCAAAGCAAAATCAAAAGCAGGGGGCACTACACATGGCCTGCACTCATCCCTCCCGGTGCAGATCAGAAAGGGAAGCCTGAGCTGTCTGGGTGCCCCAGCAAGGCAGCAGCAGCACATGCTCTGCACGCCCAGGGAGATGACTGGGCAGACATTTTCATTAATCCTCAAAGAGACAGAGGATTTTTAATTTTTAATTGAAGCAGTGAAAGCAAAGCCCCCTGACACTCAGCGCGCTGCGCCTGAGATTCCCCAATATGGAAACAATTGGCGTGACCCAATTCCTGCTCTTTCATGCACTATTTATAACCTTATCTGGTTCACTGAGAGAGGAATCACATTAAATGGAAAGTGCCACCACAGCGGGGGAAGCTCTGGCCCGAGGGCACCGCCAGGGATTGCCACAACAAGGGCTCCTTGCAGGGAGGGCACTTGCATGCACATTTTCACCCGGACAGATGCAAACACAGCTCGTTCTCACCTGCCCCAGCTCTTCATTCAGGTCTGAGGTGTTCACCAGAGCTCCCTCTTGTATCTCCTCATCATACATCTCCTTGTCCCAGGAGATGAAGAAGGAGCCCAAGAACTTCTGCATCTCTACTGTAACGTACATGGAGACAGGGATAATGAAATTGAAGAGGACCATGAAGGACAGGAAGTCTGTGAACATCCGCAAGACCTGCAAAGGAAAGGGGGGAAGATGCAGCCTGTGGCTGTCAGGACACAGGAGCAGTTTACAGCAACACCTCAGCGATTCTAGACAGCTTCTCAGAAAAGATTGAATAGGAAAAAACATGAAAATGAATACAGCTGAGATCCAGGGCTAAATCCCATTTTCCTTTGGCACAGAAAATCCCACTGTCTTCTGCAGATCTCCCAGGTACATCTCACTGCTTCCTAGCGACCAAAACAACGTTTCATAAGCATATTCCTCTCAAGAATATACTGCCACAGGCTCCTCCTGACCCCAGGGAACCAGAAAAAAGGAGCAGGTGGCTTGAGAGCAGCCAAGCTGTGGCAAGGGTACAAGTGGTGCAGTGACACCCCTGTACAAAACCCACCAAATGAAGATCTCTACACACTCACTCTCTCAGGCTTGACTGTCCTGGCAAGTTTAACAAACTTGGTTGACATGGCCTCAAGTTAAGTTTACCTATTCAAAGCTGAAAAATAGCTCGAGTTCAGATAAGGACCCAGGTTAGATCAGCTGCATTTCCATATTATATAGTATTTATTTATGCTTTGCCCTGCTCCACACAAACACCACTGTGCACAAGCATGAGAGAGGCACAAAAGAAACACAAACAGCAGGAGAGACCCAAGGAAAGAACAGCACTTTCAGTGAGCAAACAGGACTCCCAGGGCTGGCAGCAGGCACTATCAGATTAAACAAAACAGCCAGAATAAGTAAAGCTGGAGGAGGTGCTGAAATACAAATCCACTTACCTTGAACGTCTCTCTCTCTTTTTTAGTCTTCTCGTTGTACCAAGGCTCATCATTAAAGGGATTACTCTGCCACACATATTTCAGAGTTGTGCACACAGTGGCCTTGCCCAGTAAGATGCACAAATACACTATCAAGAAAGCGTTGATAGATCTGAAAAACAGGTTTCTTTTTTAAATTCTTGCAGCTATTTTTATAGAATAAAACATGTAAATAGCAGGAACAAGACTTCCTTACTTTTAGGAAGGGAATTACAGAACAAGTGCTTTTGACACTGCTGATATTCAGGGTCAGGTTCATATATTTTAACATTTCTTAATTTTGTTTTTAAATACAAAAAAGCTACTAAATGATGCTGCTTCTTGCAAGATATGCTTTACCAAACACCCAGATTTTTCTATGCAATCAGAGAGCATCTGAAACAAGAGGCAGCGGATTAGGGGATTATTTCTGTACAAGTCATCCATTAAAAGCAAACCCAAACCCAACAGGTTGTTCTGAACAGAAATACTCACTTTTCTACTGCAGACCGTTTCTGAGATTTCCCTTGGTAGTTGAGAGCCATTTTTGTTTCCATTCCAGTGTAGACTGCAACTCCTGCAGGGTATTAAAGCAGGGCTCATGAGGGACTGGCAGCCCTGGAGGGACCCAGCTGGCACTTGGCCATCAGGGGCATCGGTGTTTACAGCAAACTCCAGTCCCAGCTGAAGGAAGAGGCACTGCCCAGGGACTGTTCCACTCCAGAAACCCCTGAGGCTGCTAAGTAATGTCCCTGCTGTGTCCCAGAGCATGGGCAGTGCCCACAGACCAGGCAGAGTCAGGAAAAGCAGCAGCCTCCCATCACAGCCATCACCTGTGCTGAGACTGCTCCCAGCAAAGGATCTGGGCACAGCCCTGGCCCACTGGCTCTCAGGCAAGAGGAAAAGCTTGCTCTGGTGTACTGCCACGACTGGGCAGCCCTGCAGAGAGAACCAGTGCCTCCCAGTTTCACCCTGACCACTCTGCAACCAGCCTGCATGAGAACTGCAGCTGCACAGCCCAGGCAGACTGGCTGTAGAGAAGTTTGTTCCCTCGCCAGGTTTAGCAGTGAACATCTACATTTGTCAGTACTTAGCAGAACTATTGAAATAAAGAAACAAAAATAACTTCACCATAAATCTTCTTGGTGTTTTTGAGGGTAGCACCTTTCAACAACAGGTTTTCAGGACCCAAAGATCTAAACATAAAAGAAATTATAACATTACATCACTCAAGGATCATTCAAACTACTTTATAAATTAGAATCAGAAATAGGATGTAAAGATAAACAAAGGTTCCTTACATCTGATAACACAATTTGTGTGTTAAATTGGGGCCTTACTTAAGTTCGTTTTTCTCTTTATACAATTATATTTCCATTTCATCTTACAAATACTATCCCCAATGCACAAAGTCCCACTCTTACTGGGGCATTTTCAGGAAGGCTTTTGAGGAATAACTGCCAAATGTTCAGATCCAGTATGTCCCAGTGCTTATATAAAAATGCAGTGCTAAAATCATCAGGAGCCTGTCCATTCCAGCCCAGTCAATCAATGGCTGACAGCCCCCTTGTGTTTTCATTGCTCTCTGAAACCTCCAGTGACCCTCTGTTGTTTCCAGAGTACAAACAGACCCACCAGAGCACAAAACCCATCCAACATGCTCTGGTGAGACTATTTTGGATGGCTCATGAACATTATTGGCTCATTTTTTCCAGGAAACACTCTGATTGATGTTTGAGTTTTTGCTTACCTTTGAATGACAATATTTTGTCATTGCCTGGGAAATTTGTGCCCCATCAGCAGGGCAGGACATGACCAGGCAGTCCTGCACTGCTTCCCCAAAGGGGGCTCAAACAAATCACAGGATGGCAGAAGAGAGGCATCCTTTTAGAATGAAATCTTTGGAATGGTTAAAGAAAAGACAATATTCCCAAATGATGGCAGGACAAGCTCAGATCCCTGAAATTCTCTGTAGATGCCCAACCCCTTGAGAAGGGCCAACAGACAGCTGCAAGACCAACCTGGCCACAGGCTCTTGGTTACTTCTGTAGATGATAATTCTTCCAACAAATCTGTGATAAAAATAGGAGAAACTGCATTACAAACACATTATGGATATTACAAAGGTATCAAAGAACAGTCATTGGCAGGGAACAGAAGGAAATACAGAAACGAGTGAATGTGAGAGTTTAATGTTTCAGAGGGGTGGCTGTGCTCAGCACAGGGAGCAGCCACACACCCCCATGCTCAGGGGTGCCCGTGTGCTTACACACCCCAGCACATCCCCATTACAGACCAGAGAGCCTCCCTCAAGGGATTTAACCACACACACCACTTACTCCTGGAAATCATTCAGCCCAATGCATTTTACTGGGAAGGTAGAGTGGCCTAAAAATAGGTACATGGACCATCACTACTGCTGAGCTGACAAAACCCAGCTCATTATGCCATGAAAACTGTTGCACAAGGGAGGCTTTTCTGCAAAGACACTGAGCTTTGACTACTTTGCCATCCTCACACAGAGGAGGCCCAGTAGCTCATCACTGCCTTGAGACACCTTTTGGTCTCTGATGGAAATGTGATGGCCTCTGCTTTGCTGAACTGCAGATCTCCCAAGTGATGGTGCTGAGGTGTCTGCAGGGGCAGGACAGGCAGGGCAGGATGCAGGAGGGACAGACTCACTTGTAGAGGTCAGGCTGGGGCTGCTCACACTCGATGGTGGCCGTGAGGGTGTCGATGGCTTCATCAGTGCAGAGCACGGTGGTGTCCCGCACCGCGTAGTGGGTCTGGGCACAGGAGCACAGGCAGTGTCAGCACGAGCCCCAGCAACAATCCCATCCCCAAGTGTTACACCCCATTACTTAACATGCCCCTGTGCACGAGCCTGCCAGCACCAGCAGCTCTCCCAAGCCCTCGCCAGCTCCCACACAGCAGCTGGAGCATCTCTCAGTGAAAGAGTGAAGTCACGAACGCTGACGAGAAACCACAGCAGCTGCTGGGTGTCTCTCAGTAAGGCACCCACCAAGAGCACAGCATCCTTGCTTTGTCCCTGGGGACTTGCCCTGGTTGGGCTGGAGGGGAGGCTGCAGGTGGCCCGTGAAGAAGGGGCTCTTGGGGCTCACCTGGCCCAGCTCCTGACGGTAAGCAGACACCAGCTCCAGCAGCAGGGATCAGGCGGAGCACTGGCAGACTCCGAGCTATTTTTAGCAGCTGCTGCTGCAAAGGTTCATCTCTCATAATTAACTGAAAAGCCCACAAAGGATCTGCTCGCTGCCTTTCAGGCTCTATTTATAGGAGCTACTCAGAGCTCCAAGTCACGGCGGGCTGCCTCGATCCATCTCCATAAACAAATTCATTAAAACGCTTCCTCCGCTCCTGACGTGTGCCTGCCCTTCCCTGTGCATCCCAGCAGGCTCTGCCACCTCACACGCTGTAGCCATGGCATCAGAGATCCCCACCCTCGTGCTGCTTTGCTAACCTGCCTGGCTTTTCCAACTGAAAATGCTTGGGCACACGTGGACCTCCGGTACAGATCACAGCTTTTGTGAAGCACAAGCCAAAACTGCTCCTGCAGTGCCCAGGACCAAACCCAGCCCTGGCAAAGGGCTTTGTAGTGCTCCCATCAGCAGAGACACAGTGCAATTACTGAGTGATACTGCAAAGCCACCTCCCCATCAATTCCACGATCTTTACACCCTTCAGTGCATTTAAAAAACACGTGTTCTTTTAGCTAATGTATGGCCAAAGATTTGTACTTCAAAGACAGAGCCCTGACAAAATCTCTTTTACAGCTCGAGTCCAGTTTCACTTAATCAGGCACCCTTCCCATACCTCAACTTGACATGCCCCAAATACCAGAAAAGTCCCCCCAGGAAGGCAGCAGATACCCCTGCAGATGAGGTTTGGTGATTACCCAAGCGTGCTTCCCTCATTCCCCTTTTGCAGCAAACCCTGGTTCCTAAACGTTAGATCTATTTCCCCAAACAAAGCTGGCTTTTCTATTCCCTCTTCCCCTTCCAACTCCTCTTCACCTCCTCATGAAACAGAAGACAGCTCCCAGTCACCTACAGGAATCAGCAAACCAAGAAAAAAACACCACAGGGCCTGATATAGAAACTCACATCACATCTCCAGACTCACAAGTTAGTAAGAGCCAAGACTCTGCAAGGGGACTCATGCATATAATACACCTGACACAGATAAGCAATAGCCTTTTAACATGGTTAGCTATATTTAGCCTCAAGCCACTTCAAAGCCCCAACTCCTCCTCGCCAGTGGAACCAGTACTGTGCCACCAGCTCCCACACAGGTTATCCAGCATCAATTAACAGCCACCCAGAGAGCCACAAGTCCCAGATAAACGTATCAGAGCCACGGTGGTATTCCCACTGACTTCAGAGTATGCTGGAATGAATCATGTCATTTTAAAGCATCTTCCAGGCCTACTACTGCAGCTGCTAGTATCTGTATAAATATTTATCAAACTCAAGTGCAACCAAATGTTCATGTCTTCTGACGTATATAAGTTCTTTGTTGTTGCTTCTTTCCCTAGTTTAGAGGAGGGGAGATAGAGAAAGAAAGAAAATAAACTGAAGATATTCGTATTAAGTTTCACTGCTTGCTTCAGGGAAAGGGAGAGAAAATCCCAGAAGCGATGCTTTTCTCACACTGCTGAAAAATTCCCCAAACAAATCTAGACATGCTGCCTCAAAGAAGTCCCTAATCTCAGTGGAAATGCCTGGTTAAGTAACAGAGTGTTGGCAGGTGCTGGAAAGGAGCAGGAGAGCTGCAGGCACCGCTCCCCTGACACAGCAGAGCTCAGAGTGTGGCAGGAGCAGGCAGGCTGCACCGATACAGGGCCATCCAACCTGGGGCAGTGCCAGCACTGAGGGCCCTTGGAGACAGCACAGAGCACAGACAATCCCCCAGGGCTCCCCTGCTGACGCACTGGGAGCAGGCAGAGGCAGGAGCTGGTAAAGAGCCAGGCAGCCGCAGGGATGGGCTCCATGGCAGCACCCTCCAGGTGGGCACAGCCCCCACCAGGCAAGTAGGGCCACCTCCAGGTACCCAGGCAGCAGCTCCCACACTCAGCCCCCTTACCTTGAAATTGGACTCGCCATCAAGGCTCGCTGTAGTGACATAACAGGTCCCATCAGTGCTGCTGGAGGCCAAAAATATCAAGTCACAGGGGAAGGTCTCATCTGCTTTCACTTCTACTATGTCTCCAACCTAGGAGAAAGGAAATGTTCACATGAAAAATCCCCTCAGTTGTTATTAGATGGTTAAGATTTAGCTTCTCTAAAACCCTGACAGAAATCCCCTTGGCTAACAGGTAAACCAGGGTCCAGGAGGTGCACAGACCCCTGACCATCACTCCACAGCCTGATGGGGTGATCCAGCCCCACACTCACTCAGAGCACCCCTGTGGCACAGTTGGTATTTATTTCTCTTCTAAAGCAAGGGACTGTATTAAGTGCAGTGTGATAAATTAATGTCAAAGCCAAGCACACTTTCCTGGTGTCCTTGGGAGAGTTGGAAATAGAAGAGGACTGCCTGTCCTGGAGAAGTGCAAAATGCTGACAGATCTGTCACTTGTCAGCCCCGGTACAGCTTTTGTGAGCTTTTCAAAAGCAATCAAAGGCAGCTTCACTCCTTAACTGGGAACAGCTCTGGGAGCCCCTCATCTGAGAGTGAGCAAGCTGGGGCAGCTCTAACCCAGTACCCTCCTCCCCTGCCCTTGGCCCCTCAGCACACAGCTCTGTGTTCCTGTCAGCCTCAGTGAGAGCCACATGCAAGCTCTCAGTTAACACTTACCTTGATTTTCTCGCTCTCTTTCCGCACTTGCTTTGCATTTTCGACAACAAAGACGTTGCTTTTGTTCACTTCGTTGTCAGCTCTGTGCCTCAACCAGTCCTCGTACCCCTAAGGCACAGACACAGGCAACACAAACTCGTAACAAAGTCAGTAAACTTTTTAAAATTAAAAAGGAGGAGTGAGGATGAGAGGGACACATTAGAACAATGAATAAGGCAACTGTCCTCAGACCTCCTTCATGCCTGACAAAACATCACCCAGAGTAGCTCAGACTGAATCAATTTATTTTAAAGACTTCATGTGCACATTTGACAGATTCAGAACAGATTAAAATAACACAAAAATAATCTATATGCGGGGCATGCAATGAGCAGCTAAACTACTGTAGCATGTTTCTATTATTCTCAGCTTTGGTAAGAACAGACTGATAATATGAATAACACACTCAGCAGCCTGCAACACTTTCCTATGGTAACGCAGGATGAGCCTCTTCCCCTCCAGTCTTTACTGCAAGAATAAAACATTGAGATTTGAAGCAGATAGATTTTATTCTAGCTCTCCCTTTCCAGCCCACATAGAAGAAACTTCTTTTTTTATTATTAATTTTTAAATGGCATGTGTGCCTGTGATGGGAGGCAAAAGGTCTTTTAACACTGCAAGAAGATGAGGACTACACATTTCCAGGACTAGCTGAGTGGCTGAACAGAACCTGTCCTTTCCACCTACCAACAAGGGAGCAGAGCGTGGGCTGCATTTGGAGCATGTCTCTGCAAGGACTCAAGAGTGTTTCCAAGAAGAGGAAAAACATTCAAGTTACAGCAGACCTACAACAGCAGAAGGCTTTGCTGACCCTCAGAGCCTGCTTTCAGCACAGGGGATGCTTTGCACTGACAGAACAGGAGACACCAATGCCCCCACTCAAAATGCAGCCTCTCCTGAAAAGCACCAGCACCCATCTCACCCTCTAAGAAGGCTGCACCAAACCTACCAGCACGTGTTGGTGGCTTCTGAGTATATTTAAATTTGTGTTTCTCTACCTGTCTCAAAGAGCACCTTCTCCTCCCCACACTGACCCCTGTACCTGTTTGATAGCTGTGACAGTGATGACAAAGAAGAGTGGGAGGCCACTGGTCACTGGGCTGGTTGGGGTGTCCACTATCACCTGCAGAGGGAAAAATGCATTGCTGAGCCTGGGGGTTTTGGCAGCAGAAGAAACCAAAGCTTTGGTTATGGGGGAGAAGGGTGCTTACCCCACTGAGGGCAGGCCAGAGCCTAGCACAGGAGAAAGGGAAGGAAGGGCTGGTTGTAAAAGGGAGGGCAGTACCAGTCATCTTAAACCACTGACACTGGGAGGCTAAAAATAACACCCAGCAGCCCAAATTACCCACGAAATATACTGCAGAACAGAGCATGAATATTTCAGTAAAACAGAAATCCAGGCTTTGTCTTGAGGCTCTCAGATTCGGAGCTCAGAGCACCATGGCTGCACAGGGGCCCTGGGGCAGAGGGCTGGATCCTTCCTGAGCTCACCCCAGGGCTCCAGCCAGCAGCAGGGTGAAGACCAAGCCCCTGGGTCACAAATTAAACCTTCAGGCTGTGGGAAACCACTGCTCCTTCTGACTGTACCAGGACCTGGCCCAAAGGGTACGAATGGCAGGACAGGTCCATAAGTGGGAGGGAGCACCAGTACACCACAAACTGGACATTTTTCCTGCTGTTCCTGGAGAGACTGGGAGCACGAGAGGCAGATGATGAGGGCTCTGATGAAAGGGATGGGGATACTCAGCAGAAAGGCTTTGTGTCCCCACAAAGGGACTTTGTCTCTTGTTTGTGCCTCCCCAGCACGCTCACATAACAGCAGCATTTGGATATTTATTGTTTCAGGCTGCCTGTAAAAAGCTGGGCTAAGGGCAGGGCTCCTCTTATCAGCTGTGTGGACATTTTTGACCCTGAAATGCTGTACACTGCAATATTACCCTGCACTACTGAGCCCAGAGAGAAAAGCCAGAAGGTTCTGAAGTGGAAGAGATACAGCACAAGAAGCAGCCAGATAAATGGCAGATGAGTTAAGTAGCAGGAGGGTAAACAGAGATAAACACCAAAAATATTTCCAGGTACACGAAGCCCTGGCTCACTCAAATGGGTGTAAAATGTTTCCAAGCAGAAAGTCTGGTGGAAATCACACTCTGGAGGAACAGCCTCGAGTGGGGACAGTGCCAAGTGTCACCCAGACACTGCACACAGCACGTGTGATGGCCACTCACCACGGCAGTACCACAAAGCTTAGGCCAGCAAGTCAAAAATTATCTTGCAAAAACTGGACAGGTTTTGGGAATCCAAGAAGAACTCTGGCTTTCTGCTGAGAAGGGCAAAGTAGGGGACCTCCTGCTGCCCAGCAGGAGAGTTTCCAGCACTGGACAAGATACAGTTGTATGTATTCATGAAAAAAAACAAAAACCAAACAATTTCTATCCACATGGATATAGGATTACAGATATAGGAACACAATATCAGATGAAGTGCCTGGAATAATTCATATATGTATTTGGAGTTTGGGCTCCCTGCAAAAACCCCATGGCTGGACACTATTCCTCCCCTTTGTGGCTGCTGAAAAGCTGAGGGACACACCAGCAACAAGCCAGGACAAAGGCAGACTCCTCTGAAACTCTATTTGGACTTCAACAGCTTAATTTGAATCCACTTAGAAGTGACAAAGTCCTCCTGTTAGTGTCTTAATTCTTCTTACAAGATTCCCTAACTTTTGGGGTGTGGTCCTTAGTGTCTTATCTCCACTTTCCTCTTCAAAGAGACTCTTCTCCTTCCTGCTACCTCCTGGAACAGCTGACTGGCACCAGCTTGGGCTGGCCACAAACACACCTGGACTGTGCTGGCTCCAGGCCAGCCCCTTCCACCAGGAGATTCCTGGGGAGCTGCACCAGGTGACCCAAAGAAACAGCCACTGGTACCCTGCTTGTGTGCAGTGTGTCTCATGTTCAATGTGCTTTGTCCCACAAAGAGCTGGATCTGGAGTCCCAGGGAAACGTGTTCTGATCAAGTGTTCCACAGGCAATTCCTCCAGCACTGTGACCCCTCACTCCTCATGCAGCCATCAGGTGGGGTGACCCCATTAATTCACAGAAATTTAAAGGCAAGCATGAACTTTTAAGATACAGGTGGCATTTTTCAAGGTATAACCCTTGGTACTCAAAATGAATGGAGTGGTCCTGAGTGCCTTTTTAAGGCAAGTGACATCTCCAGAGTGACAAATACCTGCTCTTTTCAGCAGCCAGTGGGTCAGAGCTGCCAGGCTGGGCTGTGCTCACTTGGTTTGTTTGTTCTCTGACCATGAGGGCTGTTCTCTGATTTTAGAGGCACCCACAGAATAAAGACAAGGGGGAACAGCCAGGCTCTTCTCACCTGCACAGACCTGTGCCTAAAATGGGCAAGCAGCTAGACTGAAATCTGGTTTGTGCTGTAATCAGGAATATTCCACGCTCTCCACAGCCAGAGGGTCAACAGATAAAATGTAATAGCACGTCACTAAGTGGCCAGCTACACAAAAAGGACATCCTGACTCCAGGGTATCGCTTCAGTTCAAGGCAAATTACAAATTGGGTCTGACAAAATGGAGCAACGCCAGCGAAATGAGGAGATGGAGGCAAGCCAGCTGCCACCAGAGCAAATTGGCCTTTCATGTCACAGTGCCAGGGGAGCCTCACACAGCACAGTGTGGGATCCCTGCTCCTGCAGCAGCCACAGTGACTGAAACCAGAGCCCCATGCAGGGACAAAGCACCCTGGGCACCCATCACTTAACAGGAGAGAGGGACATTCCAACCCTGAGCCTCCAGAACCCTCCAGACCCTCCAGAACCCTGCAGCAGCCACAGTGACTGAAACCAGAGCCCCATGCACGGACAAAGCACCCTCGGCACCCATCATTTACTGGGAGAGAGGGACATGCCGGCCCTGAGCCTCCAGAACCCTCCAGAACCTCCAGAACCCTGCAGCAGCCCATGCATTTTCTGAATTTTACGGAGTACATCCCATCTCTCCTGCTTGCCTTGAAACTCACGATATCTGAGACACAAAAATACCACATCACTTGGGGAAATACAGAATTATGAAACAGAATAATGGTGACAAAAAATAGATCTTAATTGTGCAGCATCAAGTGTATTTTCAGTGGTTGAATGATCTTAACAGCTAGAATGAAGATGGTTTTTCAGTGTTTCAGCAGTCATTCAAATCCTATCTCAGGGTTTGAACAGGCCCAGATATTTTAATTATTTTTATGCCTTGGATGGTGTGGCAGAATTATAACACAGCTTCCAACTCTAAAATTTCTTTATAATTATAATTCAAACTCCTTATAAGCACCAACAGTTTTAAAGCTCAGCTCTTGTTCAAGCTGTGTTTAACATCAGTGCCTAAATAAAACTCACACTGACCATCAAAGCTCTTACCTGCACGAGGAAGATGATGAGGAAGTAGAAGTTGGCAATTCTTCTAAACTGCTCAAAAAGGTTCTTCGGGAGGAAATTCCAGAGGGTGTACTGTGGGAGAGAGGGGGACTCACAAACAGACCAAGGCACGTGGCTGGCAGGGGCCAGAGCTACCAAACTCCTCCTTCAGCTTCCAGCTCTCTCTGCTGGAGCATGAACAGCAGGAAGGGGCTCACAGTGAGACACCTTCCAAAAAGGCATTTGCAGACCTGCAATTTCATTACAACATAACCCACAGTGGATATATTTTTTTTTCCAAATTGCCAAAACCATCTTAGAGCAGCTTTTGTTTAAAAAAA
>VYXF01001932.1:437866-455911 GCA_013397295.1 Polioptila caerulea | reverse complement strand
AAAAAAAAAAAAAAGCAATGCTGCCCATACAAACTCAGTATTAGAGTATTGGTTTGTGCTTCATGCCAATTTGCAGAAAGCTGCTGAATCGTTTACTTTGGAAAGCATGTGGAATTTTAGAACAACATGGAAAATAATGGGTCTAATATCTATCCTTTAGTCTGCTTATTTTTTTTTGTTCCAGACAGTCAAGTCTCAAGAGCAATGTCCATTTAATTATAAAAGAGACTGGTCAGGTCCCAGGCCTAGCAAATATAAAAGGAAAAAAAGAGCAAGGACACAGCATTCAAAAATAAATCAAGGAAGAACTAAAATTAGTGCAAAAGCAAACCATTTGTTGGGGAGGGAACTGAGAGAGGGGAAGGTGTCCCCACAGAAGGCCCCTCCTGCGTGCCAGGGAAACGTCAGTGGGAACACTACACAAGTCAAACATGGACAGACTGAAAGCTTTTCCCAAAAATAAACCCAGACACACAGAAACAGATAAGATCCGAGATGTAGAAGGAAAGAAAAAGAGAGGGAAAAACCCCCTTGCAGCTCAAGCAGAGCAGCACTGAAGCCCAAGTGTGTGCTGAGCATCACGGATCCCGAGCCCTGGGATACGTATCCAGCTGTGTTGACAATATGGAATGCCACTTGTTTGATATTTCACTCGAATTGGCTTCAAATCTTTCCAAATAGCTTCAGAAATGTCATGGAAAAAAGCTAAGCAGAAGGCAGATGGGTGTCATCACAGTTTTCCACCATAAACAAAAGCTGCATTAATACCATATGAATGTTTCCCCCCCTTTCATGCAAAGGGATAAACAGAGCATGGTTATTTTTGTCCTATCTCAAGAAAGAAAAATCCCATAGAAAAAAAAAATCATGTTTTTACGTCCCCTTATAAAATAATGGCAGTCCCTTTTGCAAATTTGAGTTGCTGTTATCTCCTGCTGTATTATACACCTAATCTGTCTTGTCTTCCCAAAGGGGATGCCAGGAAACTTTCAGAAACACAGCAAAAAAACCTCAACCCCACAAAAACATCGTGTCCACGTGCTTTGCTCTCATCCAGCCTACAAGAAAGGAACTTGTCCATGCCTCCACTGGCATTGATAGGATGGAAAAAAAAAAAAAAAACCACAGAGAGAGACTGGAGCTGTGTGCCAGGGCTGTACCAGGCTGCTCCGCTCTGCATTCACCCGAGGAACTGGGACCCTGTGGTTCCCAAACCCACCAGCAGCCCAAAGCAGGGTGAGAAGGAGCAGGAGCCGTGCCCAGGGAGCCCTGGAGGAGCGGGGGCAGCTCACCTTGGAGGAGACGATCCTGTTGTCACAGAACTTCTGTGCCACGTAGGCCTCGGTGTCCGGGACGGGGCGGTGCCCGACCAGCACGGTGCGCGTCCCCACGCGCTGCTCCTCGCCGGCACACTGCGGGGCACCAGCACAAGGGACAAACAGCTTTAGCCCAGAGGAACACCAGCACTTGTGCCAACAGCTTCCAGCCTCTCAGGGCTGCTGGCTGGAAATCAGGCAGCTGGGACGCCCAAGTTCAGCCCGCTGCCCCAGCCAAAGCACAAAGGAGAACACGGTAAGGTCGCCTGGCAAACCAAGGATGTGCTGAGCCTGAGCCTGCAACACACCTTTGCTCAGCCAGCAGGAGCACAGCCCAGCCTGCACCCCACCAGGACAGGTCACTGCATTCCTGCTCTGGAGCTGCAGCCTGGGCCAGGTCATTGCTCCTTCTCAAAGGAGAACATGTCTTTATTAAGCACTTCAAGTCATAGGAATCAAACTTAGCATCTGCACATCCCTTGCTAGAGCTGAATCCCTCAGCTCTGGGTTTGTTCATTGCATGGAGGATGATGGCAACTGCACCCTCCCTTACACTCACTCTTCTGTCCAACCCTCAAGCCCATGCAGAATGTCTCACCACCACACTGGTACACACAGATTTAGTACTCAGCTCAAAAAACCAGAAGGGTCTGCTTCTGCTATTTAAAAATCTCAGCTAAAATCACGAATGATGAAGCAGACAGTTTCACATCACAAACTCCTCAGGATGACACACAGGGTGCTGGGAAGCCAGCTGGGCTTGCTGGGGGTTTAATTTAAAGCAGAATTAGATGCCACAAGTGAATGTTAGCCTCACGTCACGGGGGCTCGATGCCAGCCCCACGGCTCCACAGCAGGGCCAGGGGAATTGCAGCAGAATAACCTCAGCAGGGAAGCAGGGCTGCTCTGCAGGAGGACAGCAGCCCTTGCACAAAGCCCCCAGGCACCTGTGATCAGCAACACGGGGCTCCAGCAGAACCCCCAGAGCCCTTCCAGGCTGTGCACGGGAGGTGACAGCACCCCATAAACCACAGAGAGAGCCCCTGCTCTGAAAGGGAGGGTGTCACCCAGAGTACACAAAGAACCACAACTCATCTGTTTCAATGGAACTCTTAAACATCCAATGTCCAACCTGTAACTTCTTTTAAAGCCTTTCCCAGCTAGTGACAAAGGCCAGGCCAGGCAGGTCCCCGGAGCCCACTGGAAGCTCTCAGAGGTTGAGGCAGCACTGTGAGCTCCTTCTCCATCAGCCTCCAGTTCTGGCTGTCCCAGCACACTCAAGTTTCTCAGTGGACCAGAAAACTTTATTTTCAAAAACAACAGAACTGTGCAATAGTTTAAAAATCAGCTTTCCATTCTGTCCAGGTTCCCCCTTTCATATAACAAAGTGTCTCTACCACAGATGCTCACAGCCATGGGAGAAGACCTGGCTGGCACCAGGAAGCATTTTGTGATGCTGAACTTAAAATTACACAGTGAATTTAAAATTCTCACTAAGAGCAAATGGAGGAAGAGGGGTGAGGGGGAAAGAGTGGTGTTAGACCAGGGTAAGATTTCCTTAGAGTTCAGGTTTTGAATTTTAAAACACGAAGAGGGAAGACATTTGTCACAGTCTATGGTTCGAGGGCATTAGCAGGCAGCAGGGCTGCAAAAACACCAGCAGATACTCTTCATACTCCACTTAGTCATACTAATCCTCAACCCTGCAGCCTGCTTGCTTTGAAACCCCACCAGAGCAGGTGTCAAAACCACCAAATCCCTGTCCCATGCCAGCTGCATGGGCTCAGCCTGCAGATGGATGCTCCAGGAGAGCCCTGGATCCAGCTCAGCATCCCCTCGACCAAAGGGCCCATCACAGGCAGCCTGTCAAGGTGCAAACAAAACCCAGCTAGAGAAGAGATGCTCTGAAATAAAACATGCTAAGACAGAAGGCCTGGGACTAACTGCTGCTTGGGGAAAGTGTCAAAACCAAAAATTTAAACAGTTAAAACCAGTGGACCTGGAGCAGCAACAACTGAACGGCTCTGCTGCACCAGGAGAGGATCTGCCCAAAGAAAGCAGCAGCTCTTCCTTCCTCTGTTTCCCACCCATGTCTGCAGCACCTCTAATTAAAGAGTGTTTTTACACCATGCCCATGCTCGGGGAGGTGTGCTGACCACTCTCACACCTCCAGGGGCTGATGCTTAGAGCAGGAACATTCTCATGCCCTACACAATGTCCCTGCACCTCTCAACAGAGCCACCAGCACCCCCAGCACTGACCACCTCCAGCAGTGACCACTCCCAGCAGTGACCACCTCCAGCAGTGACCACCTCCAGCAGTGACCACCTCCAGCAGCTCCCAAACGTGGGCAGGGCTGGCACAAAGACCCAGCTTGGGAATGCCACTGTCCTCCCAGCCACACCAGCACACAGCAAAACAAAACAGCTCCTCTTCCACACTACAAACCAGACCCAAAGGAGGTTCCCTGATGTATCTGCTGCACTACAGAGGCGTCAGCCACGGTCTCACCAACCTGTGCCCCAGGAGCACGAGGCAGAGCCATCCACCCACGGCAGCAGCAGGCAGCTGAGACAGATGTCCCCATGCGTGGTCCCCGTCGTGTCCTGTCCCGGCTCTGGAGCCAGGAGTGCCTGGGGAGCATCCCTCAGCACAGGGAGGAAGTGACAGCTTCCCCTGCCCTGCTGGCACGGTGCTGGGGAGGAGCAGGGTGAGGGTTTGCCACTCACACGCAGCGGCACGGAAACCACCAGGTTCTGCCAGAGGCACTTCTGGACAAGCACACACAGTGTGGGGCATGTGAAGCCTCAGGGCAGAGGAGAACCCAAACCCAGGTGTGCTGACCAAGGCACACTGAGTTATCAGCACCAGCTCCTAGGAGGGCTCCCACCCTCCAATCCCTTCAGCTTTTGATCTGCAGCATCACCTCCACAGCCGAGTGCAATGCCACGGTAACAGCAGCACTGGCATCACAGAGGGCATCCCAGCCCTCCCTCCACGGTCCAGCCCGGCTCCCAGCACTCACAGCACCCCATTCCCCATCCCCTCAACCACCCCAGAAGCTGGAAGGCTTCACACCACATCCCTGTCCTCAGCCCCCAGAGAGAGCCAGCACACCCCAGCCGCCTGCAGCAGGAGGTGCTGGCTGAGCTCAGCAATTAAAAGTTCTCACTTCGAGGAGCCCAGCCCGGCCCTCACTGGGTCGTTAATAGATTGCTACATCTTAATAATGCCTCTCACCAGAGACTTAAAGGCAGATTTAGGGAATAACTGCCAGGCTTTGGGGAAAATGATAAAATATGCAGATTAGCACGGAGAGGATTTAGACGACTTTTTCCGACTGCCTTTCATGAAAAATTTTAATTCTGATGGCATAAAAAAAAAGAAGAAAATATTACTTGGATGCAGTTCAAGCAGCTGCCTCGTTGCCTGGTGGGGTTCTACATAGCCCACAGTGCTGGAGTGAGCTGGTGTGGGCAACAGCCAGAGTTTCTCCTGCTGTTTGGAGCCGAGCCTGCCAAAAGCATCATTCAAGAAAATAAACAACTGCATTGCCCTCACAGGCACTTTCTCACCTCCCTGGGCCGGAGCGTGGTGTTTGTGTGAGCACTGGAGAGGCAGAGCTGTCTGCAGGGCCTGGCAGTGTCAGACTGGGCATGGGGTGAGGCAGTGCCAGGGAAGCCCCACTGCATTCCCCCACCAAGCCTGGGGGATCCAGGGATGCCCAGAGGTGACCACAGACACATCTGCTGGGCAGTGTCCTGCACTGCAGCCCAGAAGAGCTCCCAGCAGCTGGCAGGCACACAGCAGCAGCACCAGGGGGACCCTGCAGGAACTGAGAGGCACGGGGGAAGGAGGCATTTTTGGGCAGAGCCACTACCCTGTCTGCATCAGCTGAGGACCAGCCCCACAGATGTAGGGCTCTCCTGCAGCATTTCGAGTTTCAGTGCTCCTGTTCCACTCCCCCAGTGCCTCACCAAGCCCATCAGCCAGTCAATCTCTCAGCAGGGCATCCAAACCAGATTTCTCCTGGAGGAGCACAGCTGGAAGGTAACAGAGTCAAACACAAACCACAGGACCCCAAGACAAGGCAAGCAGGGCTGTTCTGCCAGGAGCATCCCTGGAGCTGGCAGCTGCTGCCCGTCCTGGCCTTGCCCAGGGGCAGGTCCAGGTGCCCGGCTGCACAGCCATGGGACACACCTGGCAGGGCAAAGGGCTGCTGCTGCAGCACCCTGCTCATGCCAGGGAGAAACTCACACTCCAGTGTCTGCTGCCAAATGCTTCGATGTAACCCAGCCTTCCCATACTCACACCTTTCACAAAGCCCACGTACTGCCAGAAGCAGCAGTTCTGAAATCAAGGCCTTGGGGGGGATAATGGCTATTTTCTTACACTGCCCAAACTTAAAAACACCAACTACATGCCCATGGAAGGTCACCTGAGGCTTGGCATTTCACTATAAATTCTTTGAGGAGATAAGAACGGGTATGATTTGAAGGAATCAGGCCAGGAATAAAAATGTCCATGGATGCAATTAATAACCCAACATACTGATGACTTGAAGCTGTTGGAGCATTACACAGAGAGGGCAGAATCACATTTGCAGCCCACAGCAGTGCCCCAACCCTCCTCCTGAGTTTGGGAAGTGTCCCTTCGTGCCTCTTTCCCCTCCTCCATCTGTGCCCTTCTCCCTCAGAAATGTCCCTCCCCAATTCCCAGGAATCCAGCACAGCACCAGGCACAGCACCCAGATGGCACCGGATCCGAGCTGCAAACCTGGGTAAAAATTAGCAGGCCTGGGTAAAAATTAATGGAGTTAGACTGAGTTCAGCAGGAGAGGTGAACCTGTGCTCTGCAGTCACCTCTGACAAGGAGCCACTCCAACAGGACCATTTCTAGGGCAGCTGCAAACAGTGTTTAATTATATCCCCATATGGAAAGCAAGTGTCTGTGCTACCTTCTGGCCCTGTTTCCAGAAAAAAAAAAAAAAAACACTGGCAGAAGAAAAACTAAAAAAACACCACTATTTAATTTACTACAGTGCCAGAAAGCACCAAAACCAGAACTAACTAATGAAAAAAGCTCTCCTTTCATGTTTGCTGAAGATAACTTTCAGCCACAAAGTAAACACAAATAACTCATAGAAAACAGATCTAATAAAAACCACAGGCATTTTAAAAAAAAATCATCTGCTAAACCCAGAGATTATACAGTACAAGTACAAAGCTCAAACATTTGAATGAAATCACAGCTTATATTAAATATATGCAAAAGAAAGATTAAATCACTTTACTTGGCTTCGATCTCATGAATAGTTTAAAGTCTAATTGCTCCTGCATTGTTCCATTTATCATAAAAGTGGTAGAGAAGGCAACCTGATTTACAAAAAGAGCTTGCAAAAATAACAGCACCTCCCAAAACAGCCTGTTCTAGCTCCTGTTCCATTTAGCCTCAGAAGAACAAAGGAAAATACATCCACAATTTTAAACAGCCTCCATAAATTTACCGTAACCTCCCCAAAACATCCATCAGCCTCGGGAAGTTGCTCAGCACTCATTGCCCAACCGATACATTTTTAATTGAGATTTCTTCTTGCCAATTTTCCTGTGACTCTTTGTCCTTGGTCCCTTCCAGGAGGGTACAAGCGATGCTTTGAGAACACCCCAAATAATTCAGCAGCTCACACTGTGCTTACCCACGGCGACCACATATTTCAGCAGATCTCCCAATTCAGAGAGTGAACTCGATGGATCAGGATTGACCCCACCACTCCCCCTGTGCCTGCATGGAAGGCTCAGTAACCTGCAGAGACCTTGGAAAAAGCACACAGGCAGCACTGTACGTGCAATACTGAGAGCTCATAGGCCCAGGAGGAAGGGCTGGAGGCACACACTGCCCGGCCCCATCTCCCACTGGACAGGGCTTTGCTGCTCATTCCCAAGCAGGATGGGAAGGCTGGTACCTTGGGAAAACAGAAGGTTGAAATTTAAACCAGTATCCCTTCTGCTGTGCTGAGCTGGAGCTCCCACTGCCACCTCAGCCAGGGACAAACCTGAGCAGCCAGGAGTGAGCACTGGGTGAAGCTGGCTCCAGCCAAGGAGGGGGCAGCAGGGGCAACCCTGAGAGCCCCCAGACCCAGAGAAAAGGCAGAGCAAGAGAGGAGCCATGGGAGGAGGGCCAGTACCTGGGGGTTGTACAGCACAGTCAGCACGTGCTGGGGCTCAGCACCCAGACCTGAGGATGATAAAGCAGTCCATGATGAGCCCCAGCACAGCCCCACTGAACCAGACAACACCACCCTGACTGCAAGGGCAGCCAAGCCAGGGGCACCAGGCAAAACCCATCCCATGTCCCCTCTGCCCCCACCCTATGGTCTCACAGGGACATCACCTCCACAGCAGGCTGGGGAGCAGCAGAGCCCAACCAGGCTGCAGTTCCTGGAAAAGCTGACTTGGCCAACACAGCCACTGATAAAAACAGACAGAGACATGGCAGGGTGGAGAGAACAGGGGAAAAGGCTACTTGAAAGATTTCGTAAGGGTGGAGAGAGGAAATACAAGAGTTTTCCCTAGGTAATAAATTTAAAGGAGAGCCCAGCCCTATCCTGGACTTGAGGAGTGCCATGGACAGGGGTGACAGCTGAAAAGACCTTTCTTGGCACGGGTTTCATTTTTCCTTCTGGAGGCAGTCTACCCTCAAAGCAGGCAGCACTGCATCGTCCCAGCAAACAGCCACAGTGGCTGCAATCACAGCCTGTGCTCAGCAGCACTCTGCACAAAGCCAGGCTCACGAGTGATGCAGAAAGCCAAGCCCAGGCAGGATCAACTGGGGCAGCATTACTTCAGTGCTGCTGCTCTGTGCAAAATCTGTTGCTGCTGCTCAAACACAATCACCGACCTTCAGAAGTTTTCAGCATCTCAATTCTTTATTTCCCTGCCCTGTTGGCAGCCAGGGTTATGAAACCATTGCTCATCTTGAAACACAGGCAGCAGATCTTTATTTTTGGCAGTCCAAAAGAAAAGTTTGACCAGCATGCCGCCAGCATATAAAATTCAGGCTCATAGGAACACTTCAGGCTGGAGAACAGAAAAAGGACTTTGAATAAGAGCCAAATGTTTTGCAGAGGTCACAAAGCAAATACAACGAGGTCTTCCTGTCTTCAAAACTCTTCCTCCCTCCTCTCCCTGGCTCAAGCTGTGCACATATGTCTGTTCATCAGCAGCTATTTTAGCAGGGCAGCAAGCTCTCCAGAGCAGAGATTTGGCCTGGCAAAAATTAAAATAAGAGCAAAATGGAAAAAACCTCCCCGTTCGCAGTTGTCAGTGCTTGCATCACCCAGCAGAGCTATAATTTGTTGGTTTTCCCGTTGTTTTCTGGTCCTCTGAAAGCCTGAGCTCTTCAGTTATGGAAACAAAAAACCCCTAAATGCTATGTTATGCATCCCAGCTCGGCCAGACGTTACTCTAACCTCTGCCACCTACAAACATTTTGCCCCTTTTCAAGTTTTCCCAGCATTTCAGAGCCAGGCTGCCAGCTGGCTGGCGAGAAGCCCATTTCCCAGAGCAGTTTCTTCCCTTTCCCCTGGGAAGCAAGCCTGCCTGGCTGTCCACACTCCAGGGGCTGCAGGCTGCCCTGCCAGGGCACACCTCACCACAGCACCCCAGAAGCTGGGGCTGGCACCCAGGGCTGCCCAGACCCATCCTCAGGGAAGCTGTTCTATCTCCCAAACAGCCACCAGGAGGGAGGGCAGGGCAGCCCCAGCCTGCAGGGACCCCCAAGTTCTACCCCAGCATCCTGGGGTGCCCTCAAACCCCTCAAAGGGCACCCAAGGTCCCAGCACCTCCCCGTGCTCCTCACTCACACAGGCTCAGGTCAAGTGTTTCAACTCCAAAACCATAAAAGCCGTGGTTTTCCAACTCTGCCCCTTGCTGTACTACAGACAAATAATTCCACAGAAGCAGCAGGAGAGAAAAGGGAAAAAAGATAGAAATCACCTATTTCACCCCTTGCTCCACAGCCAAAACCAGCTCCACACGACCCAGACCGCACTGGGAATATTTTCACCTCTGGCTTCTACAATGACCAACAGATTCATCCCTGGGGCTTGCAGGCAGTCATACCAGGACACTGGATCAGTGAAATCCACCCAGTCAGGAGAGAAATCCTCACCATGTGGCCTAGAAGTGTTTATCTTCAGGAAATCCTGTGGCTGCTGTTCCTGCCGGGCTGGGGAAGGCGGCCGGGCAGAGGCTGAGCCAGCCCCACACCAAGCACTGCCCAGCACAGCACAGCAGCCAGGAGAGCTGCAGAGACACTGGGACAGGCAGCTGAGCCTTCACTGGCCCTGGAGCTTGGGGGTTTCTCTGTGGTGCACCCCAGCACCTCCAGAGCGAGCCCATCCCGTGTTGGACAAGAGACCCTGTGCTGGAGCAGCATCCCTGGAGATCACCCAGCCATCTCCATCCCATCTTTCCCCAGCCAGGCACCAAAACCAGGGCTGTTCCTGCTCTCACAGGAACCAACACAAACCCCTCCACCCAAGGTTTCCTCTCCCTGCCTGCTTCCCACCCTGCACTTACTGCAGTGCTGCTTGTCAAGGGGAAAATCCCACCTCCATCCCTTCAACTGCCCTGGGAGAAACCACCCCATGGAAATTGTGTGCTCCACAATTCAAATTTGGCTGATACGAGGACAACAGCCCTCTGGGCAATGCAGCTAATTTTACTGCACTCCCTCCCTGAGCAAACAATGTAAGAAAAGGTGAGCTGTAAGGAAGGAGGAAAAAACAAAAAGAATAAAAAACCTTCCACAACTCACATTGAACAGAAATGGCATGCAAAACACCACCCAAAGCAAACAGAAAAAAAATATGTATTAATACTGCATTTCTAGGCTGGCTTTGCAGCCCCCTGAGCACAGTCTGAGCCCCTACAGATAGCAGCTGCTCAGCTTTGTATAAATGCTGGGGAGGAATTACACAGAAATCATAATAAAAGATGGAAGGGCTGCTCACAAAAATGGATTTTTTTTTTTCCCTCTGCATTTAATTTCCCGGCAGTGAGATTTTTTTTTATTATTATTTTTTTTTTCCTCTCTTAAGCCAATTGAGGCTCCAGCAACAGAGCCCAGCGTCGCTGCAGTCAAGCAGTATTTAATTTGTATTACTGCTGAAGAGATCTTGGATGGCAGTACCAAAGAAGCGCTTCAAATTGTCTGGTCTTGCCTGTTGCACATCTTACTCAGCTTTTCGAGGTCCTTTACAGCACAGGAAACAGAGGATCCCTCTGGTTTGCAAATCAGTGCATTTGCCACAACACTGCACACAAATTACATCGACCAAGGGAGCAATGCCTCTGTTTCCCACTTCAATCACCTCACAGAATCTTGTTAAGGTATACAGCACATTTTAGGACATGCAGATGAAAAGATTCTTTGAAAACACACAGCAAGAAATTACCAAGCCATAAGCAAAGGCTGGAGCCCTTTCACCCACAGACCCTGAAAATTCAGCTGAAAACAAGAGCAAAAAGCCTGCAGCAAAGCATTACTCAGCAAAGGCCACGACAGAGTTTAACAGGAATCTTGTTCAAGATGGGGAAAAAAAAAGAAAAGCCTGATTTGAGAGCAAAATACCCAGCTAGAACAGCCTTGCAGGGGCTTAGCCCTCCTGCTGCAGGAGGAAAACAAAAAGCTCTTTACAAACAACTGGATCATGCACTGAGCTTTCATTAAGGAGGGCAGGACAAATGTCTCTGAGGCACTATCACTTAGGCTGGATGGCCAGAGGAGATATGCTTTTAGCCTAAATGGGTTCAGCTGGAATTCCATCCTCAGTCTCAACACGACTGAGGTTTGGGGGAAAAAGCCACTGGAGCCAGCAGGGTGCAACAGGTGCCCAGAGGAGTGGGCAAAGTGCAAATCTCGTGCAGAAGGGCTGGCATGAGGAGCTCAGCGTTTCAGAGGGCAGTGGTTCTGATCAGCATCCGTGGCAGGGAGCATCCTACGAGCATAAAACAGGATGGAGGGGAAGCAAAGCCTAGGGCTGCCTTCCTCCCACCAGGGAGCTGCAGCTCCTCTCCCCACCCCACTGTCCCATGTGGGGCTCAGCATCCAAATGCACTTTGCAACCATCAGAGTGGTGCCCTGTGCCAATCACTGCCCAGCAGCTCCCTGGGCTTTGGCCAAACCTGAGAGAGAGCCTGTAAGCAAATATAAATATATATATATTATTATTCTCTCTATATATTGTTTATATGCATATTTAATGTGCATATATTGCATGCATGCATATTTAATGCATATATATCTATTGAAGTCATTGCAGCCTCCGGGCAAAACAGGTTTTTCCTGACCCAGCAGCAATGCTGCTGCCAGGCAGGAGCCAGGTGAGGGCAGAAGCCAGAGGAGACCTTTTAAAACAGCAAAGTTTCACTGTTTCCCCAGGCTACAAGTTAGTAAATCAAGCTTTAAACCAGCCTGCCACTCACTGCCATCCCCTGCAGCAGCAGCATTGCATTCCTCCCAGAGCAGGGTTAAGGCACTCCACAGAACAGCTCCATGCTCAGGTCTTGCAGTCAAGTTTATTGCAAAAAAGCAGAATCCTGACTGCCCAAATCAAACGTTAGCCAGTTCAGGCAAACCAAGTGAACAAGTCACTGGTGGTGTGCTGGATAACCCAGGGCAGCTCAGCAAACTGCAGGGTGGTGGCTGCACCCAGGGCAGGAGCCAGCCTATGGGAAGGGTGCAGGGAGCCCCAAACCACACTAGATTACTGGATAATTATTTCAATAGCAATAATAGAAATGGCTTACAGCCATCAGCAACGTGAGCAGCAGAGTCCTTGTCACCTCCTTGCAATGAGCAGGACACCCCTCTCCTGGCAGGGTCCCTAAGGGCAGGGCAGGGTCTGGGCTGAGCCCATTCCACTCTGTCCTTCGTGCTGTGCCCACTGCTAACAGTGTGAGGCTCCTGAGTGTCAGCAGGTGACCAAACACAGGCACAGCCCAGCACCCCCAGTGCTGGGGACCAGCCCTGCCTGCACCCCACCCTCTGCACGGTGCCCACAAGCTGCAGAAAGCTGCAAATCTCCAGGCAAACAAGGGAAAACACTAAAACATCCACCACCAAACCTCAATATTGCTTGGTAACTGAAGTGAGAAAAATCTTGTCTCCTTGCAAGAGGTGAGGGAGCTGGCAGGGGCAGAGCTGCAGATGTGTGCCAGGCTCTCCAGGCTCCCACAGCATCACCTGTGGGGCTGCAAGCACAGCCTGGACACAGCTGTGCTGGCTGGGGAGAGCACAGGCAGGTGAAGTCCACAACACCCCGTGTACAGCACTGGCAAAACCCGCTGGGAAAAACCAGCCCATCCTTCCCAGACCTCAGAAAGCACAGAAATATTTCCAGTGTGAGCAGTGTTCAGTGTAGATGCAGAGGCAGGGCATTTTCCAAGATAACCTCGGGATAGCCTGTCCTGGCACAGGGCACAAGCTGCTGCCCTCTCCCCTGAGCCAGGGACACATTTGGGCAGAAAGCCCCGGGAGTGACTGCCCAAGGCATGCAGGAAAACCTCCCTGATGCCCTCAGCCCCAGCCTCCCACAGTAAATACAGGAAACTCCCCTGAAAAATCCCCCGAGCAAACATTTCCAGGGCAAGGCAAAGGGGTCAACAGCACACTCGGTCACCCTGTGTCCAAATTCCTTGGAAAATTCCCCCTTCCCAGGCACCCTGCTCAGTGATTCCCTTACCCTGTAGTGCCAGCTCCTCTGGCAGGCACATCCTGGCCACAGAGATGTTCCCCACTTGGCCAGTCCAGCATTTTCTCAGCAAAGACAGTTTAAATCTCCCAAGGGAACACTGCAAGGAATGACACACCTGGGATAAGAGATGCAAGCATGGTGCCATGGGAGGAAGATGCTCATAGGGACCCAACCTGCATTGTTAAAAATTAACATCATCACTGGCAGACAACTAATTTGGGTGAGAAGGTTTCATCTGACTTACAGACACCATCAGCCTTGCTTTTAACTAACACTTATAAAAAATAAATCTCTCCACTAGAGACAGCTACAGGCAGAAAACAGCAGTTTTAATCAGAGAGGAAACACATAAACCAAAGGCAGCAGGATGAAATTAAAGGCAAGGCTGAAAAGCTTGTTATTAATAGATGTCCTGCTTGCTTTTACAAATTTTATTATTAAAAGCAAACTGCCATGTCTTCAGCTGCAGCTCCAGTCAGCTCAGCTCCGAACCCTTCCTGCACAGCCCAGACAATCATCATTACTCTTAGCAAAATACCAGCTGAGGACAAAATGGGTATGGAGGGAAGAAGAAAATACAGCCAAGACTCCTTATTCCCCACAGAAAAGTTCCAGCATGCCACAGGTTTAATTAGAAGCATCACTCATCATTAATGTTTGACCGGTGCTTTCCAGCCCTCCCTACAGCCATCTCCAACTTCCCCAAACTTTAACTTGAATGCTTCCACACAGCTGTTTATCCCAGGCCAAGCTTTTTGTTTGATTTTTATTTATTTACAGCCAAATGGCTGAGCTATTTCTGGGAATGAGGCTACAGTTAGGAGACATTGAAGAGGAAATGGTTACAGGAACCTGAGAAACCCCTCTGTCCCCAGCACTTGAGAAACTCCTGTGTCCCCATTTTCCAGGGAAGGAGCAGCAATAAGGGATTGCAACCCTAAGCTTTTTGCACTTCCAGCTTCCCTATTTGAGCCTCCCTTGACTTCTCTGTGGTCAGGCATGGGCTGCCCTGAGGCTGCTACAGGGGAACTGGCCTGAGCACGTGCAATGCTGCTGTCACACTAAACACATCTTACAAAACAAAATTCCAGCAACTTCCATGAAAAATTCAAGCGGCTCCATTAAAATCCATACTCTTTTGAAGTGTGGGATTTCTCCAAGCAGATCTGCCACCTGGTGTCACAGAGACACCCCAGCCCCAACTTTTGCTGCTGGCAGGCTTTTGTCACATCAATGGAAGCAAAACACTTCCTGCAGAAGCTGGCAGTGAGGTACAAGGTACCTGACATGCAGCCTCACTCCCCAGGTGTTAACATGCCTGGACTGGGGGGGAAAAGACAATTCTGACAGCTTCCAGCTCCTACCTGTAATCATCTTTATTATCAGAATAGCAACTGCAATCACACACTAATGTGTGGTTCACACTCTAAGGAAAAAAAAAAAAAAAAGCAAATGTGAAAGAAAATCACAGTTGTGCTCTGTGTCCAAAAATAGATTTTATTACACACTTGCTGCACATCCTAAAGATGGGAGTGTAAATCAGCATCCTCCACTGCAGCCTTGGACACCTTCCACAAGGCACACTCCAGCATGCCCTGAGCTGGGCAGGGACCAGCCCCACACTGCCCAGGGCACCCCAGGGGCTCCCCCATCCGCCCCTGCCCCTTCCCACCTGTTCCCCAGTGGGGAATTTACTTCCCACCCAAGAAGTGACTTTGGGCTATTTCCCATTTCCAGCCACCTGAACAGGTTTCAGTGGGACATCCTCCTGCAGAGCTCTGGGTAGGAGCTGCCCCACAGGGCCCCAAAACCAAGCTGGGACACCCTGGACACCCACACTGTGCCCCCATTGCTGGCAGCTGCACAGGAGGGAGGGCTGCAGACCCAGGGAGGAGCAGTGAGAGAGCACCACTGCAGCCTGTGACAGGCACAGAGCCACACAGGTCCAGCCCAGGGACAGCCACTGCCCATCTGAGAGGGATGTGCTCTTCCCCCAGGAGCACACACAGTGCTGAGAACCAGCAGCTCTTAACAAGCCCAGCACTTGCCAAACACCAGGGATTTACCAGGCCATGGGCTGCAAAGAGGATCAGGCCCCAAGGTATTTAATTAAACTGGGATAACACAACTAAGGTCCTACTGTTACACACTGCACAAACACTCAAAACAGAGGATTTTGCTCCCAGTTACAGAATGTTTGTTGTTTTCCTACCTATCTCAGGTTTGGAACACAAACAGGGGAACACCAGAGCAAGGAACTGCAGAGGCAGGAGACCCAGGACAGAGCACCATGACAGGCAAGCACCAGCCCAGGGGCTCAGCCAGCACCAGGCATCCCAAGAGGAGGGAGAGCACCCACCCACCCTCCCTGCACCGGGAGCAGGGTCACAGCTCCCAGGGCTCGCCTCCAGGCTGGCCTTAAATAAAAGCAAACCGGGAGGAAAACTGAAAACAATGGGGGCATCAGTAACTGCTCTTTCTGCACTTCTCCCAGCAGCCCAAGTGGCACTGGCCCTGCAGCACCAGCAGAGCTGTGGTGCAGAGCTGTGGCCCCGGGGTACAGCCGCCTGCACGCTCCCCAAGAACATTCACCAGCAAAAGCACTGTCTTTGATGTACAGCACAGGGACCAGTGCTCCCCAGCGAGCTGGGATGAGGGCAGTGCCCACCCCAGCCCTGTGAGGAGCCCAGCACAGCAGAGTGACCCCAGCCCTCCCCTGGTCACCCACACACTTCCCCACTCCACTCCTGCATCCTCCCCACAACAGCCGTACAAGCAGCAGGAGCCTAAAAATAAGACTCCAGTGCTAGAATCTGTTTCCAAAAAAGAATTAAAGTTATATTTCAAGTTGACAGTATCTCCTAAAAGTGGATTAACCATGGCAATTCAATCCCACCTCCCTGCAGTGATCCCAGCTCCATTCTTCCTTTGACAGGGATTATTTCAGTGGTGCAAATCAAAGTTCAGAATCCAATTTGCTTCTGCAGAGCATCAGTCTGTACCCCCAGGTAGCTAAGCAGACCCACATGCACCACTCTACCCTTTTTGCTCTTTTTTACCATCCCATTTCATACCCTAACCAGGATAAGAGTTTATAGGAGGGAAAAACAGAGCCACAAACAGCCCTGCTGATAGGGCAAGGCACATCCATTGAGCCTAAGCTGTGAGTTACAACTGAAAGCAGGATTTTTAATATCTGTTGGTATTTATGGGCCTCAGGCAGAGACCACACAGTGGAGAGGTTACAATGTTTGTCTGAGTAGCCCTATGGGATCTAAAGTGTCAGAAAATCTGCAGCCTTTAATAACTGCAGTGAATTCCTGCAATGCCACTGCCACAAGATGAGCATCCCTTGGAGCCCAGCACTTCCCATCCAGGACTGAGCCCCTCGGGGATAGTTCCACAGAGCCTGGCACAGGCTGCCCTTTCCCCCATGGAGCAGGAGGGAGAGGGTGACCCGAGCCTGCTGTGGCACCTGCAGGGCTGGGACAGGGCAGAGCTGCAGGAGCTGCTCTGCCGGCCAAAGGCTGGTGTGGGGGACCCGTGCCACTCGCACCAGCTTGAGAACAGAGAGCTCCTTGCCGCTGAAACGCTGCTCACAAAGCCGGGAGGAGGAAACAATGTCTAAACCCCCGCACCAGCACCGCAGGTGACCCGGCACTGTCCTGGACCCCGAACAGAGCTGAGCTGCTCCTCCAGCCAGAAAACCACCTCTACCCTTCCCAACAGGAGCTGCAACAGCTCAGCCCTGCACAAGGCGTTCGCAAACACCCGGGCTGTGCTGGGGATGCGTTCTCCACCTCGAAGGACAGCACTGAGTGTGCCCTCCGCACCCCGAGGGACTGAGAGGTGACACAGGCTGTGTGGGACCCCCGGGCAGGGCAGGGGCTGCTCCTCTCCAGCGAGGAGGGTGCTGCGTCCAGAACCCAGCCAGGCACCCCCAGTTACCCGCTCACAGGAAGCGGCCACCCAAAAAATCTTTTAACTGAACTCGGCGGAGATGCCTCAAACCACAAACGCCTCTCGACAGGACTGGGACAACAACTCCTGCGAGGGTGGGTGGGGTAGGAAGCACTCAGGGCAGAGCTGAATTCAAAAGGCATCAAAGCCAGAAAGTCAGGGCACCGAGTTTCCATCTGATCTATCTGTCCCCGAGGCTGCAAAACAATGGTTGCGGTAGGTGTGTTCTCCACAGGGCTAACCCAGAGCCTGCAACACAAACACAGCCTCCGAACGGGAAAATCAACCCAAAATCGAACCCGCCGCGCTCCGCAGAGCTACCTCCAGGCTTAAAAAGGAGATTGAGAGCCCCTTGTGCTGCAAGCCTGGATAATCTGGCACAAACATCGCTCCAAACCGAAAGTGAACATGAGAGCGCGGCTGCCGGCGGCCCGGCCTTGCGGGCAGAGCCCATTATCCCGGCAGGTAACCGGGAGGCGCCTCGGGAAGCGGCTCCGCAGCCTCCCAGGCTGTTCGGGCTCTGCTAACACCGCACACCGCCGCCTGAACTCCAGGAACTTTGCTAACTACGCACTGCGCAATCAATGACACTGCTGAATAAACAGCAGCGCCCGAAATGATGTTAAAACACTGCTTTCCCCGCGTTTGCTGTGGAAAAGGAAAAAATGAGTAATTACAGAGCTCAGGCCAAGCAGTGAGGTCACGGTGAGATCCCCAAGCAGCCGATGTGGCAGCGGGAAGGGATCGGGATGGGTCGGGCGGCGCGCAGCGGGGGCAGCAGCCCGCATCCCGCCCAGGGCAGGAAGAGCCACGCGGTCCGGGCAAGTCGCCTCCGACAGGTTCTGGGAGGGAAAAAAACAAGGCTCGGGCTCCGGCAGCAAAGGGAACTTCTGGGCGCTCGCAGGGTCGGACAGAGCCGCCGCTGCGGGGCCGGGGCCGCACCCCGCGGGGAGGGGGATGTGCGGCGCGCCGAGCCCCCGCGGGAAAACACCCCCGGCACAAGGCACCGAG
>VYXF01001932.1:426793-437297 GCA_013397295.1 Polioptila caerulea | reverse complement strand
CAGCCGGACACCGGGGGGCACGGCCCGGGGACAGCCGGACACCGGGGGGCACGGCCCGGGGACAGCCGACAGCCTTAGCCCGCGGGACCGGGGTTGGCCCGGGACAGCCCGAGACCGGGGACAGCCCGGGACAGCCCGCGGGACCAGGGACAGCCTCAGCCCGCGGGACCGGGGACAACCGCACCCTGAGCTCCGCCAGACCCCCTGCCACCCCTCCCCACTGCCTTTCTGGCGCGGTTTGTCCTTGGGACACGCGGGACCCCCGCACCCCCTCCCACGCCGGGTCTGTCCTTGCCGCAGGGCCCCTCTGCTGCGCCGCTGGCACAGAACGGTTTGAGGCTATCGGACCCTAAAGACCAACCCCTGTCCTGGCAGGGACCTTCTGCTAGCCCCGTCCAACCTGGCCTTGAACATCCACACCTTTTCTGGACAGCCTGTGCCAGAACGGTCTCAGGCGGAAGAATTTCTTCTAATGTAATTTAATCCAAACCGCCCTCTTTCAGTTTAAAGAGGGCTACCCTCAGTGTGACCTGCCCAAAGTGTCATTCTCCCAGTCCTAAACTACATGCCCCGTTAAAAGTCCCTGTCCAGCAATCCTGCATCCAATTTAGGCACTGGAAGATGTTCTAAAGTCCTCTCAGAGCCTTCTCTTCCCCAATCTGAACACCCCCAGCTCCCTCAGCCTGTCACCGTAGCAGAGATGCTCCAGCCCTTAGAGCATCTCCATGGCCTCCTCTGAACCTGCTCCAACAGGTCCATGTGGCACTGCAGGAGGGGAATAAGGGCAGAACCTCTCCCTCACCTGCTGGTGATGCAGCCCAGGGCAGCCTTGGCTTTCTGGGCTGCAGGCACCCAGTCCTGCCCCTCTGCTGCAGGAGCCCAGTCACGGGCACCATGCTCAAGCAGCCACACATAACATGAACACAACACACATAACAAACACACCTTGGAGCATTTTCCCCAAGTCCTGACTGACCACAGAGGCTGCTTAGAGTCTCTGGGTACTTTTTCCCACCAGAAACTCTCCCTGCCATGTATGGCTCAGGCAGCTGAACACCAGCCAGGGCAGCTATTGCAGCCTCTTGGGCCAGAGCTGCCCACAGCACTCAGGCTGAGCACACACCCCTTCCCCCGGGCTGGGACAGCCAAACCCACCTGAAACGCTTCCTCCAGGGAGCTTCTCCCTAGCTGAGCAGGACAGAGCATAAGAATATTAACGTAAACCACCAAAACTGAAAAAGATGAGAGGTAACCCAACAAAATCTACGTGTTTTTGTTATGCTGTCAGCATCCTTATTGCCTAGTAATAAAACAGCCAGAGCTGTTATTTGGAGCAAGATCCTCTGCAAGAGGGCAGGGAGTTTTCCTGCTGCTATGCCTTGCTGACAGCTCCAAGCACCTCCAGGAGCAGGCAGGCTCCTCGGCCCCAGTGCCCAGGTGCCACTGCCATTTCAGCAGCTCACACTGCTCCCGTTTTAAAGTCAGCTTCTTCCTGGAAACAGAACAAAACTCACCTTGTGGCACCACAGCTGGGCCTAGAGAGCAGCTTCCAGAGACCTGGAAAACACACAGATTTTTCACTTGGCATTTTGAAAGTGAAAATAGCATCATATTGATTTTACTAAGGCTAAACCCAGCCACATTTGCTCTGCATAAGCACCCACTGTCTGGCAGTTTTACACAGTGTGATGTATCTACGCCTGCCCCAGCACCAAAATAGAAGTCAGGTGTCGGGCAGGCAGGAGTCTGTGGGGGTTTTTTAACCCCACTTGTCCCAAGGCAGCGAGCAGATGGATCCATGAAGGCTCCCACACCCAGGGCAGCGTTCCCGAGGGCACTGCAGCACTCATCTGCATCCCAAGTGCAACCTTCCCTCCATTCCCTGTGCAGCTGTGCTGTTACTCACCTTTCCACACAAAGGCCTAACCACAACAGAGGAAACCAGAAAACAATGCCAGGCATTTTAAAATAATGAATGGCAATTGTTAAACCTCTTCATTTAATGCCTAACCCATTTGGCTGCACAGCTCCCTCCCCCACAAAACAACAGAGAACTAAAGTTAGACCAGCACTACCCTGCAGCTTTTACCTTGCTTTTGGGTGCTTTCCTGATGTTTTTCTAGCCTGTTTGTGTTGGCTAGAAGAGGGAGCTGTTGTTCCCAGACATTTTTCCTGTTGCAGGGCTCTGTGGTAGGTGAACAGACCAGCCATGCCCAGTGAACCAGCAGCCTTTGGGGTTAGGCACCTGCATTTTCCAAAGGCCAAGGCAACCTGGCTTACCTGGCCCAGGGCAAAATAGCTCTGTTCTTCTCCTCAATGTATTGCTACAGGTCCAGTTGCTCCTCGCCTTTTGCCTGAATTAACTGATCAGGAGAGTTGTTCTCACCAGAAGAGAGGATCTGTGCAGCTGCACTCATCCTTGCAATTCCTGTACCATATAAATTGCAGCCCTTAAAACCCTGATGTCTTTTTTTTTTTTTTTTTTTTAATTTGCTAGGATTAGAAGCAAAACACAAGACTTGGACTGTGATGCAGAGTTAAACATTAGATAATTAGCTTTAATGCACTGCCAGCAGGGACAGGCACCCTTTTCCAAGGGGCTCCTGGATGAAATTAGTGCAAGCAGAGCTACAGGTGAGCCTGGTCTCTCAAACTCAGAACCACGGTGAATATCCTGCTGTGAACCAGCTCGTTGAAATCCATCCATCTCCTTCCTGAACCGCCAGGAGCCAAAGGCAGGGTTTCACTGGAGAAATCAAGGCAGCTGCCATCCCCCCGCGGCTGACACAGCCTCGGGGCAGCAAAACCCCGGCCTCAGCAGAACCTGGGTGCAAACAGCCCTGCCTGGGCTTTTCCACACCCGGGAACAGATTCCACCGCTGGTTTGGTAGCAGTTGTATCAGCTCGCCGGCCTTTTCACGGGAGATGTGTTTTTATTGCGCCGTTTAAAGGCGCGAACAGGCGGTGCCCAAAGGGCTCCTGCTCGGAGCTGGCAGGGACGCTGTCCCACCCCAGGCGTGCCCTGCCCATGGAAGGGGAACACAAGGGACACGTCCCCCTCCGAGGGGGAATTTTGCACCACTCAGCTTGGTTGGAGTCCATCGCCACTCCAATTAGCACAAAAAATGAGCTTTCCAGGACAGCAGGCTGCAAACAGGGCACAAACGGAGCAGCCCGAGGGGGTGCCCTGAACGCCTCGCAGCTTGGGTAAATCCATTAAACCCTCTCACGAAACAGTTTCTCTGTCCTTATTTTGGCTGTTCACGGCGATTGAGGGTTTGGGAGTTCAGCCCCTGGCTGGTACCAGAGCAGGAGGAGGGAGCCGGGCTCCCCTCCCACCTTGGGACGCGCACTAAGCCTCACCGCGTTGGGGTTTTTGATTTGTTTGGGTTTTGTTTGTTTTTTTAACGCGGTTATTTTTGCAGCGTTCTTTGCTTCTTCTGCCATCGTGTGGCCAGTTGGAGGTTGAAGAGCTGTCTGTAAAACAAGCAATCGGCTTTCCGCGTCTTCCAAGTATCGTATTGATTTTTATAATGCCCGCTGTCCTTTGAAGTCAGTGGAGATATATTACTCCTCATCGAGGTCCTTCCCACCGCCTGACGGGTCCTACAGGTTTGTCTTCAGGGTTGCTGCAGCTTGAGGTAGATCTCGTTAACCCCAGCGTGTGGGTGACAGGGAATTTATTGCTCGGCCCTGAGCTGCCCATGGACTCTGCTCCTCGCACCGGGCAGGAGGATCCGGGGACAGGCGCTCGCTGCTGAGTGCCCCCCACTTCCGAGGCGATGCTGTCCCCCTGCCAACCATTCCAGGGCCATCTCCAGTGGGAAAGCAGCTCATGCTCGGGGCTGCTGCAGCCACAGCGCCCTGCAGAGACAGGCAGGGCTCTGTGGTGATCCACAGGCACACCACGGTGTGCCAGGATCGCCGGGGGAATGCCAAGGAGAAGCTGATACCTTTTCTTTCCTTCACTTCTCCTGAATGGGACAAATCCTTCACTGATTTGGTGAAACAGGTTTAATAAGAAACGAGAATGTTTTGGCCAGCAAATTCCAACCGAGAATTCTTGTCTGTGCACACCTGAGGCTCTCAAATCCACCCTGCCAGCACAGGACCAGGAGCTCACTCTCTGAAAGCAGCTGAAGCCCCCCAAATTCTGTATCTGCTGGAGTCCTACCTATGGCCTTTGGCTGCTGACACCTGTGGCAGTGCTCTCTGCCCCTCAGCAGGGCACGGTGCACATTTCATCCTCCCCTCACGCCCATCTGCCTGGAACAAAACAGGTTTCCCCTGGGAGCGGCCAGCAAGAGCCGGTGTGTCCTGAGGAGGGATTGCATCACTCCTGCAAAACACCCGCGAGGGAGGGAAGCCAGCAACTGTCTGCAGAAGGGTGTGCATGAATCCCTGCCTCCAAACCTCCCTGTGCATCCCATCCCATCCCCCTGGAGCAGCAGGGCCTGGCCAGCACCAGCCGGGCACATCCCTCAGCGCCGGCTCCCCAAGTCCTGCCTCTCACCTGTTCCCAAAACAGCAGCTTCGGGTTTAGGGCATCCTCTGTGATGTCAGAACCTGCAGCAGGGACTTCCCAGGGAGTTCCTCTGGGCCTCCCTGGCAAAGGGAAGGAAGAGCCAAGTTCTGAGCCAGCACGGAGCACTGTGGAGTTGGCTCAGCAGTGACAGCCACACCGCAGTGTCCGGCACACAGGGGGACGTGCGTGTGCTTTTCTCCACCCTCAAGTGCATTTTCAATCAGTTTCTGGCTCCACCAGCAGCTTTCTTTGCTGGAGCAGGGCACAGCACACAGATGGTGGTGGCTGCAGACCTCTACAGCAATTGTACCTGCAGTCTATGAACAGCCTAGCCAAAAAAAATAAACACAGAAAAACCCTACAAAATCACCCCCAAACCTCTCCTACAGCTGCACTCTGCATGGAAGGTGGGGCACAGGGTTTAATCTCATGAGAGCTTGGGTAGCCAGATCTATGCCACCAGGTCAGGCATTTGGGCTACACTCTTGCTAAACTCAGCTACACTGAAATATAAATGTAGCTTAAGAAGGTGAAAGTTCTCTCATAGAGAAGGCTGAGCTCTGATCGCTGCAGCTGACTTTCAAATGAAAAATTTTTGTTAATAAATTGGCCCTTGATCCCACATGCAGATATCCTGTAGCAAAAGCCCTTCTAATTAATACACTGATAGTCCTTCTCAAGAGGCACTTTCTCCTTATAGTGTGAAATAACCTATTCAAATATGCAGCAACTTACAGAGTGATAACTTATGAAAGAGAATACCAATTTCAGTTAACAAAATTTCCCCTTTTAAAAAGAAGGCTTTTTCAAAGGGGGAAAACCCAGCAAACATATTTGGTACAGGATGTGACGAATCTATATACCTCAGACTCCAGCATATTTCCTGGTGCCCCAAGACAAACACATCTACTAAATAAATTTGATTACATCCTTCTTCCTTCTTCCAGCAACGTCTCCAACAAGGCACATTTAACCCAGAAACAGAAAATTTTCATGGTTTCTCATTTTGCAGTCCTTTGTCTTCTCCTTTCTTACAAAGTCTTAATAGTCTCTTTCATGACAATCTAAAGAAGCTTTGGGAGTTACTCTCAATGAATTCAGCCTTGTTTTTTCTGAGATTTTCTCAGCATACATGACAGCAAACACTCCAGATCTCATTTTTAGTGTAACACAACCGAGGGTCTACAACAGATAACAAAACAGCCAAAGGAAACTGCTCATGGTTACTTGTCACTCAACATGCTGAGAGCTGCCTGTTACCACCTACATTACAATATTTTAAATGATCTCCTGAAGACCATCTGGACCCTGGTGTGCTCATCTAAAAACGGTTGAGCCACTTCCCAACACTCACTTTTTCATCTGGGAAACTTCCACAAGAGCATGCTGGCACCCAGCCCTCCTGAGTTAGTCAGAGGGTAGAACCTGCGAGCAGGGGAAAGTGTACATAGCAACCAACTTCTCAAGTACAAAAAAACACCCACCCCGGGCTTTTATCAACCCTAACACCCATTCCAAGGTTTAAAATCCACTTACCTTTTTTATACATGTTTATTTAAGCCTGTACATGCCATAAGCAGCTTTCAGTCAACAGTGTGACATGGCAAAGAGCCCCACACCTCCCAAGGCACAGCCAAGCCAAGGAGCAGGGCCTGCACACCTTTCCCCCACAGCCACTGCTGGGGGGTGGTAAGAGAGCTATTTTAATTAAATTTTGGATTATGTCATGAAGCAGGGAGGGGAGAGCTCCATGTGAAAGCCCCTCAGCAGCCCAAACCCCCAGCTCCATACCCCAGACTCCCCTTGCCCTTTCTCTGGCTCTTTATACGCCCCAGGACAGGTGATGGGATTTACAGATGGGTTGGTGGGGAATGAGAGTCACCTGCAAGCACCCCACAGGATGTGATCCATTCCATTTGCCTTGCAAAACACCCATTAACCTGGATCACTTGCAATTAATTCCCTTTAGTGCCCTAAATCAGTGTTCAAATTCCCATATCTGAGATGCTCTCAAAATCCACTTGCTGGCTCCTTCTATAAATTTGGGTTGGTGAGAACAAAGAACAGCCATATTTTCACACATCACAAATCTCTGTCTCTTATTGAAGGTATTTTCCTTTGTCAGGCCTGGCTGCTGATGGGTTTTGGCACCCCACAGCTCCCTGATGTATGGAGCACCCCGGGACCAGGCTCACCCTCCCTGTCCTGCCCCTCAGAGCATGGGCTGTCCCCACTGCAGGTGATGGCTGACTCCCAAAGGGTGTTTCCATCAGAATCCTGGGAATTATTATGAAATCCACTCCCCTGGAAACACTGATGTATGGGAAAACCACGCAGTTGAGTTTTTATTGATAAAACACAATGGTGGATGTGCAGCAGCAGAGATGCCTGGACTCTCAACAACAGCCTGGTGTGGGGAACCTCCTGCCCTGCCCACGTGTGTGGGCAAATCAAGGCTCTCAGAGGAGGTTTCAGAGTCAACATCATCCGCCCCATCCTCTTCTGGGGTAGAGTGGAGCCAGGAGGGGCTGTAACATGGTGTAGTTGCTGGCTAAGCCCAGCCAGCGTGCAGAAAGAGAAATTTAATGACATTGGGGAAAGCACAGCAGGGCTGTGGGTGGAGCTGGAGGGGCTGACAGCCCCAGCACACGGACCCACCTGACAGGCTCTCCTCCAGCTCTTCCTGCTGCCTGGAAGGATTGGAGATGTCCTGTACACAGGAGGACTCGGCAGTGTTTTCAGCACTGACCAAGCAGTGCTCCTCACAGAAGAGCAGTGGTCTCACTCTTCAACTTCCAGCCCACACATTCACATTGTGATAGTGATAACAGGCATCAGGAAACAACCCAATTGTGCAAAGGAGCGTTGGTATGAGCAGGTGGGAGGTGTATTCCCACAGGCACTTGCTGAAACATCTCTTTATCTCCTCCTGGCAGCACACAAACAGCCATCAGCTTCGGCAAAGCTCAGCCAAGTGCAGATTCCCTCTCTCCACCTCTCGCTCTCCATCCTTCAGGCTCAGGAGGACCCAGGCTGTGCAGAGAGCTGCTGGTGACCATGGGTCAGACCTGGCTCCCTGAGTGAGCAACATAAGAGCTGCAGAAATGCAGAACTGACACATCACTTTACAGCAATGCAGCCACAGCCCATGCTGAGGCACCACAACAATGCTGGTGGGACCAGACACAATATTTTGCCTACCCTGACGCTCCTGAGTCAGCTTCTCTGGGAACTGGAAAAGAAGGATACGCTAGATAATATCTTAGTGCTGAAATGCAGAGCAGGGTTGTGTCACCCAGCTGGCTCCCTGTAGAAAGTGCTGTTGACACTATGTACAAGAGAGAGAAAATGTATCTCCCCAGAGCAGTTGCTGAGGCTCTGCTTCCTGCTTCCCAGCACACTTGGAGCTCCAGCACTTTCCAACAAATCCAAAACTCATGGGGAGATACCGCTCAGCACCACCTCATTTTTGGTCCCCACTTTACCCCACAGCACCCCCATCACAGGGAACTCCACCAGACTGAGACAAGGCGTTACTGGAAGTGCTGTATTTACAGGGCAGCATTAACTTCTGCTGTTGTTATTTACAATTTATTTACAAACAATCCTTGTAGTCACCAGCAGTAGAACAGGGCAGAGTCAGACAGAACTTTATGGCAGGCTGGCAAGGCAGAGTAGCCAGTTTCTCTTCTTTCCCCTTGTCAGCCCTGCCAAGGGAAGGGCCTCTGGACTGCAAAGGCAGTGCCTGTTAATCAGTAACCAGGGGAACAGAGGTGACTAAAACACGGTTCAAGCTCTGACACTGTTGGTTGCAGGTGTCACGAGAAAACCACCCAACCCCTGACTTCACATGAAGTTTTTGCAGGGCTGAGGGCTCCTTTCCCGGCCCAGGCAGGGCCAGCCCGGCTCTGCCAGGCGCGGTGTGTCACAGAGGGTGTGCTGCTGCTTGTCCCGTCCGGAGCCGAGCCCAGCGCACATCAGGGGCCACCCGGGGCAGCAGAGCGCCAGGCTGCCCGTGACACGGGAGGATTTTGCAGCATTGTCCCTCCTGGAAGGATGGCAGGATCAGGAACGGTCCTGGGGAAGGAGCCTCCAGCAGCACCAGCTGCCATGGAACTTAAATTTTCCCTGGCGGGGTGCAGGATGCACAAACACGGGCATCACCTTCCTGCAGGGTGTGAGGAGGGTCCTGCCAGCCCGGCCAGAGGTGGCCGAGGGCTGGGCAGAGCTGCTCTGCGGACCACCTGGGGCTGCCCTCCCATCCTCACCAGCAGGGAACGAGACAGTTGGGGGCAGCAGGCAGGGAGCGATTGACGGCCCGGGTCAGCCCCTGACCAGCCAAGACAGCTTCCCTGGGGCACAGATCAGTGCAAGGGACAGGCTTCCCCCCGGGATGTGTGCTCGGACCTTCCTCTCCTCCACAGGCTGATCCGGCTTTAGCGGAGTCCTCCACAGAATACTAACGGGGCCGGCAAGGGGCCGCTGTTCCCTTTTCGGACGGATTTGCAGCCCGGCCGCCAGAGAGGCATCTTACAAAGAGACTTTTGGCTCGCCCCTGTGGATCCCTGGTTTTCAAGCCATGCACGGGACAGTGATGCTGTTTATGCCCCAGGACGCATTTCCCAGCTCTGCCGGCCCTGGCCGAGCACCGCAGCAGCTCTGCACGAGCGTGGGTCCCATCCCACCGCGGTCCGGGTGCTCCAGGAGCGCACAGCCCGTGCTCGGTGCCTGCCGTGCTCAGGGGGCCATGGCCGATGGCTGCTTCCGCTGCTCCTGCCTCATCTTCAGAGCCAGCATCGCCCGGCGGTACAAATCTGGGACAAGGGAACAGTCAGGCACGGCCCTGGGGGACCTCCACGGTCCACCTGGCAGCCTGTGCTGAGTGAGGGCTGCAAGGACTCCCCAGGCTGCAGCACAGTGCGCTCATGTGGCCTCCCTGCATCCGCCCCACAGCACAGGCAGCAGCACCTGCCCCCACAGCAGCCCCCGCCTGGCCCTGCAGCAGCACTTGTCTGTGCCCGTGTCCCCACACCAAACCCCCATGGCCAAGTGTCCCTGCACAGCTCACGGCTCGCTGCCAGCAGGCCAGACCCCTGATGCTCTCAGTTAAATGTGTCCTGGGAAATACCAACCAAAGGTGCTTGAGACCTCCTCACGCTGCTGCTCCAGGGAAGGTTCCCGTGACTTGATTTTCTTCTTGATTTTCTTCTTTTTTTTCTTTTTCATGCCCTGTGCTGAATGGAGAAATACAAAATTTCAGGCACCACACGTCTGAGCGAGTGTGCCTTTGTCACCAAACCAGCTGAGGGGACTGCTGGTGGCAGGTTTGCAGTCCTCCATTGCTTCTGTGCACCATCCCCTGTGGAGATGCTCAGATGTCTCTCCTCTTCCCCTCTGGGTCCCTATGACCTGGCTCTGCACTCAGCTGATCTGCAAACAAAGCTGAGGGAGGTGGTGGGCACCAGTGGTCCAACATTTTGTCCCATGTCCAGGCCTGGCAACCTCCCAGTAGGGCGGCTCTGGGGGTCCTGACGTGCCGGTGCCAGCAGAGCTGGCAGCCCCCCCAGTCCCCTCTCACCTGGGTGGGGGGTGGCCATCCCGATGGGTGTGGGCTCCTCCTGCCCGACCCTGTTGGGGAACAGCAGCCCCCCGGCAGCCCCTGCACGGCTGTCACCCCCTACTCCGGGTCCCTCCGGCTCTTCGGCGGGGCTCGCCTGCCCCAAGCCCTTCCTCTTCACCTTCCCCTTCCTCTCCCTCCTCCTGGGGCCCTTAGCGCTCTCCTCCTGGGCAGCGAAAGGGGCATGAGGAGAGGGTGGCAGAGCCCCTCTTCCCCCCACCGTGCCATCCCGGGGTCCCACTCACTCACCAGGGGCAGGAGGCGGCACACGGGGCGCACCGGCCGGGGCTCCCCGTTCTTCCCCGCGCCCTCTCGAGCATCTTCCCCGGGGGGCGGCCGGTCCCTGCGGGAGAGAACGGAGC
>VYXF01001932.1:394271-416675 GCA_013397295.1 Polioptila caerulea | reverse complement strand
GGCGGCGGCCGCCGTGCTCTGCCTCTCCTACGGCCACTCCGACGACCGCTTCTGGCTGGCGCTCACCGTCTTCTTCGTGCTCTGCCCCTCCGTCCTGGTGCAGCTCACCCTCATCTTCGTGCACCGCGACCTCAGCCGGGACCGCCCGCTCGTCCTGCTCATGCACCTGCTGCAGCTCGGGCCCATCATCAGGTGAGCGCGGTGGGAGCGCGGGCAGCCCGGCGGGCAGGACGGGCACCCGGGACCGCCTGCCAGCGGCCACCTGCCCGGCGTGCCCGGGCTGCTCCTGCCGGCTCCCCCTGCCTCCTGCCCGGCCCGCGGGGGCCCCTTGCTCGCCGGTGGTGCCACGGGTGCTCCTGCTGCTGGACCCCGCTCGGGCAGGACGGGATCTGCCCGCCTGTTGTACCCCAGCTGCTGGGAAAGCTCTGCCCGAGGTCGGGAGGCAGCAGCGATTCACGGAGCCTCTTGGTTTTGCCAATCGCCGTGCTTGTGCTGGGAGCGCAGATGGGAATCCCCGGTGGGTGCTCCAGGGTGAATACTAACTTGGTATGGGGCTGAGTCAGGGGAGGTTTAGATAAGATATCAGGAAGAGGTTTTACAACCAGAGAGAGGGTGGTGGAGCTCTGAAACAGACTCCCCAGGGAAGCGGTCACAGCACCTGGCCTGTCTGAGTTCAACAAACATTTGGACAACGCTCTTGAGCACATAGTGGGATTCTTGGGGTGTCCTGTGTAGGGCCAGGAGTGGGACTCGGTGGGAGTTATGGGACATAGAGGAGAAGAGCTAGGTGCGGGAGTGGGGCTGGCATGGGAACTGTGGGGCCGCTGGGCTGTGAGGACAGTGAGGGGGTGGATGGATGTTGCACAAGCTGATCCCTCATTCCTTGGGAATGCTGCGGTGCCTCCCGGGCTGTCATCACCCTGGGCAGCCTGCCCCTGCACGGCAGGAGGCATGGCTAAGCCACCATCACCGGGGTCTCCTTCCCCACGGGCAGGCCAGCAGCCACGCTCTGGGGCTCGCTGCACCCACGGGGCTCCAGAAACAATGTGGTCTGCTCCACACTTCCTTTTCTGTCACCGGAAACAAGCAGGGCACCAGATGTGGCCCTGTCACCATGTCTTATCTTCAGAGCCACCTGGGCTCAGTGCCGCCAGCCTGTGCTGGCCCAGAGGAGTGTTGTGACTCTCAGCACACCAACCGAGGCTGGCTGACGCACGGTGCTGCCCAGCTGCTTGTAAGAGCCAGCCAGGGCTGCCCAGGGAAGGCTGCTTCACCTGGCTGCTCAGGCTGGACATGGAGCCCAGCCTGCTGAGACCTGGCAGGGCACTGGAAGCCAGCTGGGACTACCCTTCAAGCTGGGCCTTTGGGATGAAACTATTTTCCCATTAGAGTTTGCAATGGGCCATGAGTGCTGGCTTGATCTGCTGAGGGAATTTATCCTAAACCCTCACTGTGTTTGGGTAATTGATACGCAGCAATTTGTGCTGTCCTGATAAGCACTCATAAGTAATGATGCCCTCTTGGCCCCAGCCAAGCTGATCCCCTCTGGCCATGCACACCCACCCCATGGCTGTGTGGAGGGCTGGGGTCCCCTGTCCTGGCAGACATGGCAGAAAGTCACACGAGGGCCTGCAGAGGGGCTGCGGAAGCGCTGCCTTATCTGCCCATGCCACACACGGCTTCACCCTGCGCTGTCCTTCCTGCTGTCCCCCAGCAGGGAGGAAGTGTGGAAGCCTTCTTCTGCTCAAGAGGAGAGATCAAAGAAAACTCTGATATTCAGCTCTGATATTTCAGAGTTTCTTTTGCCTCTGCTTAGAGGAAAAGGGTTTTCCCAGTTGGGAAAACAGAACCCAGGGGTGATTAACACCTTCCTGTAGCTGTAGCTCCCAGCAGAGTCACTGCTTTGTACCCTGCCTGCTCAGCTGCTTCACCCCTTGCTGGCGTGGTGCTNCCTTCCTGTAGCTGTAGCTCCCAGCAGAGTCACTGCTTTGTACCCTCTTCCAGCAGCTGTTTCACCCCTTGCTGGCGTGGTGCTGCACACAATTCACCCTGAATGCTGGAGCAGAGGAGCAGCCACTGGACATCCCCATGGTCATGGTGTGGCCAGTCAGGGACTGCCCACAGCCCTGCTGGACAGCTGCCCAAAACGTTGGGCTGCACTCGGCAAGGGTGGGGTCTGGCCAGCACCAGGCAAAAGGGGCTGGAGGTGCTGGCAGTGGGGGACAGCTCCTGTGTGCCCACAGGTGTGTGGAGGCCCTGCTGGTGTACTGCTGGTCAGGGAGGGAGGAGGAGCCCTACGTCACCATCACCCGCAAGCGGCGGCTGCGGAAAGGCTACGAGGTGGAGATGGAGCAGGAGGTGGGCCACTCGGAGCGCCGCCTGGCCACGCACCGCAACGCCTTCAAGCGCATGGCCGTCATCCAGGCCTTCCTGGGCTCCACCCCGCAGCTCACCCTCCAGCTCTACATCAGCGTCCTGGAGAAGTACGTCCCTGTTGCCCGAGGTAAGGGCGCCTGGCACGTGGGCTCCCCAGGAACCCCACCAGGCCACGGTGGCAGCTCCTCAGCTGCTTGTGCTGATGTGGTATCCAGGCAATCCAAAAAGTCATTCCTGGGGACACAGCTTCCACTGGACTCCTCTAAATGTGGAGCATGACCCACAGAAGTTGGGCACTCATCAGCTCTCTGCTTTCCTGTTTGCAGTGATGCAAAATGAGAAAGAGCAGGCATGACTGAGGTGCCAGGCTCTGCTCCCAGCCCCACGCTTGTGAGCATCTGCCCTCCAGAACCAAGCCATTCACCCTGTGCCCTCCAGAACCAAGCCATCCACCCTGTGCCCTCCAGACCCAAGCCATCCATCCCATGCCATGGCTCATAAGAGGTCCCTGCCCTAGCCTGCTCAAGTCTCCATTCATTTTTTTCCATCTAGATACAGGCTCTGGCTCCCCTCAAGTCCCTCCACTGAATCTATTTCTGCACATTTTCCAACAACCAGAGCTCCCTCACTCCCACTCCAAGGCTCCCTCGCCTGCTCCCAGGATGTTTATGTGCCTGGGGGTGGATATGCCAGAGCAAACTTTTAACTCCCATTTTGGCATGGCACTGAGCTGGGCATGCAGGCATGCTCCTGCACCACTCCAATTACAGCGCTGGGTGAAGGAGCTGCCCTCACCCATCCGCTCTCCCAGCAGTGCTGGGAGCCCAGACCTTGTCATCTGTGCCCACAGCAGCTGCACGAAAAGGGAAGCACCAGAGATGCCCCTTAGAAACCCCCTAATTTGCCACAGTCCTCTGCAAAGGCATTTTGGGGAGTTGCAGATGCACAGGAAGGAGTGCCAGTGCTCTTCTAGCAGTAGATGCAGGAAGTAAATACCAAATGATGTGTTTTGGGTGATTCCCTCACAGCTGGAGTGTCAGCTCAGCTCTGCAGCTGGCAGCCACCAGGATGGGACCAGCTGCACTCTTCTATTTTTCTCCATGGTATTCCTGGCTGTGCTGAATGAGAGCAGCTGCTGGCATTCCCTACAAATGACCTTGGCTTTGCAGCCCTCGGATGGGGCTGGCTCTTGGGATGCCTCTGGGGCTACAGAGGTGCAGCTCTTGGCTGGGATGGAGGCAGAGGGGCCCTCGCAGCACAGACTGTGCCCTGCTAACCCTTAAGAAGCATTTCCTGCACAGGGCAGGGGGGTTGGGACATGGTCCAACCACAGAAATGGCTCTGGTTTGGCCAAGGTTTATATTTTATTGGTGTAGGGAGAACCTTTAGATTCTGAGCCTTCTCCTGCCAGCAACTTCCCCCACAGCCACCTCATCGTGGGGACTGTCACCACCACCCATGAGCTGTTGTGGTAATGCTTCTGCTGTGAGCCCTGGTTTGGCACCCTGTACTTCTCCCCCAGGACTGGCACCTCAAGTTTCCCACCTGGGCTTGTCACCCCTCACTTTGCCCCCCAGGCAGTGGACAGGCTGGACACAGCCTGGTCTCCAGCACTGCCTGACTCCCCTGCTTGTCCCTCTGCAGCCGTCCTCATGGCCATCTGCCTGGTGTCAGTCACCTACGGAGCACTGGTCTGCAACGTCCTGGCCATCCAGGTCAAGTACGATGACTACAAGGTCCAGCTGCGGCCTCTGGCCTTCCTCTGCATTGTGCTGTGGCGCAGCCTGGAGATCTCCACCCGCATCGCCGTCCTCGTGCTCTTCAGCACCGTCTTCAAGCACTGGATCATCCCCATCGCCCTGGCCAACCTCCTGGTGGTCTTCTTCTTGCCCTGGGTGCAGTTCTGGCGCAGCGGCAACCGCCTGCCTGACAACATCGAGAAGAACTTCAGCCGCCTGGGCACGGTGGTGGTGCTCTGCGCCTTCACCCTCCTCTACTCCAGCATCAACATGTTCTGCTGGTCGGCCGTGCAGCTCAAGCTGGCTGACCGGGACCTCATCGACAAGTCGCAGAACTGGGGCCGCCTGGCCGTGTACTACGTGGCACGGCTGGCAGAGAACACGGCCCTCGTCATGCTCTGGTACTTCTTCAAGACTGATGTCTATGAGAACGTCTGCACCGCTCTGCTGGTGCTGCAGCTGCTCCTCGGTTACTGCCTGGGCATCTACTTCATGCTCCTCTTCTTCCAGTACCTGCACCCCTGCCGCCAGCTCTTCAGGCACAACGTCGCTGACTTCCTGCACTGCGTGTGCTGCCGCCGGCGCCCGCCGGGGACCCCTCTGTGCCTCGAGGCACCCTTCGAGCCCGGCGTGAGGCACAGCATTGTCTGAGCACCTGGCTCCTCCAGCCAGCTACGGACATGGGGATGGGCAGCACAGGGCTGCCCCAGCAGCCAGAGGATGCTTGTGGCACAGGCCAAGTGCTGCCTGCTCCTGCAGTGGCAGCAGGTCCCAGTGCATCCCCACAGTGCCAGGGGGAGAGGAGTGTGCTTGCCTGCTCAGGACCACTCATATGAACATGAAGGAGGGTTGATTTGGATTGGACATAAGGATGTTTTCTACAATGAGAGTGGTGAGGGACTGGCACATGTTGCCCAGAGAGATGGTGGATGTGCTGTCCCTGAAAACATTCAAGGCCAGGTTGGATGGGCTCTGAGCAACCTGGCCTAGTTGAAGATGTCCCTGCCCATCTCTGGAGTTGAACTAGATGGCCTTTACAGGTCCCTTCCAACCCAAACTGTTCTGTGATTCTACAGTTCTATGACTTACGGGGTGCCCAAGCCAGTTGCCCCTCCAAGCTGGCTGCCACAGGGTGCACAGCCCCTGGGGTGCCCCAACACCCCCTGACTGCTGCTATGGTGCATACGGTGACCCCGGGCCGTGGGTGCCACTGGGGCTGTTTTAAGCAGTAAAGAAACTTTGCTGTGGCTGCGCGTCTGGGTGCTGGCAGTGACTCACGTGAGGGTGGGGACTGTCCCACCGGGGCTGGCACGGGCACACACCTGCTGGCCACGTAACCCTCTCGTTTGCAGGCACCACAGTGGGGCTGTGCCAGCGGGAAGTGGGCCTGGGGGAGCCCCTCCATGGGGCTGTTAAGATTCAGGAGCATGGCAGGATGGGGGCTGGCTTCATCCCGTGCTTCCGTCAGCATGGCCATGGCTGCAGGCCAGGAGAGAGCAGCATGCCAGCAAGGAGCAAGCCTGTCTGACCTGTTCCTCCAGGCTCAGGGGCCCAGAACAGGCTGCTGTTCCCAGCTGGAGCGCTGCACACCCCAGAGCTCAGGGCCCTGCAGTGGTGGGCAGGAGGGGAAGGGTGGCTGGCACAGCAGTGGCACTGGGTGCTGATGGGACCCAGGCATCCTGGCCCCAAAGCAGGTGTGTGACACCCCCCACCCCAGGCCCATTTTTGGGGTCAGCTCTGTTTGGGTGCTGGACTGAGGATGCTCATCAGTCTTGGGGGGCTCATGGAGGTGCAGCACCACTGGTGCTGTCTTAAATCACTCACCCTGTAATGGATGGCCGGAGTGGATCCTGGCACCAGCACAGCGCTGTGACCCCAGGATGCTTCTCTCCCTCTGGTGGTTTCCCTGCAAAACGGGCAGTGGAGGCTGCTGAGGGAGGCCAGGGAAAACAGAGCTGTTGAGTCAGGCACAGGACAGATCCTCTGCAACTTCTTCCCAGGAAAATCCTACCTTACACAAAAAGCCCGTTTTTGTCCCCAGAGGTTGCAAAACCCCAAGAGGATCAGCCAGACGCCCTGTGTCACCCAGCTCCCGTGCCACATACCTCTCTCAGCAGGGAGCCGTTCCTGGCCAGCACAAGGGGGTCGTTTCGGTGTTGGCCGATTGGATCAGCCCTGCCTTCCAGGAAGGTGTCCTTTGAAACCACCAGCATTTCCTTAAAGTCTTCTCAGGGGAAAGTCCCCGTGCCGGGACTGTCGCACCGCCTGCTGGCTCCATAAAACGCGGGCGGGCGCGGGCGGGCAGCTCAGGCGCGGGGACATCGCACCATGGGCAACTGGCTGGTCAACCACTGGTTCTCGGCCGCCGTCCTCGTGAGTCTGTGGGGCTGGGGGGGATGCGGGGGGACGCTCTGGGCTACGGGCCCTGGGGGAGATGGGGACTGATGAGCCGCCCTGGGGCTGGGCTGTGGGGAGAGACAAGCATCCCCCCTGCTCCACTAACCCGCATACCCCGGCAGCCAGGGAGGGATGGCTCTGGAAAACTGAAGTCTTGGGGAAAACACAGCTCACGGGAAAAGGGGTCCTGGAGAGCTTAAAAATGCTGCTGCTTTTCCCAGCCACTTTGGCTGGGAGCCTCCCACGTGCCTCTTGTCCCCTTGTGAGAAGAGGAGGATGCTGTGAGAACTCGTGGCAGGGTGAGGAGCTGGCACGGTAGGGACCATCTGCCAGTGCCGTGCTGCAGCATCTCTGGTGTAAGAGAGCTTGCCTGGCCAGCACCCATCAGCTGCTCAGCACTGTGTGAGGAGCTGTGAATGCATGGGAACATGAGGGCTTACAGACAGTTGAGCTATTTTAATTTTTAAAGTTACTTTAAAAAGAAAAAGAAAACAGCCAAAACCCAAACACATGGCAGGGTGGTTTTTTTGGGACCTCTGGAAAGTTTAGGTGGCTGTGAGAGGCGGCTGTGTGGGGTGCTGCGAGGTTAGGCAGGGGACAGCAGCACCATGGGGCCAGGTGAGCCAGCTCCCTGTGAAACTTCCTTCTCCCAGAATCTTTCCTACACAGTCCTGACCATGCTCCAGATCTGCTTTCCTTCCCGTTACACGGGCACTGCCTGCTCCCGCCTTTCCTCCTTCCGCATGCACGGGTGATGCACAGGGAAGTGTGTGACAAGATAGCAATTCTGTGAGACTTCCACACCTCTCCCCACCTTTGGGCCTGTGTCCCAGCCCTGTGTGTGACAGGGCAGCTCATAAGGAAGCAGAACAGGATGGGATATGCTGTCCTGACACCCTCTGGCTGCAGCCGGCCCTGAGTGCTGCAGTGTGAGAGGCTCCCAGGACAGGGTCCCTCATGAGGCTGTGACTTTTCCCTGCAGGCAGCCTGGCTGGGCATCAACATTTTCCTCTTCACCTACTACTTTCTGTTCTTTGACCGGGACGAGCAGTATTTTTACACCAGGGCCATCCTTGGGGTAAGGTGCTCCCCCACAGCACCCTGCCTGCCCAGGCAGACGAGCCCCTCGGGGCCCTGCTGCACTGAGCTGGGGCTGCAACATCCCACGCCCCTTTCACGTTCTGTCCTCTTCCAGCCATAATTCCATCCCATCCCACTCCATGGCCTGGCATTGCACCATGCCAGTCCCTGTCTTGATCCCTGTCTGGTCTCAGCCCAACAGCACCCTAGCCCAGCCTGGCATCTCCCCCTCCCAGTTCCCATGCCAACCCAGCATCTCTCCATCCCAGTTCCCAGCCTAGAATCACTCAGTCCCAGCTCAGCACTGACTGGCCCCATCCTGCCCCAGTCCTGGCACAACAGGACAGTGGGGCTCACCCCTCTCTTCTCCCCAGTCCGCCTTGGCATGGGCTCGAGCATCAGCCAAGTGCCTCAACTTCAACAGCCTGCTGATCCTGCTGCCCGTCTGCCGCAACCTGCTCTCCTTCCTCCGTGGCACCTGCTCGGTGAGTGTCCCGTGGAGGCACAGCCAGTGTGGCTGTCCCCATCCCTGTCCCCATCCTGACACCATTGCCTCTCCCTGCAGTGCTGCAGGCGGACGTTGCGGAAGCAGCTGGACCACAATCTCACCTTCCACAAGCTGGTGGCCTATGCACTGGCCCTGCTCACAGGTACCCCCTGGACTGGGATGGGGCAGCAGTGGGGACTGGGAGCTGCCCAGTGGGTGACTGCCTGTCGCCTGTCCAGCTGTGCACACCATCGCCCACCTCTTCAACCTGGAGCGCTACAACCACAGCCAGCAAGCCACTGACGGCAGCCTCCCCGCTGTCCTCTCCAAGATGCACCTGCAGGGCAGCAAGTGGCTGAACCCCATCCACTCCAACCAGACAGTGAGTGTGGCCTTGGCATCCAGCAACCCACCACCACCTGTCCCCTGCTGCCCTAACCCACCCTGCTGCCCCTGCAGACCGTCGAGTACGTGGCTTTCACAACCATCCCGGGGCTGACAGGGGTGATCATCACGCTGGCACTCATCCTCATGGTCACGTCCTCCACCGAGTTCATCCGCAGGAACTACTTTGAGCTCTTCTGGTACACACACCACCTCTTCCTCGTCTACTTCGCTGGCCTCGTCATCCACGGCATCGCGTAAGACTCCTCAAATTCCCCAGGGCAGGACAGTGAGGGGCAGTGGACACACACCTCTGGTGGGGCAGCCACAGGGAGAGTCCAGTGGGGCTGTGAACTGCCACTCTCAGGGCGGGCTAGTGCAGCTGGCCTCACGCAGAGTGCCTGGGGGCAGCAGCTCATCCCTCACCTCCCCGCAGCGGGCTGGTGCGTGGGCAGACGGAGCAGAGCATGGCAGAGGTGCACCCCTATCACTGCGCTGAGTACCTCACACAGCAGGAGCAGAACTGCACCCACAAGTGCTGCAAGGACCCCGAGTTCGGGAGCATCCCTGCCGAGGTAGGGCAGTGGTGGGATGGCAGTGGGGGAGAAGCTCTTCCCTTGCCCTTACGATGATCTGGCACTGGCCCTTCCCAATCCTTGGCTTTCCTCCACCTTCACAGTCCTGGAAGTGGGTTCTCGCCCCCATCATCCTCTATGTCTTTGAGCGGATCCTGCGGGTCTGGCGTGCGCAGCAGAAGGTGGTTGTCACCAAGGTGGGTGGTGCAGGAGCCTGTTCCTATGCCGGCTCCTACCCTTGGAGTCACCAGTGCCACAGCTCCTCGCGGAGGCCATGGGGAGGCGGGCAGGGGCCACAGCTCCTTCCTAAGGACAGGGCCAGGCTGGCTGCTAAGCCCTGCCCGTGCCCCCAGGTGGTCATGCACCCTGCTCGTGTACTGGAGCTGCAGATGCAGAAGAAGGGCTTCTGCATGGAGGTGGGGCAGTACATCTTTGTCAACTGTCCCGCCATCTCCCCACTGGAGTGGCACCCCTTCACCCTCACCTCTGCACCCGAGGAGGACTTCTTCTCCATCCACATCCGGGCTGCGGGCGACTGGACCGAGCGTCTCATTGACACCTTCCAATTGGAAATACCCAGGTAGGCTGGGGAGCGCCCAACAGGTCATGCCAGGGATGTGGAGAGGCTGTACCTCACCCTGGCCCTACTTTGGCCAGGATCGAGGTGGATGGTCCCTTTGGCACGGCCAGTGAAGATGTGTTCCAGTACGAGGTGGCCATGCTGGTTGGAGCGGGCATCGGTGTCACCCCCTTCGCCTCCATCCTCAAGTCCATCTGGTACAAGTTCCAGCAGGCTGACCAGACCCTCAAGACCAAGAAGGTACACAGTGTCCCATGGGACCAGCTGTGGGTTTCTCCCTCTGGCTCTGCTCCACCTTGAGCAATCCCTCTCCCCCTGCATCCCAGATCTACTTCTACTGGCTCTGCCGGGACACAGGAGCCTTTGCCTGGTTCAACGACCTGCTGGCCTCACTGGAGCAGAAGATGGCTGAGTCGGGCAAGGCAGACTTCCTCACCTACCGTCTCTTCCTCACTGGCTGGGACACCAGCATTGTGAGTCAACCACAGGCTGGCATGGCTGCAAGAGGGGGACACAGGGCCGCCAAGCTGGGCAGGAAGGGCACGGCAAGCATGACAATGGCTTTTAGGCACAAAGTCCAGGCACAGTGTTGGGTGGGATCAACAATGGATGCTCCTCTGTGGTGAGGGACAGGAGGGAGGCTCATGGGTGGTGCCTGGGGTTCTCACCATCCCTGCCTGCCCAGGCCAACAACGTGGCACTCCACTTCGACACCGCCACGGACACAGTGACGGGCCTCAGGCACAAAACCATCTTCGGGCGGCCCATGTGGAACATGGAGTTCGCAGCAGTGGCTGCAGCCCACCCCAGGTGAGAGCTGAGCAGGGAATGCGGGGTGTTGGAGTTGGAGGCACGTCCTCTACCCTGGCACTCAGCACCAGGCTGGCTTTGGGAGGGGTGTGCTATCCCCTGCAGGGAGCCCAAAAAGCTTTGAAATCACTTTTGCCTGAATTGACTGCCTGGCATTGACATCCCTGTGCTGTTTGCAGGTCAGTGGTCGGCGTGTTCCTCTGTGGGCCAGAAGCCCTGGCAAAGAGCCTGCAGAAGTGTTGTCATCAACACTCCAGCCTGGACCCCAGAAAGGTCAAATTCTATTTCAACAAGGAAAACTTTTAAGTGGCAGTGAGGCTGGCACCCCAGTGGGCAGGGATCCTGACTGTACTGCCCTCAAGCCTCTGCCAAAGCAAGGCCAGGGATAAGCATCTGTGCATGCACTGAAGCCAGGCAAGACACAGCACAGTACTCTGTCTACCTGAGAAATTCCAGTTCAAAGACTACTGCCTGCCTGTCGCTGTGTACAAGGGGTCCTGGAGCAAGTGGGCCTGTAGCTCCACCCAGCTCCCTCACTGGGGAACCACAGACACGTTCTGTGATGCTGCTGCAGCAGTGGAAAGCAGTGGGAGCCCAGTGGGTTGGGCAGAACCGTGGGATGAGGATGGGACACAGGCACCCACACAGGTGCCAGGGGCCAAAGCGTCCCTCAGAATTTAAACATTCTTTTGTATAACAATAAATTAAACCTCCTTTTCTTTGTAATGAAAGCCTCCGTGGTGATGGTGACTCAGCTGAACAGGTACAAAGGAGCCCATGCTCTGCCCCCTTGTAGGGCTGCAATCCAAGAGCTGGTCAATAGCAAACCCTCGGGGGGCAGGATCAGACACCCCTCTGCAGGGGCTCACTGCCACCCTGGCACCCCCAGAGCTGCACCCAGCTCACAGCTCAGCCCCCACTGCAGCTCACCCCAGGTTCTGCTCCAGCGTATGCAAAGAGGGAAACCCCGCTCCCTGAGTGGAAAGTGACACTGCAACTGGATCCAGAGCCCTTCCTGCCTCACCAGCAGGGATAGAAAGCCAAGCTCTCTGTCCTGCCCTTCCCCTACACCCCTGTAAACAGCATGGCACAAGAAATTCCATGACTAGTTCTTGCCCTGGAGTGTGGAGGAGGGAGGATGGCAAGTGGTTTGGACAAGACTGAAGCCAAGCCACAATGCTGCCAGAACCCTACAGTCCCATTCTGGCCTCCATGAGAGACCAAACAGGGCAGCCAGGGACATGGACGTACTCAAACTCTCCTCCCACTTTATTTCAAACATCATAAAATATACACAGAAAAAAAAAATGAACTGGAGGGAAAAACCTCTTGAGGGTGACACAACCTCTCCCAAAATGCACCAAAAAAAGCTCAGGTAGCAATGGGAAGCAGCTGCCATGGAGCATCACCTCTATCCAGGCACGTGGCATCTCCATCTTGTGCCTGCCAGAAAGAAGGGGAGGAGGGTGAGCCCGGCACAGAGGGAAGCACAGCAGAGTCCCATCCTAGGTGGCTCTGTTTTACTGGAGGGGAACAGGCACAAGGTGAGAGCAGGTTAAGGACATCACCTGTCAGGGTGCACCCGTGGATTTCTGGATTTGCTCCTTCAGAATGAGGATGCTCTGCCGCTGTTCTGGGGGCAGCATGGCGATCTGGTCTGCTGTCAGCTGCAGGACCTGCATGATCAGTGCTGCCTGTGGGGAAAGAGGGGTCAGAGATGTGCCCTGCCAGAGCAGCCACAGCATACCAGAGCAAGGGAGGGGCTGAGCCTGCCACAGAAAGGCACACAGGAAGTGCTGCTCCTACTGCGTCATCCTTTCCCTTTTGTTCTCTCACCTTCTCGTGATCCTGGGGGGTGACCTGGCTCTGTCCAGGGCTAAAGCCTCCAGGCTGACCAGCTCCTTGGACTCCTGCTCCAGGAATGCCTCCTCCCTGCATGCCTGCCCCAGCCATGTTAGGAACCTGGGAGAGCAGAAGAGGGGTTAAGGACTGAGGGGTCCCTGGACTCAGCTGTATTAATCCAGGAAGGTAAAACAGATCATCAGATGGATGCCCTCACAGACTGCTTGAAGATGCCTGAGCACAAAGAGAGAGTGCATTTTATGCGCTCTCCTCTCCCAACTCCTGTCCTTCTTCCTGTGCCTCAGGAAGAGGTGGAGAGAGGCCTGAGCCTTGTCCTGTCCCCAGCTGATGGGCAGTGCCTGGGGAAATGGGACAGATGCCCTGACCCCTCAGAGCCAGTGACCAAACCCGGTGCTTCCCAGAGCAGCTGCTCTGTGGGACACCCCCACCCAGCCCCAGCCCCAGCCCCAGGACGCTGTCGGTGCCCGACCAGCCGAGCAGGAAGTGTGTACCTGGCGGGGCCCCTGCGGGCCACTGGCTCCCATGTTAAGTGGCCCAGGACCCTGTATCCCACCAGGCATTGGGCCACGCGGGTTGGGACCGGGCCCTCGAGGCTCCAGGCCCCGGGGCTCCAGGACCCTGGCCTCCATGGCCCTGGCCTCCAGCACTCGTGGCTCCAGGACCCGCGGCTCCAGGCCTCGCGCCTCCAGGGCTCGCGCCTCCATCACGCGCGGCTCCAGCCCGCGCGGCTCCAGCCCCCGGGGATCTCTTCCGACTGCGGAGGAAACACAAGGTAAGCTCCTGAAGGAAGCAGTGCTGCAGGGAGTGTGGCAGTGAGCATGCTGCCTCCTTTGTCTGGGGCCCAGCAAACACCCAAAAGGTGCAGGGCTGGGGGCAGAGGGGACATGCCTGGAGAAAGTCCCTTGCACCCTGGGACTGTCCCTCCTTGCCTGGAGTCAGTCATTTCACTGCCCAAACCCCCTTCCTACGCCTTGGGTCGTGGCAGCCGGCTCCACTCTGACTTCTTGCCTGCACAATCCAAGCCACCCAGTATTTCATGCCCCCTCTCTCACCTCGAGCATCCATCAAGGGCCCCCGCGGCTCTCCCATCAGTGGTCGGGGTTCTCCCATGGGTCCCCCCCTCATCTCATGGGGGGGGCCACGGCTGTCATGACCAGGCATATGGTGCATAGGGGCTCCCTGGTGGGGCGGCCCAAGGTAACCTCTGACGCAGAGAGACGAGGAGAGCAAAGCAGGAGGAGGAGAAAAAGCGAGAGAGTGTGAATCAGACACTGGCTTGGCACGGTCTGGGCAGAGCGCTGGGATTGCCCCCGAAGCCGGCCGCAGGGGAGGAGGGTGAGGCTGGCACAGGGATGGGTGCTGGTGGCCCCATGCCACAGGGCAGCTGCCATCACCCCGGGGATATCCCTTCCCCGGGGAAACGGGCCGGCCCCCATGGTTGGCAGCACACAGGCCTCCGACCAGGCAGCAGTGACTCCCGGAAGGCTGGTGCCATCCCTGTCCTCACAGAGAGGTTACCCTTGGGCAGGGGACAGTGCCAAGGGCTCCTCTCCTTCCCTCTCCCCTCACCTGGGCTCCACTTCTCCAGTGACTGAGAGCAGGGTCCCTCCGCGAGGGTCATTCGGGGCATCTCCCAAAAGGCCTCGGGGCGGCGGGCCACTAGCAGGTAGAGGTCCACGCTGCATAGGGGCCCTCGGGTCTGGCATGGGCACTGCCAGGGAGACACACAACAACTCGTGAGGATCTGCATGACCAGTGCCGTGCCAAGACTGTCCCCAGCGCTCTCAGGCCAGGTGTGGGGCAGCCACGCTGCTCCCCTGAGCTGTGCTGTCTGCTGGGGATGCAGCCCCAGACACGAGGCTGGAGCACACCAAAGCCCCTTCCCTAGCTGCCACTTTTATTCCTCTCTTTTCCTTCTCTGGTTTTATCTCAGGTTCCTTATGGCACCAGGGGCCAAACCAAGCATGGGTGCCCCCAAGGCAATCCCTACAAGTGTGAGCATCACCCTGCTGACATGGGGCCAGGAGCAAAGCAAGACCTGGAAGGCTCCTGGAAGCACAGTGTCAAAGGGGGCTGGATCTTAGGTAAAAGCCCTCTCCAAACAGGCTCTCCTTTTCCACTGGAGGCTCCATGCATGGTTCTAGCCTGTTCTCTCCTGTGGCCCTAGAGGAAATCCTGCCTCCTTCATCTCCTCTTACTGTTGTCAGGCTACAAGGAGTGACATGCCAGTCCCTGGCCCTGAGAACAGCGGGGTGAGAGCTGCTCTCTGCACACCCCACAACGAGCTCCATGGGAAGAGGGAGCTGGCGGGTGCCAGGATACCTTGAACGCGTTCGATAGACGCAGGCCTGGCAGGTCCCACGGGCGAGAGCTGCAGGTTCCCTGGGCAAGCAGCAGGAAAAGAGGGAAAGAGCAGACACGTAAATAGTGTATGCACACATGCACCAGCTTTGGGGACAGTGCTGCCTGCAGGATCACGCCCCCTGACATCCCCAGGAAAACCTACAGAGAAAACGTCTCTGGCTTTATCAGCCTTTTCCCTTCACACCACCTTTGTCACCACAGGCAGGACAGCCAGCGTGGCACAGTCCTTCCCTCACTCAGGGGAGAGGCAGGGAGAGAAGACATCCTGCCGAGAGATGTAGCATTCCATGGGGCCATGCTGGCCCCATAATGCACACACAGCTTCTGCTCTCCAAACCCTTTTGGGTGCCAAGGACCATCAGGGAGCTTTCATGAAGATAGTGCCCACCCCAAAGAAAGTGAGAGTCAGCTGACTCTAAGGCCAAAGGATCTGGTACTACGTTTGCTATGATGCTGAAACAAGACCTAGGATAGAAGTTAAGGCAACAGAGGTGACTTGTGTCTGCATATGTCGTTCCTGGGAGAACAGGAACACCTGGTCGAACTAACCTAGGCATGGCAACATGTGAACCATAAGGAATCGGGCCGCAGAGCCGGGCCGCACAGACCGTGCCTGCGGAGGGAAAGCCGAGCCGTCACCCTCAGAAGTCCCTGCCAAGCCTCAAGCCAGAACGGAGACCCAGCTCCCTCTGCTGGGCACGGCGCGGGAGGACGCGGCGGCCGCACCAGCTGCTTCCCAGCACCCAGGCAGCAAAGGAGCAGGACAAGGACCAGAGAAGGGCAAGCTCTGCCTGCCCGCACAAGCACAGGGACAGACACGGGCTCACAGAGGTGGAAAACACAGGCACATCCCACTCGGTGGGGACAGGCAGCTCTCCTGGCTTCCAGGGCACGACTGCACAACACGGCACAGAATGAGCTGGGAGCCAATTTGGGCATGGGCTGAGCCCTGGGAGCCAGGGAGCTGCTACCACAGCCCCGTGCCTCAGTGAACAAACCCAGGCACAGCCCCGGGGCTGGGCACAGCCAGGCTGCAGACAGCTGGGGCTCAGCACTGCTCACTGGAGCGAGGCTCACACCACACACAGCACTACACACGTCTGTTTTACCTTGTCCACGCTCCAAGGGGACGGGCCCTGCACCCGGCATCCCAACCTGGGGCTGCATCCCACCTGAGAGGGGACAGGCAGAGATCAGACCCCTCCTCAGCCACCCCTGATGACTAACCCGCTCCTTTGGCCCCAAATACCTTCTCACTCCCAACTCCTGGGGGAGCATCTGGAGGTTTATTCCCTTGGTGTTGGTTCCCCCCAGGGATAATCCAACTTTGCAGCCCACCTCTGGCAGCAGCACAACCACAATGAACAGTACAGGATTACGTGTGCTCTTGCAGGGCCGAGCCGAGGGGGAAGGCAGAGGGGGGTGTCTGCAGGACCCATGTGCTCACGGGTGGGGCAACTTGGCCCAAACTCACCTCCTGGAGCCATGGGGCCAGGGCCTGGGCCCTGCACAGGGGCTGCCATCTGTCCTGGGGCTGGCACTCCCCCCTGCATGGGTGGCTGCATCAGAGGAGGAGCGCCGTTGACGTGCAAGCCGCCCTGCCCGGGAGAGACACTGAAGTCAGGCACACCCCGACACCTGGGCACATGCCCCAGCTGGGAGAGCTGGAGCTGGCACTGCCCATTTCCTCTGAACAGCTCATGTGTTGTGCAGGCTCTTACTATGGGCTGTGGCTGGGATGATGGGGTGTTCTGCGGGTTCAGCTGCGCGTTGGGCCCTGGCCCAGGCCCTGGCCCTGGCCCGGGCCCTGGCCCTGGCACTGGCTGCTGGTTGCCTGGGATCAGGGGAGGAACACTGGTCGGGCGATGCAGGATTTTCTAGGGAAGAAAGAGAAAGGAGTTCTTTTCCACTGCCACTCCACAAAGGCTCCCACCAACATCCTCCCAACCGGATGGGATGAGCAGTAAGGGACAAACCAGCGCGATCTCTGGGTCGACGATCCTCATGACCACCTGGGCCTGCAGCAGTGCATAAGCCAGCTGTGGGTTCTGGAGCAGCATGTTCCTGGCTTCCTGGGGGCTGTTCTGGACACACAGCTGAGAAGACAGGCACTCATCAGAGCTCTGACAAGGTGTGACAAGGCTGGAGGGTGCGGGCAGTGGTGGGAGGAGCTGTACCCACACAGGGAGCATGGCCCTCCTGCACTCACCTTCATCTGCTTCATCAGCTCAAACATCTGCTCGGGTGGCAGGCTGGCCACTGCCCGGCTGATGGACTCAGGAGCATCCTCTGGGTTGACAGGGTCCCCATAGGGTGACTCTATGATGGGTGCACCTGTGCCCAAGCCTGCAATACAGTTGGTGACTTTGTACTACAACGTGAACAGTTCATGTAATGGGCTCATCAGTATGGGAGCACCAGCCCATCAGGGGGAAAAGGAGGCAGCAAAAACAGGGAAATGTTAGGAGGAGTTTCCTCACAGATTAAGCATGGGAACAGGCTGCTCAGGGGGGTTGTGGAGTCCCTGCTCCTGGAAGCATTTAAGAAAAGACTGGATGTGACATAGTGCTCCTGTATAGTTGATGCAGTCTAGTGGTGTTTGTTTAAAGGCTGGACCATGATCTTTAGAAACCTTTTCCACCCTAAGCAATTCTGTGATTCTGTGATCACCTGGGAGCGAAAGCACAGAGCTGAGCCCACGCACCCCTCTGGGGAACTACTGGCAACACCCCTCAGAGCAGGTCAGCTCTGCCAGGCCAGCATTAGAGACAGGCCCTGCAGTGCTGCCAAGGTGGGTAACAGCCCGAGACCCCAAGGCCCCAAGACTCACTCTTGAGCTCCTCCTTGTTCTTCTCGCTGGCGGCGTTGTCGACGCGCAGGGCCCGGCCGCTGAACTCGCGCCCGTTGAGGTTGCGCATGGCGCTGAGCGCCGTCTCCTGGTCCTGGTACTCACAGAAGCCATAGCCCTTGGGCTTCCCTGTCTCCCTGTCGTACACCAGCCTGGCAGGGAGGAGAGGGCAGTGTGGGCACCCCGCTGCGCCCATGGCTCCGGGGGATACTGGGACAGAGCCCGCAGGAGCGCTGGGGCAGGGTGATGGCTCCCGAGGCACGCAGCAGCTGGGCCCAGGCCAAAGCCAAGGGGGCTGCTGGCTCCTGGCAGGGGTGCTCCCAAAGCTGGTGTGCAGGAAGCTCACCAGTGCCAGCTCTGTGCCTGCCATGACCCCACGAGGCACAGGACAGGACTGGCTGCTCCTGGAACTCCCAAAACCTTAACTGAGAGCTCTCCAGGGCCTGGGGCCAAGCCTGAAAATCCCCTCTGAGAGGCACAGGGACCGGAGCGAGCAGCACAGAGCCTGACCAGACCTGAGCACTAATCCAGCACTCCCAGCAGGAAGGCTCCTCCAGCCCAGAGCTGCGTGCCCACGTCCATGTGCTGTGCCCGGGACTCTGTGCTCCATCTGCATCTGCCAGGTGACCCTGGCACAGCCACTTGGCCCCTCTGCCTGGAGCACAGCTGGCACAGCCTCACAACCCCCACAGATTGTCCCCCCTGCATGAGGACAAAGCCCCAACGGGGTCCGGGGAGATTCAGATGGGATATTTGGCAAAGTTTCTTCGCCAAAGCGGCTGCCAAGCATTAGAGCAGGCAGCCCAAGGCAGTGGCAGAGTCACCACCCCTGGAAGCGACCAAAAGGTGTGTGCATGTGGCACTCGGAGACACGGTGGGCTTGGCAGTGCTGAGGGAACGGTCGGGCTGGATGTTTTTACAGGTCCTTCCCAACGCTAAGGATTTACGACCCCACGGTTCCAAGGCCGGCTCCGCGGGGCTCGGTCCGCGCCGAGCAGGGGGACCCGCGGGAGACCTGCGGCAGCTCTCACCTAAAGCTCACCACGGGCCCAACCTCCGAGAAAATGTCCTTCAGCTGTTCCTCCGTGGCCTCATACGGGATGTTCCCCACTGCGGAGACAGACGGTGCCGCCGGTCAGCGCGGCGGTTACCGGCCCCGAGGGCAGGGCGAGGGGAGGAATCCCGCGGGACCCCGCCTGGCCCGCCCGTCCCTGCCCCTTCCCCTTCCCCTCTGCAGGTGGCGGTCCCGCGGCCTCACCGAACACGGAGCGCAGGGAGCGATCCACGGCGGGGTCCCGCACCGACAGCCCCGCCATCGCGCCGCCCGCGCCGCTTCCGGCCCGCGCGCTAACCGGTCCGCCGGTTCCGCTTCCGCTTCCGCCCGGCCCACCGCGAGCGCGGCAGCGGCGCTTCCGGAAAGCGCTCCGGCGGGAAACGCGGCTCCGGCGGGAGCGGAGCGGGGGTGNGCCCCGAGCTGCTCCGGCGGGACGGGGACAGCGCCAGCCCTGCAGCAGCAGGCTCTGCCCACGCCGTGCCTTGCAGGGAATGTCTGGAGCAGGAGCGGCTCATGGACGTGCGCTACCGGCTGCAGCGGGTGCCAGGCGGCCGCGTGGCCCTGCCTGTGCTGGAGGAGAAGCTCTCCCAGCTCCGCCTGCCCCCGGAGATGCCCTGTGAGCTGCTCCGCATCCAGGTTGGCAGGGCTGCCTTGCCCTGAGCGCTGCCGGGGGCCGTGGGCGCCCAGCCCGCCGAGCCACGGCCCTGCCGCAGGACCCTGTCCCCTCCAGGGCCGCCCGCCGGCGCTCGCCGGCCCAGAGGCTGCGGGATGAGCTGCGGCGGCTGCTGGCGGCGAGCTGGGCGGAGGAGCTGGAGCGGGATGTGCCGCACTCCTGGCAGCGACACGGCGACCTGGTCCTGCTGGGCGAGGACAGCTTCAGGGCTGCGCCCTGGGCGAGGCTGGGTAAGGGCGAGCAGGACCCGCCGGCCCCGGGTCTGCCCTGGCCCGCCCGCATTCCCCACACCTCCCGCCATGGTGCCTTGCAGGCTCGGCGCTCTGGGACACGGTGGCCGCGGCTCTGGGGGCCCGGCGGGTGGCCAGGCGAGGCCGGGTGATGCCGGATGGGATGCGGACCCCCAGTGTCACCCTGCTGCTGGGCCAGCACGGCTGGGTGGAGCACGTGGACAACGGGATCAGGTGGGCAGGAGCTGCGGGATGCGGCTGGCGTGGGGAAGGCAGTGCCCTCACCGTCTGGGCGCGGTCTTCCAGGTACACCTTCGACGTGACCAAGTGCATGTTCTCCCCGGGCAACATCACGGAGAAGCTGCGTGTGGCCTCCCTGCCCTGCTCCGGGGAGGTCCTGGTGGATCTCTATGCAGGTAACGGCGATGGAGGAGGAGCAGGGCAGGTGCTGATTGCATCTGGGTAGAGATGAAATGTCATTTCCAGCTTGGAATGAAAAATACTCAGGCTTAGAGCCCGTGTCTTGCCTGTGAGCCCTTCAGCTGTCCTGCCTGTGTCCCTGCAGCCTTTGGATGTTAAGGATGTCCTGTACTCGGGCTCTGTACCTAGTTCTGCTTTGGGGAATCACTTGGATCCAGGGGAAAGATTTGCCACTCTGTGCTTAAGGAAGTTAGTGCTTCCAGTTTGTGTCACACTGAAAGGACATGGCACCCACAAAACTGCTCTGGATTAATCAGACTGAACAGTAATCTGGACACTTCTGTAGAGCTGGGCAGGTCTTAACATGATGGCCAAAGACTGAAGGTAAAATAAGCTCCTCTGAACATTTTTCAAGGCAGATTTTGCTTTTGCAGAAAAGGGAGGGATAAATTTCCATTTCTCCAGTGTTTGGAGAGTTTTGAGTTTCCAACCCAGAGCAAAGCAGACTTGGAGAGCCAGGGTGGCAATGTGCATCCTGCCCTGCGCTCAGGGAGGAGTGTGGATCTCTGGAGGTCCCTGCCCTCAGCCACTGCCACCTCCTGCCTGCAGGCATCGGCTATTTCACGCTGCCATTCCTGGTGCACGCGGGAGCTGCCTTTGTCCACGCCTGTGAGTGGAACAGCCACGCCGTGGAGGCCCTGCACAGGACCCTGGTGCTGAACGGGGTGCGGGATCGCTGCCACATCCACAGCGGGGACAGCCGGCAGGTGAGCGCTGCCGCCCGGCCGCGGCCCCCTCCCCGCTGGCAGCCCCTCACCTCCTCTCTCCTCCCAGCTGCAGCTGCGGGATGTGGCAGACAGGGTGAACCTGGGGCTGCTTCCCAGCTCGGAGCAAGGCTGGCCGGTGGCCTGCCGCGTCCTGAAGAAGGACACAGGGGGGGTTCTCCACATCCACCACAACGTGGAGACTCTCCCCGTGCCGGCCATGCCGCAGCCCGCGGTGCTGCCGGCTGAGCGGGGCTCTCCGGAGGCGGCCGGCCCGGGCACAGAGGCACAGCGCCCAACAGAGAACGGGGGAGAGGAGACACCGGGAGGCAGGCTCAGGCCCGAGTGGCAGAGGTGGGCTGAAGCCACGGCCACACGGATCCAGGGGCTGCTGGCAGAGCTGCACGGGCGGCCGTGGCGCACCAGCGTCCTGCACATCGAGGCAGTGAAGTCCTACGCGCCTCACGTGCATCACCTCGTGCTGGACCTTGAGTGCCGGCCAGTGCTGCCCGTTTAGCAGGGCACGGGCACTGCAGGGGCTCCAGCTCCCATGGAAGGGTGGTGTCAAGCACCAGGGGCAGGGAGATGCTACCAGCAGTGTCCTGCTGCCAGCCTGGATGTGCCGTATGTCCCCTAGTTCACAGGTGGCAGCACTGCCCAGCAGTGCCTCCCCGTGCCCAGGGCACTCGGGGTTGTGCTCCCATGGCAGATCCCTTCAGGATCCAGACAAGGATGGAGCAAGCTGGGGCTCAGAGTGCCAGTGCTCTGCTCTGGCTCTGCCAGTCGCTGCCCAGGTCTTGGACATGTGGTAGCACCTTGAGCCCCATTTTCACACAGGAGAGAGCCAGAGTGCTGAGAAGCCTTGGGTTCCTGCTGGGTTCATTTCAACAGGTCAGGGACAAGCTTTGTGCTTGTATTTACCAGCATGCTTTTTTAATGTACTGGTAACAAGTCTGTTCATCTCATTTTCTTCCTATCTTTTTTCAGAAATAAAGATGTTTCTCGCCACCTCTTCTTAGTGTGCAGTTTAAACGTGAACACTGGTGCAAGTATGAGGGTCTGGCTTGGGGACTTTGGGCCCTAGGGTGGTGTGTGGAGGGGCTCAGGGAGCAAAGCCTCTATGGCATTGTCTGCCTGATGGCCCAAAGCCCTCTCCATATTTATTGTGTACTCCCGACGGAGTGAACCCCTGCCCCAAGAGGAAGCTCCCGCTGGCCCTTTGATGTCTCCGTGGTTTTTTCCACTGTGTCAGTGTGCCATCACTTCCCACAGGGCAGGGAGCCTCTGGCTCTCCCATCCCTGGGGTGCGGCTGAAAGTATGGGCAGAGCCGCGTCCTCTCGTTTGCCTTGGGGCTGCACCCAGGTGGCCTCCCTCGCTGTCCTGCGTGGCGAGAAACCACTTCCCCACGGGTGGAGCCCCACGCCTCGTCCGGCCGCGTGTGCTCAGGGTTCCCCGGTGCCTGTGCTGGGGGACGAGGTGCCCTGCGGGGACCGTATCTCTGCTGCGAAGGACAAGGGCAGCGGCTGGAGCCTTGCGGCGGGAGGACACCACGGCCGCGGCCCTGGGGCTCCTCCTGGGGGCTGCCGGGGGGTCCCCCGCGGTTCGGGTGTTGGTGCGCTCTGTGCTCTTTGGGAGAAGCTGCCCACCCAGTCAGGNGGGAGCCAGGGGTCCCTCCGTGGTCCGGGACCGCGGTGTCCCGGGCGGGAGCACTTCCCAGCCTCGGTGGCCGCGCTGAGAGTGCGGTGTCCCCGGCCCCGGC
>VYXF01001932.1:363791-380112 GCA_013397295.1 Polioptila caerulea | reverse complement strand
CCCTGTCGCGATAGTCGCGAGCCACTGCGGCTTTCCCCTCTCCCCACCAGGTGTCGGGCATTGTGCTGCTGGCCGTGGGCATCTGGGGTAGGGTGAGCCTGGCCGTCTACTTCTCCCTGTTGGACGAGAAAGCCACCAATGTCCCGTTCGTCCTGGTGGGCGCTGGCACCGTCGTTGTCCTCCTGGGCACCTTCGGCTGCTTTGCCACCTGCCGCGGCAGCACCTGGATGCTCAAGCTGGTGGGTGGCCTGGGACAGGGCGGGATGGAGCCCCATCCTCTCCTGATCCGTCCCGAAACATCCCATCCTATTCCTGTCTGTTCCCATCCCTACCCTACCCTATCCTGCCCCATCCCATCTTACCCCATCCTATCCTCCTACCCCATCCCCTCCTGTCCCAATCCGTCTCGTCCTACCCCGTCCCGTCCATCCCCTCCCATCCCATCCTTTCTGCCCGCAGTATGCCATGCTCCTGTCCCTCATCTTCCTCATCGTCCTGGTGGCCGCCATCGTGGGGTTCGTCTTCAGGCACGAGGTGAGTCTGGGTGGCCACTGCCATCTCCAGTGCCGCCGAGTGAGCTTGGTGCTGGTTTTACCCCAGTGCAGTTGCAGATGTCACTGGAGGGACAGAGGTGCTGCTTTGGAGCGGTGCTTAGTTTAGCCAAAGTAGGATTAAAGCAGCACAAAGAGCACCTTGGTCCCTGTAAGGACCCAGAAGGACGAGCCTGGGTGCAGGGTCAGTCCAGCACTGCACGTTGTCCCTCCATCAGAACAGGCAGAGTAGCCCTGGACTGTAATTTCTGGCTTTGGTCTATCTTCTGCAATAATTTCAGTAATTAAAGCTCCTCGGAGGGTTCCTGTACCTGCTTGGGAGGGAGCTGGCAGGGCGCACGTCCTTGTTATTACAGGCAGCATCCCTGCTGCCACGGTGCATCCAGCCTGCCCTTTAATGCAGCCTCTAATTGCCTGGTGGCTGGGAATGTCCGCTGGCCTCGGCCGGAGTCATTCCTGCCGTGGGCGGGCGGTGCCTGCCGGGGGGCAGGCGGGGACGGCCCCGCCGCTGACAGCCCTCTCCTACAGATAAAGACCAACTTCGAGAGTAACCTGAACGTGGCCCTGAAGGACTACAACGTGACCGCGGATCGGCACAGCGAGGCCGTGGACACCATCCAGAGAACGGTGAGAGCCCCAGGCTGGCGTCTGGCTGCCCCCGGGCCGGGGTGTCCCCTCCCCTGGCTTTGGGATGTGGCAGCTGCTGCTGAGATGGGCGAGCCATGGCAGGGATGGTGGGACTAGGGGTCAGTTCCCCGGTGTGACCAGGCTCCCCAAATGTGCTTCCCACTCCAGCTGCACTGCTGCGGGGTGCAGAACTATTCTGACTGGGAGAGGACTGAATACTTCAGCCAGAGGGGCATCCCCCGGAGCTGTTGCAAGAACCAGAACGACTGCTCGGAGGAAGATCTGAAAGACCCCAACAAGGCCAAGCTGAAAGTGTTTGTGGATGTAAGTTAAGCTCAGAAAAATCCGCCTGCCAGTCCTGGAGGCGGGAAGGGCAGGGATGGGTGTGTGGAGGAGGGCTAGTCTGTCCCTGGCAGAATTGAAAGGAGAGCTGCCCTATTGATGCAGATGTTCAGTGGCCCAGGGACTCCCCTGGAGTGGGTAAGGGTGTGGAATCCTGCCTTCTGTCTGAGGTTCCCCCACTCCTTCCTCTGAGACCAGGGAGCAGCCAGACCCAGGCACTGGCCTGTGGGGATGTGTGTTTTGAAGAACAGGTGAGTAAGGAAGTAGTTTCCTGGTACAGTTTGACAGGGCTGACATCTCCCTTGGGTGCAAAGTCCTGACCTGGTGGTGAGGGCGTGTGACCTCATCCCCAGGGATGGTTGAGTGATGCCAGGAACGTTCCTCTGCTGAGTCACCTGGCTCAGGTTGGGAGCAGCCCAAGGGCACTGCTCCCCTTGATAAGGCACCTGGGCTGGGAGGCTGCCTGGGGCAGCCCTGATAGGGAAATGGCTTTGCTGAGGGCTGGCAGGAGAGGGGCAGCCAGGACCCCCCTGCTGCCTGCACAGGAGCATCTTCCCCTGGAGCTGCCAGTGCTTTGGGGAGGAGCTGGTTTGTACTCCTGGGGGTGGAAAGCACTGGATCCATGTGCTTACTTTGCTTCCTCTGCAGGGTTGTTTTTTCCTGGTAACATCAACAATGGAGTCCAAAATGAGCGTTGTGGCTGGAATATCCTTTGGCATCGCTTGTTTCCAGGTAAATCTCCCTTGTGCTGCTCAGGAGGAGTGCAGAGTGAAGCTAGCATGTCTCCAGAGGAATTTAATTTCAGTGCAAAGTCTGATGTGTACAAAAGGTTGGTTTCTGTCAGGGAGGAGCAGCTACTCTGTGGATTCCTTTTGATTTAATCTGATTGCTGTGCAGGCCCCAGTCTCTTACACCCAGGGCTGAAACCCCAGCTCTATTTCCTTGAGCCCAGTTTTATTTGGAAAGAGCTCCTCTCTGCAACGAATGACTTCAAGAAAAAACAAACAGAGCTGGACAAACTCTCTGCTCCTGCTGTTGGCACGGATCAAATTTGCTCCCTTCCTTTTCCTACCCACCCGCCACCATTACCAGGAAGGTGTTTGGCATCGCTTGTGTGGTGGGGTCGCTGTGAGTGCCTGTGTGGCACCACTTGTGCCACAAGGGCCACCCTACCCTGCTGTAGTGTCCTCTCCCCCAGCGCCTCCTTCACTTTATGGTGCAGGGCTGTTCCTGCAGCAGCAGCAGCAGCAGCAGCAGCAGCAGCAGCAGCAGCAGCAGCAGTGTGCTGGCCAGCCCTGGCTCCAGCAGCTCCATCCCGGCAGGAAGCGGGAGGCCCCTGCCCCCGGCCGGGCGCTGACGCCACGCTGGGGTTTCCCGAGGTGCCGAGGGCTTTCCTGCTGCAGCTGGACTCTGTGTGTGCAGCTGGCCCTCCTTCAGCTGCTCTCTGGCACTTTGCTGGGCTCTTGGTGCTGAGCAGCCAGCCCTGGCTTTGGATTCTGCCTCCCCTTGACCCAGCTCCCCGAGGCCGTGGTGCGTCAGGGTGCTGCTGGCGTGGGGAGCAGGAACTGCCCAGATACTGAGCTGTAAGGAGCTTGTTACTGTGTGTTTCCTGCAGTGGATGGACTGAACTGGGGGAGAGGTGGGAGCCTGCAGCCCTTGGCTCGTGCTGCTGAGTGCTTTGGGACACGCAGAGAGCCCGAGCTGCTGCCCGCTGCTCGCCCCACTCCCCTCCCTGGCTGGGCTGCTCGGGCTCCGGGCTCACTGAGCTGTGGCTGATACATGAATGGTGAGCTGCACACACACTCCCAGCTGCAGCATTATCTCAGCTGATGGCAGGCTTGGGAACTGTAACCAGTCCTCTTAGCTTTTATTGCCTCTTCAGCCAGCTTGGCTGGGTCACGCATCTGACACGGACCTGTTGTGCCTGTGTGCCTCTAACTTGGCTTGTGGAGGTCAGAGCCGTGCAGGATCTGGCCCTGGAGCATGCACAGGTGCTGGGAGGCTGTGTTGTGGTAACAGAGCATGTTGTGATAACAGTGCCTTCCTGATGTGAGAACAGCAGCCTTGCTTCCCCACTGTCCTTGCAGCAGGGAGGGGTGCTGCCATTCTCTGGTGGCTGTGTAATTGGCTGTGACACTCCTGATACCTGTGTAATCTCTGCAATTACCATAAAACAGTAGATGCTTCATGAAGCAACATGGAACAGGATGGGACCTGGAGCATCTCTTGTGAGGAGCTTGTTTAGTTGGTGCCTGCCAGGATCCTGTGCTTCAGCCACTTTTGGTGATTCTGAAGCAGGGTGCAGCAGCCCTTGTTGGGGTTTGTAAGCCCCACTGTTCATCTTTGGATTTCATAAAACCCTGGATCAATTTGTCAGTTTTCTCCTGAGAACACCTCTTCCTGGTTTTGGCTACCTCTGACACGTGGGGTTTGTGTTTTCTCTTTTTCAGTTGATTGGCATCATTCTCTCCTGCTGCCTGTCCCGGTACATCACCAACAATCAGTATGAGATGGTGTAGCTGGCCCCCAGCACTCTGTGCCCATGGCTGGGTATGTCTGTAAGCTTGGTGGGCTGCCTTTGCCCCCCTGGCTGCTGCTGGTCACCCATGGGGTGGGGGTAGCACGTGTGGGGGGTTTAGGATTAGAGGACACCTGCAGGACCATGTCTGCTGTGTGGTTTTACCCTGTGTCACTTTAGCCTGTGTAGAAATCCATCCTGACTTCTGACTCTGCTGTGGGCATTGCAGGGAACGGCTGGGGAGGATGACCCCACCTCCAGCTTTCCTCTGGATGCCACGTCGTGAAATCTTGCTTTGAACTGACTGATCTTCTCAACTAGCTCATAGAAAGGAGTGCAGCAGCTGTCCTGGTGCACTCAGGGACTTGTCCTGACACTCTCTGCTGTGCCACTGCCTGGGATGATTGGTGTGCCTGTGGTGGCTGCAGCCAGGGTGCTCCTCTGGGCACTGCAGCCCCAGCTCTTGCCCCGAGTGCCACACTGTGCTGAACTGACTGTGCTGGTGGCTCCCAGGTGTCCCAGTGCTCACCTTCAGTGCCTTCACTGGGAAAGAGATGCTTCCCCTTCCCTCTGGCATCCCCTCACCATCCCTCACTCCCCAGACACAGTTGTTCTCGAGACAGGGCTGTTAAAACTCAGTCCTGCCTGCCTGAAGCCTTGGCTCAGCAAGGTTGTTGCCAAGCTGTCTCATCCCTCCCCTGGGTTTTATATACTTTTTTATAGTTGTACTTCTTTAAGTACAGGCTGTAGTGGTTCTTTGTAAGCTGTAGCGAGGTTTGGTGATGTAGCTCCTGGTGCCTTTACCTTGGTAGGTGTCCTTGCACCAATTCAGCTGTGACTTGATTGTCAGTATTATATGCTGCTTCAACTCATTTTATGTATTGAGTAGAATTCTTTTTGTCCTGAGACACAATAAATATTAAGATATTTTACTCAATGAAACCTCCTTGACTTTTCTTTTCATGTCCTGGAAATTCCTCTGCTTGAAGAGCAGCAAATCCCCTGGGGCTGATCTCACTCTGGGCCAGCCAGGACCCTCTGGCTGTTGCAGTTTGCATTCCTCCAACGTCCACTGGTGCACTTCTGCTTGCAAATAACTTCTGTAATTGAATTTTCTTCATAACAGTGGTTGTGTAACAGTGCTGGAGCAGAGGGCCTGGAGCACCCCAGCCCAGGAGCTGGGTGGGTTAGCTCAGCCCAGTGTGAACATCCTTGGCTTGCTGGCTTGGAGCAAACGACAGGGCCGTGCCAGGTCCCAGCTGTTCCCCAGGGCAAGAAATGTGGATTGAAGCTTTTGAATTCATTTGTTACTGGTCATTTTTGTCAGCAAGCCTCTGCCATTGTGAGCCTAGTGCTGCAGTGAGGTGGTGAAGCCCCCCTCTGCCAAGCTTGGGGGATTTTTGGGTAGCGAGCACCGACCTCAAATGAGCTGTGTCTGGCTGGATGTGGGGCTGCCTGTGCTGTTCCTAGGGAGCAGGCAGGTGTAAGCAGAGCAGTGGAGCCAGGGGTAGCCCTGTGGCCCTCTGTCTGTGTCACCCCTCTGGCAAAAGCTGCCTGGGTGCTGGGTGAGCTGCCCCAGCCCAACAATGACCCCCCAACAATGGGCCAGCCTCGCTGCTGATGGGGGAACCTGGAGGGACACGCCCCCAAATCCTCAGGTTACATTCATTTATCCCAGGTGAGTAAATCAGTGTTGTCAGCTCCTGGCTGGCTGGAGGCCTCCTGGCTTGGGATGGCAAAATGTGTCAGAGCACTGGAACCAGGCTGGAGATTGGCTAAANGAGTGTTGTCAACTCCTGGCTGGCTGGAGGCCTCCTGGCTTGGGATGACAAGGCAAAATGTGTCAGAGCACGGGAGCCAGGCTGGAGATTGGCTAAGGGCAGTGAACGGATGGATGGAGACAGGGCAGGGACAAGTGAGAGATGGGAAGGGATTTGGATAAACCCCTCATCATCTTAAAGCCTGCACAGAGGGAAGGACCCTGCCCTGGTCTTGCCCCTGCCTCTGCAGGCAGATTCCTTCCTGGGGCATCTGCTGGAGGTGATGCCAGGTGGATGGGGATGGTTCTGGCAGGGGGTGGCACGGGGAGCCTGGAGGTTTCCAAGCAGCTGCAGGAAAACCAGCATTGTGCCAGCCTGGGGAACGTGGGGGCTTGTGCAGCCTGCTCATCCCCACAGGCAGCAAAAGCACTGCAGCCATCAGAGGATGTGGATCTTACCTGCTTGGACAGCACTTACATAGACAACTCAGTTTAATTTGGAGAGATGTTCTGGAGGTATGGTCTGAGGGAGGTGCCAGGCAGATTGGGACACCAATGTCCTGGCAAAGGCATTGGGTGCACCTTGGTCACCTGGGTGTCCTGTGCAGGGACAGAAGCATTGCTGGCTGGCCCCAGGGCTCTGGTTTCTTGCAGCAGCTGTGGCTGGGTGGGTTTCACACATCCCCCGTTGTGTTTGCACCTCCCCTCTCAGTGGGATAAATGTCTCAAGGGACACCAGAAACGCTTGGTGTCCCCAAGGCTGTGGGGGTGCCTTGGGATGCCATGAGGGGAGCTCTGCTGCACTGTTCCCAGTGTTTCAACCACTTTGTCAGTGCAGCCACGAGCAGGGAGGAAGGGAACTGCCCTTAAAACGTGCTCACATCCCCTTGGGAGCTGCGGGGGTGTGAAGGGGGTCTGGCAGCCCTGGGAATGCCACGCCTGGCACCTGTCTCTGTTCCCTGCTCTGTCGGTACATTCCAGCCATGGCTGGGTGCTCCCTTGGTGACACTGAGAGGGTTTTGCCTGGTGACACCTGCAGGATGCCACAGCTCCCTGGCAGCAGCTGGCTCCCTGGAATGAAATCCGGGACCTGGCTTTGGCATGAGCCTCCAGGTCACGGGCAGAAGTCTGCCCAGGGGTGCACGGGGATTTCGGTGTGAGCCTTCAGCCCTGCACCTGCCCAGGGCAGCTGCAGTGTTGGGGACTCCTTCCCTCCTGCAGGTCAGGTTTCACCCCTTTGTTGGTGACCGGGCTAGGACAGCTGGTGGCACAGGAGTGGGCTCTCTCTGGCTGCTCGGTGCCTCAGGGCACTCCCTGTGCCAGCTTCTCCCCGTGCCGTGCCACACACAGCTCCAGAGGGGACTGCTGGCACCCCTGCGCTGTCAGCAACAGCTGCCGAACATCAGAGCACGCTGGAACAGAGGGTCAGGACACACCGAACAGCCACCAGCGCCACCAGGGAGCAGATCAGGGCCCTCTGCACGTTCCCAGAGAGGCGAGCGCTGGCGGTGCCCGTCCCTGAGCTATGGATGCTCCTGGCGAGGCAGCCACGCTATGAGATCACTTCGCAGACCCATTAAGCACCAGCCTGGGACTTGACGACTTTCCGCTTTCTTTGCAATCGCTCGTACAAGACGTTTATTGTTTGCCTCTTGCTGCCCAGGACACTCCCGGGCGCGGCTCCCCAGCCCCGCTTGGGTGCACCTTGGTCACCTGGGGCGGCACCCGCAGGTGTGCGGGCACACCGGGCACGGCGGGCGCTACACCCTGCCCAGCATCCGCGCGATCCACCAGTTGCAGGGCATGATGATGCGGCAGATGACCCTGCCGCCCTGGTAGCAGTAGGGGTAGGGGTGGTAGCCCAGCAGCGGCTCGCAGACGCGCCGGCAGTAGCGGTTGGCACGGCGGCACTGGGCACAGCAGTAGCCTCGCTCATCCCACAGAGGATGGAACTCCAGCCCGTTCTCCGACTGCCGGGAAGAGACAGAGTTAGAGCGTGGGGGGGTTCTGCGGCTGGGGCACCCCAGGAGCACGGACAGGACATTCTGGGAGGGCAGCCTGGGCACCCCAGCGGAGGAGCAGCGCTCCCCGGGAACACGGGGGCACCCCAAGGGCGTGCACAGGGCACCCCAACGAGCACCCCCGGCACACCCCGGGACCACGGTCGAGATAGCTCAGGGCTGTGGCCAGGGCACCCCAGCGTGTGATTCCCTCACTCACGTAGTCGTTGACGGGCAGGTCCTCCTCGGTGAGCTGCCGTGCCCGACGCTTGGGCCCCGCCTGCGTGTCCTTCTCCAGCTCATGTTCACTGCCCCCGTCCAACCAGCCCTGGCTGTCTGTCAGCAGCTCAGGGTCTTCTTCTTCTGCCCCTTCAAGGTTGGCCAGCTCGGGAGCTGCAGGAAGAATCCAAATGTTGCTGTCAATAACCACGGAACAGCGGGACAAATGCGGCAGCAAGAATTAATGTCTCTACCAGAATTTGGTGCCAAGGTATGGGAAAAGCCCACTGGCAAACCAGTGCTCCACTGCCTCCTGCTCTCACCCAGCCTGGGGCAGGGCTGTAGGAGATCATGACCCATTCCATCCCATGTCCATGGGTGGGTGCTGCTGGTATCTCCTGCACGGGGCCGTGGTGTGTAGGAGCACATCCTCAAGATGGGCTCTGCTGCTGGGGGTGGATTTGTAGAGCCCCATCGAAGCAACATGATTTGGGGCAGATCATGCCCAACTGCAGCTCTCTCAGCTTAGGGAAGAACCACAGCAGTAATTACTGCAGCAGTGATTTTCTTTGCTAGGGAAGATGCCAGCCAGCCTTGGGACACTGCTGTCCTGGGAAAGGCTTTGGATGCACCTTGGTGACCCAGCTGCACTCCCTGACCCAGGACACTGCTGCAGATGGGGTCTGACAGCAGGGACAAGGAGGCAGAGAGGGGACAGCAATCAAGGACACCAGCCTCCCTCTGCATCAGGGAGCCCTGGTGCCCACCTGCCCTGCAGACCACTGGTGAGCTGGCCAGGACCTGTGAGCGGTGCCGTGTGCCTCTGTGGCTGCAGAGCAGAGGAACTTTTCTCAGCAGGGATTTTTAAACTGGCTCATTTGGCTGGAAGTGGGTTAGAGAGAGCGGGTAATTACACCAGCACATCTCAGAGGCCACAACCTCTGCGAGGGCTGTGTAGTGAGCAGCTGGAGGTGGCAACCCCGCCGTGTGATTTAGATGCAGATGTCTGCTCACACTCTGATGTTCATGCGGTGACGAGAATGTAGGCGTCCCACTTTCCAGCAGCGCTGATTTCTTTGCAGGTACAAGGGATTATTTTTTTTTTTCCCCTTGTTATGAGGAGGGTGGCCACTCTGCAAAGTGCAGGGCAGCAGGGAGCCAGCAGAAACAAGTGCTGTGCAGAGAGAAACCTCAGCCCCTGCTATTACCTTGGCCATCATCTCCTGTGCTCGTGGGCAGCACAGTGATCATGTCTGAGATGTACAACGAGGCTGTGAAAGTGTGTTCCCACCATGTCACAGAGGGGGACATGGCATGGGGGCCACAGGTGTGTGACAGTGCTGTTCCCAGGGAGAGGGCTCATGAGCCCCCTGGGGAGGAGATGGCTCCTCGTACCTGCTATTGGCGTGGGGTGGATCCAGAAGATGGTCACATTTTGGCAGATGTCAAAAATTTTGGAGCTCTTCAGGAATTCCTTGTTCTGAATGGGCTTTTCCCCAGGCACCCAGACCACAGACTGCTCAAAGTAGGTGGTGGTGATTTCTTGTCCCTGGAAGAAGAGAAAGACATTACCCTGGCATGCTGAGACACCCTGTTCCCACCACTGGCTGCTTCTACTCCCCTTGGCTTAGAGGCACCTCTCCCCTCCCAGAGAGCAGCTGGACTTCACCTGCCTTGGCTCATGGTGCTCACAGGATGCACACACAACACCCAACAGCCCTCATCACCCTGCTCTCTCCTTTCTGAGCTCATCATCCAAGACCCTTTTCCTGCGCAGCCCCCACTATCTGGAAGAGCCTTCTGGAGCCCCTTTAGTTGTTTAAAACACAAGATTGAAACACCTCTGCTCTACTTTGCTTCTAGGACTTAATTCCTCTCTCCTTCTGCTACTGATTTTTTGATCGAACATTTTAATTTACTCCTTGCAGAAATTCTTTGCACGGCTGTATCCTGTAATTTATACCACATGTCTCTGCCGTTGCATTAGTCCGTGGTGTGTTTTGGCAGGCACTTAGGGAGGGAGATATATAAAGATTATTGGATGGGTCTGTGCTGAGCTCTCTGCCAAGGCAGCATTGTCTGTGTTGGTGGTGGTAGCCCATAGAGCAAGCTGGCAAAAAAGTGTTTTTCTCTCCAGAAGGCATCTAGAGCTGTATATCTCTTTTATAGAGTTTTTCCTTGTGGCCTTAGGAAGTCATAGGAAGGAGCCAACACAGCCTGATGCAGTCTGGGTCATTTTTGGAGTCTCTGGTGGAAGTGGCGGGGTCGGGGAGGTGCTGCCTGCAGGACCTGGCAGCGTGCAGGCTCCGAGAAGACATGACTAGAGCTTAAATCTACATTTATCTCACTGGGTTTTACATTTCAGCTCTCTACCCGGGGCAATGTTCTGCTAAAGCCTGGGAAGTTATATCCCTTTTACGACGGTAGCTGAAAAGATCTATTAGCTTCTTAGGGCATAATCAAAGAATCGGTGTCTGGGAATTTGGGTCATGATTCAGGGAAATGTTTCTGCCCACGCTTCATTTCAAACACGTGTCCTGCTGGCGTTTTATCTGCAGCAGCTTCCCTAGGGGGCATTCAATCTGCTAACACCCGTCCTCTTGCAAATGGGGAGGCAGGAAGGCTGTGCCACCCCCAGGGCCTCGGGGATGGGGACAGGGACAAAGGACAACTGCTGTCACGGGTCTGATCTGCCACTCTGGGTCACACTGTCAGCGAGGGGTTAAATTATGGAGCCCACGCTTTTTTCCATGCAGCAAGCAAGGCGTGAGGCTCCTTGCAGCAGATGCAGTGGGCAGTTGGATGGGTGCAGGAAGCAACCAGGCACATCAGTGGGATGAAGGTCCATGCAGGACAAGGAAGTGGCCCCGGCCTGGTGCTTCCCACCCTTTGGGTCTGCATGCCAAGAGTTTTCTCAATTTGCATTTCTTTAATGTGGCTGCTCTTTTAAATCCCTTATTTCTGCCTCATTCTGTTTGAAAACAGGAGGCTCAAATCTTGGAGAGAACAATTTGATTGACTTTTTGGTGCCTGCTAATCCTGAGCTGCCTTACGACCTTTTGACTACAACAGGATTATTGTTCTTGATCTCTGGTATTGTGCTGAGAGGCTTTTGTCTGTCGCTTTCTAATCCCGTCTCTTTTCACTTGTTTTTATAAGCAATCCTCTGAAATAAGATCATTTTATGAAGCGATCACAACTCATTATTTCTTTATTGCAGCATCTCTGGGAAGGCTGGAGCAGATGGGAGGGCGGCAGGAATGGCAGCCCCTATGCCAGGGAGAGGAGTGGATTTCACAGGGCAGAGGGGAGCCCTGTTTTATTCACCTACCTCAAGCTCGGGGATCTTGGCCTCTGTCGTCTCAGGTAGGACTTTAGTCTGAGTTTTGATGAAACATTTTTGAAGTCCCACAAAGAAGATGCCGGTTATTCCCTACAGGATCAGAGCAAACACCCAAAAAGCAGTCAGGGCAAAGAGTAGGATGAATAACCCCTTGGAGGCAGGGTACAGCTGGAGGGGGAGGGTTTAGCCATATTTTTCCTGTTGCTATTTTTGTGCCAGTTCCATTCAGCAGTGGTGCTAAGATGTACTAACAGGTTCTCATAAGGGATATTGCATTTTATGGTTTGGGAGAACTGGGCTTTTTACAAATATTTTAAGGCAGGTAGTAATAAAATTTTACTCTGCTCCTCTTCTCCTTATAACTATCATGAGCTCCCATTATCATAAATAAAAATATGCAGAATAGCATCTGACTGTTATGGTTATGTGAACGTTCAGCCCCCAGTTCCTGCTAGGCTATTAGCTCAAAATTTTGCCATATGTCTCTGCACAGGGTATTTCCCTACAAATTTTAATTAGGTTTCATAGAGAGCCTTCTACAGTGTCATGAGGTTTTAATGCTCTCCAGACAGACAAATGCACTGGGCTCAGATAGACTGATGATCATTGCATTCCTTTGCAAGGGTAAATCCAATAACTGGTTCTTGCTTCCAGGATGTATTTCATTGGAGCTGAACCACGCCACTATTAAATACAGCTGGAAGCTTATGTAGATAACACATCTCCTTTCCTTTGAGAGCATCCCCAGCATGTCTGGGCCTTGCTCTCCCTGATGTGGGAATAAATAGTCCTGGGACTTGCTCCAGCAAATTCACAGTGTCCTACAGGATCCCATCAGTCCAGGACTGCAGGGCCTCAGGGACAAGCGGCCACACTCACGTTTTTGAAGTCGTGGATCTCCAGGATCTCCTCACTGCCATTCCCACTGCTGAAGGTCTCCGTCCTGGCCAGTGGGTCAATCTCCATCACAATCCTCTTCTTCTCACCGTTGCTGAAGAACGTGTGTTCCATCTCATAAACCTGGGAGGCCAAAGTCACACAGGGGGCAGCTCAGCACCCTCTTGTTTCACAGGCTGTCCAGTGTGTGGGCAGGCTGGTGCTGGGTTTGTGACCACCACTGCTGTGGGACTGGCTGCTTCCTCACAGCCCAGCTCTGAACCACAGCATTGGCCAGGATGGCACGGGGAGAGGCAGCTCTCTGTGTGAAAGGGCAGGCTGCAGCCAGGACAAGGGGTAACAAGAGAAGCTGAAAGGTGCCAAGCCTGGGATATGTGCCAAGCTTGGGAGAAGATGCTCCTCTCGCACCTGCAGCAGGAGCTTTGCCACAGCTCAGCCTTTCTGGTGCTTTCTGTGGCATGAGCCTGGTTACATCCCAGGCTGGACTGAATTCCCGAATCCACGTATTTCATTCTCCCTTCTCCCTGCCTTGCTTGCTCCATCACCGTGTTCCCGGCTCACCTGCTCCATCGTGTCCTCCCCAGCTTACTCCCTCCATCTCTGTGCCTTCTGTTTTTCCTGAAAGGCAGAGGTAGGAGCTTCATTCTGCCTGGAGGAGATCACGGATTGCCTGCGGATCAAAGCCCTCCTGGAGGGCTGCAGCAGAGCTCCGGGGCGCAGCAGCCGCTTCCCGGCGGCGCTGCTCCATCCCCCGGGAGCAGCAGCCCTCGCTCGCCGCGCTCCGCCAGCCGCGGTCTCTGCGGATGCCTGGCCCTCACAGGATGAGTAGTGGCAGATGCTATTTGAAGCACAAAAACGATCCTGCTGGCGCGGCGAGAGCTGGCGGGCCCTGGGGAGCCTCGTGTCCCAAATGGAACGGGGCTGAGTGGAAGAGAAGTTCTGCAAATTCCCCCAAGTCCACGGGGCAGGGAGCAGAGATGGAAGCACGGGGATGGGGCAGGTCTGTTCATCCCACAGCATGGCCATGGAACCAGGGCAGGAGCGTGCTGGCCCCACTGCCTTTAGTGCCCAAACCCCCTCTCACAGTCCGCTGGTTCCTGCACATCCCTGCCCTTGGGCGACTCAAAACCTCCTCGCAGTGTTCCCAGCATTGGTATCCCCTGCTTGGCACCCACCTGGGCACAGAACTGGCTGTGCAGACGGGAACTGATGGGTACATTCACCCCTGCTTAAAGGTTAGAGGAGTGATGTGTGCCTTGGCAGCCACGGACATCTCCTGTTGGTCAGCAGGATGACTTTGTAGAGATATATAGCTCTCAATGGATTTTATGATATGGTAAAACAGTCTGAAGTCTAAAATGTGTGGAAGGCCACTGGTTTTGATTGACAAAATGCACACAGTGCCATAAATCATTTCAAGGAGGGCAGGATCCCGGGTGGCACCTTACCTTCAAGTGCCTCTCCATTTACAAAGAATTACTTTGGCCAGCACAGCAGCCAGCTAACCCACTTGGGCTTTGCCAGCTCTGTGCTGCTCAGAGAGCTGTGAGATGTTTTATAGGACTAAAAATGACACTTGCTGCTGAAGGGTTGAAATATGTCCCTCTGCAAGGCTGTGATGAAGCCCTCGTTAGCTGAATCATCAGCTGTGCTGGCTGGCACAGAGGCTGCTGTGCAGAGGGCAGAGCCCTGTCCAAGGCCACCCCTCAGAGGAACAACTCTTCTTTCAAGTTTTTTTCCCACTCTCCAGCTACATGAAGGAAGCTTGAAGGGCTTCAGGTTCTTTAAAGAGTTTAATTCCCCTTGGCTGATATTTTTGAGCATTACAAACTTCCAGCCTCCCCCCAGCCTGCTTTGTCCTGAGGGCTCCCAGGCCACCCGGAGAAGCCCCATGGCCGTAGGGACAGGGCAGTGCTGGGCTCTGGGGGTGTCTCTGCTGCAGGAACAGCTCTGCTTTCTCTTGACCTCACACCCCACTTGCCTGCCCATCAGGTGTTGGGGACTGCTGGGTGAACTCCATCCTCCACCAGTGCCACCAGTGAGGACACCAAGGGCCGGCGTTCTGGGTGTCCTTTCTGAGGCTGTGCCATTGTCTCTGCCCTGCCTGTTTGGAGAAAACCTCCCCTGCAGGGGTTAACAGCCTCTTCCCCTCATGGCTGGCATGACCCTTGTTTTTCTAGGAACAGTAGAGACTTTATAATCGTCTTGGCAGGGTTCTGGAGGAACATATGGCTTTTATTGTTTTTTCTTTTATTTCGGGGGGTATTTATTTCTATTTGCTGATAAGAAGATAAAGTTTCCAGCGAGCAGGGTGCTTCCTCTGCCCTGCAGGAGGGCAGCCTGGCCGGGCTGGAGTGGCTCCAGGATGGGGCAGGGAGGAGATTGCAGATGCCAGTGTGGGAAAGAGGCTGCCTTGGCTGTGCACAGGAATTTTGGGGATGTTCTTAAGAGCCAGCAAAACCACCGGTGATGGGGTGCAAAGCAGGGCCTCCTGGATGAGCAGGGAAATTCAAAGGAAAGGAAGATGAGGGGCACCAGGCAGGCTGCTGGTTTCAAGGTTAAACGATTCAGTTGGAGTGTGGGATAAAAAGGGGGGGTGTCAGCATTGTCAGGATGCTGGAGACGCACAGCCCTGCTGCCGCCCCGACACGCTCGGCACTTACAGCAGAGTCCGTCTGCAGCGGGGAAAAAGGGAGCCCAATCCAGTTAGCAGGAGCTCCTGCAGGAGCTAATCCGTCTCACCGTCCCTCACATTGCAGACACATTAAAGTAAGAAATATAATCCATGACAATCAATCACCACTGCGTCCTGGCTTTCTCTCCTCTTTATGCGGTGGCATAATGACTTTTCCACCGGTTTCTGGCAAGATAATTGAAATGAAATGGAAAATATTTTCTTACTTGTCATAAAATTTGCTGCTGGTGAAATAAGAGAAACTTTAACTCTTCGTGGAGTAGTTCCCATCCCCTGTAATTGTCAACTGGGGAAAGAATGCGGTGACAGGGGAAAAACTCAGCCTTTATAAAGTAAAAGCTAGTTATGAATAATACAAAGATTTTTAAAAGTCCCATGAATACCTGTGGTCTGAGAAAATGCATTTTGTGAAGTTGCCTGGGTTTTGGGGAGTTGTTAAAAGTTTCAGCAAGTCAAGGGGAGGGGGCAGCTCTGTCTGGGGAAGCAACGCTCTGAAAAGTTGTATCAAAGAGTTTTTACTTACTTTTCTGGGTGCTGGGTTCCAGAGGTATTTGACACCAAAAAATATCAGAATTAGAGAAAGGAGCAGCACGCTGAGGAGCAGTCCACAGAGCCGGTACCTGGGGCAGCTCTTCCGCGGCTTGGCTGCTTCTGCCTAAACGACAAACCAGGGATGGCCAGGCTGTGCTGAGGGCCCCGGAGCCAGGAGGACACGCACGGACCAGACACTCCTGGCACTGCAGGGACACAGGGTGGCAAGGCGAGCCCTGAACTTACATCCAGAAAGCGGCAATCCTCCGGGCTGTGCCGAGCCGTCCCTCCCATGGTCTCCTCCGTGTGCGAGGAGCCAGCCCGCTCCGAGGTGGAGTTACAGAGCTCTGGCTGCACACGCTGGGGGAAGGCAGGGCCATGGCCAGCCCCACGCAGGGACAGCCAGCCTTCCTGCAGCTCCTGCCGTTCCCACGCCGCTGGACACACACGGCGGTGGCGGCCGGACACGGCCAGGGCCGAGCTTCTGCTTTGGTCTGCGCTTCTGCCCGTGTGCCAAGGGCTGCAGGTGCCCAGGCTGCTGGGCTCCCATGAGCCTGGGCACAGGGACAATGCTGCAGTGTTCATGTGTGTGTGGGAACAGCCTGGGAACTGCCAGTGGGGTCCCTGCATGGCAGGGGGACATGGGAATGGCAGAGGGAACATGGGAATGGCAGGGGGACATGGGCATGGCAAAGGGGACATGGGGATGGCAGGGGGACATGGGAATGGCAGAGGGACACTGGCATGGCATGGGGACATGGGAATGGCAAGGGGACATGGGAATGGCAAAGGGGACATGGGCATGGCAGGGGGACATGGGAATGGCAGGGGGACATGGG
>VYXF01001932.1:348735-363593 GCA_013397295.1 Polioptila caerulea | reverse complement strand
GGGACATGGGCATGGCAAAGGGACATGGGCATGGCAGAGGGACATGGGCATGGCAGAGGGACAAGGGCATGGCAGAGGGATGTGGGCATGGCAGGGGGACACGTGTGTGCACACGTGTGTGTGCAATGTGTGCAGATGGAGACGCAGGGTGTGCATGGCTGTGCATGGCCATGCATTGTGCACACATGTCTGGGGCGAGGCCTGAGCTCTCTGCCTTGTGCACAGCCTTACCCCAAAGTCGGCCTAGCCAGGAATTTCCTGACTAATTTTGGGGTTTTTTTCTTTCTTTTTTTCTACGTTCAAAAATTTCCATTTGCTGAAATCGCAGCATTTCTTCATGGAAATGAACCCATCTTAAGAACAGCTTTCAGAAATCCGGTGTGAGGTTTCTAGTCTGAACAGGATGAGGCTCCCTGGTGTAGGAGAGCTGGCATGGACTTCTTTTCCAAGCTGTTTACTCTAATAAAAACCCAAAGTGCATCATTCACTAATTAAAATTGCACTGAAAAAAGAAAATCCACATTGAATTTTTCTCAGGATGAGAAATGGAGAAAGAAATTGCTTTTAGCAGGTCTGGCACTGGCTTTGTGAGCATTGGGATGTTGCTGCCTGCAACCTGGGGTAAATCCTGGAGGGACAGAAGTGGAGATGCTGAATAGCTTGGGGAGAGCACTGTGCTCATGTGTGTGCTGGGGGTGTGCCCTGGTGTGTCTCTGCTCCCTGCACAGGGGTTTGGGCTCCCTGGGCCCAGAGAGCTCCTCATCCCACAGCCCCTCAGCAGGGCCGGGGGGTGTTTAATATTTGAGATGGCAATAACAGAAGGGAATCATACTGACGAGGTTGTTTGGAGGAGAAAAAAACGCTTTTTAATGGAAAGCAATCACAGGCAGCCTTTGAAAACATCTGAGAGGTTTTGGAAATCTAAATGCAGCAAATCTGTGCAGACACCGGGTTTGTCTGTCTCCACTTCCCACCAGAAAGTTCCATCTTGGAAGCTTTTGTTATTCACTGGAAACTCAAGTATTTGAAAACATTTTCTCTTCTTGTCAAAATTAGAGTTTCATAGGAAAACTCTGGAGCAGCTCTACTGAAAGATGGTTCTGATTACAGGAAAGAATTACAGCAGTGCTGCTAAGCAGACATAATTGATCAGCAGATCCTTGCCATATCCCCCACTCAAGGCACAGGAAACACTGCAAATACCACTCATAAACCAAATTAGGCATTATTATTTTATTACTGTTGTAAGGTAAATGTCAAGCTTTTTAATGGCAATCACTGTAACTCCATCAGGAATCAGGTGTCTGAATTAGCTGTGAGAGGTGAGAACCTCCCAGGGCTGGAGTTAATAAAACTCAATAAATATCACAGGGCCCTTCCAGCGCCGGCAGTGCTGGGCACGGAGAGCCCGGGGTGGGTGTGGGGGATCCCGTGGCTGGGCTGGAGCCCTGGGCTGCTGATCCTGCAGAACTGGGCACTGCTGCCCAGGAGGGCAGGGGGGCAGTGGGGGTGAGCACAGGCACTGCAGCCTCACCCTCGTGTGCCCCAGGGCCAGCTCAGCACTGAGGGTCCTGGCCCCAGGGAGGGCAGGGGGCAGCATGAGAGCCCCCCACACTGCAGAGGGTGTTGGAATGGACAGCCAGCCTTGACAGGACAAACCCCTGGGCAGGCCCGGGTGTCCCCCCTCAGCACCTGGGGCTGTGTTACAGCCACTGGGTCCTGGCAAGGAGGCAGATAGCTGGCATGAAGAGAGGGACAGAAACTGCAGGGTGACACTCATGAAAAATGTGGGGTTTCCCCCCTTCCATTCCCCAATGCTCTGGCTCAGACTTCAGGGTTTCAGAGGGAAAAAAAACAACAAAAAACAAACCAAACCAGTATTTTTTATGAAAAAAAATTTGGAGGAAAACCCCTTAGTGTCCTTAAGATGACAACCAGGTTCTCTGTATAAAAAGCAGTTGTGATGAAAATCTCCCATCAATGCCAATGGAGAGGGAACAATTACTAATTTTCCATGAAGCTAATGAGAACGAGTGTATATGACAAGGGAGAATTTAATCTGATGTGAACTGAGGAAGAGAAGCAATACTGATATTAATGTGTGACTAATTGATACCCAGAAGAACATTTGAAATGATTAAAAGGCATTCGATTTTTCTACAGGACAATAAGAGGCTCATTGGCTATGACTGGTGCATCCTTTCAGTTTTCCACTCCTTGTTCCAATTTGCCCAGAAAAATCTATCATATCTGCAGCGTAGCTTGACTGCTGCACAAAATCTCTGTGCCTGGAAATGTTATACCAAGAAATTCCTCCTGGACAGCACAAAGGATTGTACACGGTGTGAGCGGGGGTGAGCAGCCTGGCAGAAATAAAATAGGTCCCCAAACCACTAAAAAGCAGCTCCTTAAAGCAGTGGGGCTTGGGCAGCAGCCTCCAGCTGAAAGCCCCTCGTGATTAATATCGTGCTCTTTGTTATAATGAAAAACCCATTAAGGTCAGTGGCAGCATCTCTGAGCAGCACTAAATTGGAACGATGGAGACAGTAAAGTTAAAAATGAGCCATAATATTAATGTGGATAGTGAATTAATTGGGCAATTCCATAGGTAGTAAGTAAATCATCTCATTTACTGTGGCACGTGGTGCCATGCAGCTCTCACTGCTGGCAGTGGTGACACCTGCTCCTGGATGGAGCCAGAGGAGCAACACAGCCACAGCACCCGAGGGACCCCATGTGTCCACCTCCACTGTGTCTGCCCCCGGGAGATCTCTCAGGAGGGAAAATGCCTCTTGCTTGGCTCTTTTTGGTGCTCCAGCCCCAAGCATGTCCAGGATGCTGACTGCCAGCATGGCTGAAGGGCTGCATCCCTGCTCCAAGGTGCTTTCCCCTCCACTCTCAGCTGTGCTGTGTCCCTTTGAAGCTGCACCCCGAGGTGTTACCAGACTGCTGGTACCCTTACAGAATGCCTGTTCCTCTCATTTGAGTGGGTCTCTCAGGAAAGGCTTCCTTGCCCCAGGAGATGTGCAGGACCACCAGACAGCCCTCGACTGTCTCCTGCTGCTTTTGTGCCTTGTGCTGGGACGTGCTGTGGGGCTGAGGGCAGGGATTTGTGCCACGGGGAAGCATTTGCAGCATGTGGCTCAGGCTGACAGCTCCCTCTCCACTTCCAGCATTATGGACAGCAAACAGAGAAAGGGAAAAATCACACATAAAAGAAAGGTGCTCATTAGCCAGTGCCTGATTACCCAGAACTGTCTTTGCTTCAAACCATCCACTTTTGGGTAGCATTTGCCAGATGAGAGGACGTGTGCCTCCTCTTATCAGCCAGCCACATACGGCCTCAGCCGAAGGTTTCAGTAAGGGAGGTTGCAGTAATTGGCCTATTCATCATTCATTGTTTATCTTAAGTTCACATCGTCATAGGGAACTCCAGAGACATCCTTGATTCAAGTTAAGAAACTTAATCATTATGATAAAACTGCTCAGGGAGTTGGAGTTCACGTCGGCGACGCACGTGGCCGTGTGGCACTCCAGCAGCTGCTACTCACAGCAAATTACTCAAAACTGACAAAGCTCTGGGAGAGAACAGAAAAAGATAAATTCGTGGTGGCCGTTCTGACGGAGGCGCCCAGGAAGTTATTACAGCAGACACGCGCTTCCCTTGCTCACAGCCCATGAAAAATCCCTCTCCTCTGAGCTCGGGGACAGCTGCCTCAGCGCCGCTCCCGCAACTCCCTCGTCAACAGAAGTTATTAACAGCGCCGGAGAGTTTTATCCAAATGCCAGTTTCATCTTGATAAATAACAATTTCATGTCTCTGTTCTACCAGATGACTACACGGTTTTACTTCAAACACTTAACTTCTTCCGAAATGCTTCCCCATGCACGAGGCTTAGCTCGGCTGTGGAATGTGTGCTGAGCAGTTTTTTATTTTCACCGGCCTTTGAATACCTGTAATGCAAAGACCAAACCCATAATCCTGCACTATTGTAAGTCACTTTTTCCCAATAAAGGGCTGCTTCCTACTGGGACGGCTAAAATGTAATTGAAAGCTCCGTGTGTGTTGGTGCCACACCGAAAAGCCTTTTATTAAAAGTAGTTGGAGGGTAGTTAAGGAATAGTCTGCAGCTCCTCTGGGATGTGTAAGAGAGGAAAGCAGGAAGAGGATAACCTGGGGGTGATGGGTTGGGGTCTCCCCCTGCCCTGCAGTGACCTGCCCCTGTCAGCCATCACCCCAAACCCCCCCAGGGTGTTACTGGGTTCCCTGCCCACGGCAGCCCATGGATGCTGGCAGTGATGCCAGCGCTCTGCTGGCAGCAGTTAATTGCCAGCCTGCTTCATTAGCAGCAGGCAGATTTGTGATGACTCTGTCTGAGGGAAGGGGGGCGATGAGGCCGGCCTGGCTGCTCGGAGAGCTGCAGGTGTGGTGCTGCAGGTGTGGGGGTGCAGTGTAGGATGCAGGGATGCTCTGGGTACCAGCAGTAAACGCATCAGCACGTGCAGAGGCACCAGGGTCCCTTCTGAGGAACTGCCAGGTCAGCCTCTTACCTCAGCTGAGAACTTGGCAGGGGAAAACCTACAGGGAGAAGAAAAATTTTAGTAAAAGGGACTTCATTGCTCCGGGATTGTGTGAAGAGAATAACCAGCATTTTATCACTGCTTAGCAAACCTAAACTGTTTAATGTTAACATATGGAACATTTCCTACTGAATCAGTGCAGTACCACAACGTCTCCTGCCTTGTTTTACTGTCACCTGATACATGAATTAATGTTGTTTACACCAAAGCAAGTAAAGAAAGAGTTGAGATTACTCCCACATGCTACTAATCAAGAAAGGATCCATTAAACTGAAGAGTTTCAACACAGTTAATTTTTCTTTGATTGTCATTAAATCTCCCATTGATGGCTTTTACCATTAATTGCCCAGTGAGGATGCAAACAGCATTTTCCCTCGTCCTTTGAGACCACAGGCAGCTGCAGCCCAGTGATGGCAGGATGAATTCCCCAGGTCTCCTGGGTGCACTGGGGTTCCTGGGGAGATTCTGAGGCTCAGGAGATGGGGGTTTGCCTGGTTCTTTCTCAGTGAAGTCTCCATGCAGCCTCACCTGTTTCCCTGTGCCTCCAGCTCTGCTGCTGCCTCTTTCCCAGCTCTCCCATGTACAGCCAAGCTGTTCACAGCCCCAGGGCCCTTTTGGAAAAAAGCAGCTATTTTAAAAATCAATAAAATAAATAAAACGAACCAAAGTCAGCATGATTGCCCACATCTGCCTCAAAGAGAACAAAGTGATGGAAGGCTCCGTAACCCCATGAGTTTTGGGGTTCATCAGCTGATGCTGGCTCCCCTCTGGATGTTACCTGGGGGGCCCTGGGGGGGCCCAGATTGGGGGGGGGGCACTCCTGACAGCCACGCTTCTTCCTGGGGCATCAGGTGTTCCTCGTGAGCAAAGGTGTTTGGAGCCAAGGCTGCTCAGCTGCCTGGGAGGGTATAGAGGGGATGGGGTGGCTCCAGGGGTATTTGGGGTGTGCCCTTGGCTGGCTGAGTGGGGCTGCAGGGTGCCCAGCAGCAATGTGTGCTGAGGCTCAGCGAGAGGAGACACAAACCAGGTGGGAGAGAGTGTGGGGAGCTGTGGCTCAGGGCAGAAGGGTGGGCGCTGACCACTGCTGCTGTCGGGCAGTGGCACCTGCACTGGGCTGGGCTGGGTGCCCGAGGGGCAGTGATGGCAGGGAAGAGTCCTCTCCTCCTCCTGCTCTGCTTTCTCTCTGCCTCAGCCGTGTGTGGTGGCAGAAGGGCTGCAGAGGGGACATGGTGAGCACACGGTGAGCACACGCTGCCAGGGCGGGCTGGCTGCAGGGCCATGGGCACAGTGCTGCTGCAGGGCTGGCCCTGCCAAGCTCTGGGGACCTCCCAGTGCTGCTGCAGGGGACTGGTGCCAGGCCAGAGGGTTCCCAGTGCTCATACTGAGGGTTGTTCCAGGGGCTGGTGTCCTGCTGTGTCTGGGGTGTTGTTGGAACCTGGGTGGCTCAGCTATTGCCCTCTGGGGAGGTGCCAGGGTGGCACCTGGGTGAGGGTGTCCTAGCACCCGTGCTGGGGTCTGTAGGAGGGCTGGCTTGTCCCCCCATGGTGCTGGGCCCCATTCTGGTCCCACGAGCTCCTTCCCTTGCAGCCAGGCTGGCTGCAGCTCTGCCCTTGCCTTCACTCAGTGACTCTTTGCCTTTGGGATCACTCTCAGTCCCACTTCTGCTGTTGTGGTGTGTCGGCCCTCAGCTCCCACCCCGTGCAGCCCCCAGGGTTGCTCTGGGGGTCAGCTCGCTGTCCCAGCCCGGCTGTGCCTCAGGAAGCCCACGGAGAGAGCCCCTGTGCCTTGGGAGCAGTGTGCCAGTGCAGAGAGCACCTGCAGTGCCCTCTCTCAGATAACGCCTCCCTCTCTCCTCTCTCATTTTCTCCTTGACATTAAGGCTTGAAGCTCCATCTCACGCTTTCTCTTTTACTGCTCTGCTCTCCCTTTGCTACACCTGGCAGGTTCTTTTTTTTTCCTCCCTCCCTGCCAAGGTGCTTCCCTTCTGTTGGATTTTTCTCTCTGCTGTTGCTTTGTTCCCACTCTCCCTCCTGGTTCCTGCTGCCTCCTCCTTGCTCTTTCCCTCTCTGTGCCACCTGCTGTGATCTTCTCTTCCCACCTCCAGCATCTCTCCTGCTCCCTGGCTCTGCAGCCCTTGGGAAGGGGCCCTGGCTCTGGGGTCTGCACCCTGGCTCTGGCCCTGCTGATGTCTCAGCTGGGATGTGGAAATTCCCAGGAGAATCTGCTTTACTTTGCTGTCACCTACAGTGATTGGTTTCTACCTTTCTACAATTTTTTTCATCCTGTGAGAAACTGCTCACTAAAGAAAGCACATTTTTCTTGCTTACTGGGAGTTCCTGTTTGTCATTTTTATAAATCAGTGTTTATTGGCCTAATTATTGTAAATGCAGAGCCCAATAAAGGTGACTGTGATTGCAATATCTGATAATGAATTTTATAACAAACCTGCTGAGCCTGAAAGCTGCCAGCAGGAAAGACATTATGTCAGGTTAATGACAGAGAGGAGAAATCCTCCTCGCTAAGCTTTTTTCCAAAGCAAGAAGGATCTCTGCTGGAGGGTGCTGAGGGTCCTGCTGGGCTGGGGCACCTCAGGCTGGTGGGGTCTGACCCTCCAGTGCTGCATCCCAAAGCTTTTGGGGCTCCTTTGCTGCTCCCCTGATGAGGGGGATGCTTTAGGCCTGCAGGGTAGAGGTTCTGAGGAGGTTCAGACCCTGCTCTGGGTGTGCAGGTTTCAGGCACCCAGAGGGGCTGGTACCTCTGCTCCTGCTCCCCCATCTGATTTAATCCCACCATGCAAATGCTGAATATGAGGCACGGGGAAAGCAGCTTAAACAGCACCTAAAGCTAGCTCAACTCCAACTCTGTAAATGGATTAATTAAAAAAAATCAATTTTTAGCCCTGCAGGGGTGGGTTATCCATAGAGATGCTGGTGCCTGCTCTAACCTCCTGCCCTTCTGGGTGCCCTCAGGGGCTCAGAATCCCCTCCCTGCCAAGCAGGGGAAGCAGCCCCCTGCCTTTACTGGCTGTGTAGGAGCTGCTCCTCTGCCACCCAGCCTTTTCCTGCCCATGGGGGCAAAATTTTCTGGGAAACATGCTGCTGCTCCTGCACGGCCCTGGGTGGTGAAGGCGAGGGGGATTTGTGGGCTCCCTCTGCACAGCCTGGTGTGGTGGCACTGCAGGTGCTCCAGACCTGGCTGGAGTGAGGAGCTGGGGCTGTGCTGGTGCCTGCCATGGGGACCCCAGGCTCCTGCTTTGTCTCGTGGTGGTGCCAGGCAGAGTCAGCGACAGCTGCCCGTGTGTCTGCTCCCAGGGCACAGCTCTGCCCCAGAGTTTGGACCTGGATGTGCAGTTCAGAGCTCCAGGTGCTGGGCTGAGCCCAGCTCTGCACAGCCCCGGGTCTGCCTGAGCCCAGAGCTGGCTCTGGCCTGCTGCAGGCACAGGGGTGCCTTTCCAGACCTACACTGAACCCAGAGTGTGAGCAGAGATTTCATGAAACCTGGGCTTGGAGCGTTCGATTTAATTCACTCGCCCACAGCAGGAATTGAGTGCAAAAGGGAAAGAATAAAGACTAGAACATGTTTTCTCTTAAATAATGCAGAGAAACCCTGTCGAGGAGGGTGTACAAGTGTGATTTAGTCCTTTGCCCCTGTGTCATTTGCTGCTGGTCACTGGTGTACCCCAGCTGTGTCTTGGGGGCCAAGGGAATTGTTTGCCCTCTCAATGGGTGATGCCCACAAAGAGCCTCCTCTCCCAAACCATGAGCAAGGGGCTGGAGCTGCTTTTTTTGTATCTTGAATGTTTGGTTGGCAGCCACTCTGTTCGATGTGACTCAATGCAAGAGCAAATTGGATTAAGTGAGACATATTTACTGGGATGAAATAGGAAAAAAACCTGCACAGGGGCTGTTTGCAGAAACTGGTGTCTGCAGATGTGGCTGAACCCTCCAGGGACTCCCAGCACACGACAAAGCAAGAGCTGGTGTGGAAAAGGAAAATGGGGGTTGAGAGAGCCACAAACTAGGTGGCCCAGCAGTGTGACCCAGTGATTTATTGGTGTCACACTTACAAAAATGCTTGTCTTTAGCAGGTGACACTTTCAATAGCACAGGCAGTAAGAGCAGGACAGGGGCACCCCAGGAGGTGTTTGCTTGGGTAGATAAAAACCAAACACGGGACTCATCACACTGATGTACAAATGTACAAATCAGCTGGGTTCAGTGCTCCTGGTCAGAGTAACTTGTCTCTGCATCTGGAAACGACCTTCCCTTGCACAGGAGGGGGACAGGGCAGAGCAAAGGTGCAGACAGAGGAAGTTCTTGCTGCTGGAGGCAAAAGCTTGGGGCAGAAGGTTTGTGCCTGTAGTTTCCCATCCTGGTGCTCAGCTTGCTGCCAGGAGCATTGCCAGGGCAATATCCTGCCCTGCTCCCTGTTCAGCCCACAGAGCACGATTATTTCATTAATCTCGTGTCATCTCCTCCTTGGTTGATCCAGCTGCAATATTGCAGAAATAACTTCCCCCTGCTCCCTGAGGAGAAGCACACTTCAGAGGCCAGGAGAGCTCTTTCCTCTCCTCCCTGCTTGCAGTGGGCTGTGGGCCCCAGAGCTGCCAGAAGGTTTGAAAGTCTTTGATTCCTTCTAACTCCTACAGTCAGGGATGCATAAAGAGCAGCTGACACAAAAAAAACCAACCCCAAACCCAACCAGATATTATAATCATACAACCCTTCAAAATCCCAGGGAACTTGGCACGGTCTAGATGGAGTCATGCCCCTTTCCCAAAACGTCACCTGGCATTGGCCAGTGCCAGCAGGTGCTGTCAAGCAGTGGTGCTGTGGGACATTCCCCATTTCTTCCCTTCCCTCCTGGGCTTCAGGCTGCTCCTGTGCCTGTGCCATCCTGCTGGCATGGTCCCTCTGCCTCTGGCCTGGAGGGCAGCACTCCTGGGCTGCTGGTTGGTGGAGACTCATTAGCTGCAGATAAATGAGCCAGGCGAATCCTTCCTCCAACTCTTAAAGTACTGTTTTAATGCAAAATGTGTGTCCTGGAGTGAATCTGTTTCTATTTAAACATGGGGAAGAGTGCACTGCTGAATTTAAAGCAGATTATCCCAGAAAACAAAGGCAGTGCTGAGTGAGTGACATGTCTAATGAACACAGCAAGGGGAGCAGGGCTGGCAGTGCCACCCCCTCGTGCCAGGGCAGCCTCTGTCACCTGCACGGGGAAGGTTTTCCCCAAGCACAGTAGTGACAAATTATATGATCAATTCATAGGCTGATTGTGGTCTAATCTTGCTTAGCCCCAGTAAGCCTGGGATTGATCCAGATCTAATCTTGCTTATCCTGGACAAACCCAGGAGCAGATCCAGATCCCAAGGTAATGCATCCCATGCAAATGCAGACTGGCTCTATTGATCCACTGCCGTGGTCGCTGTGCTCTGGCCTCGCTGCCGAGGGCTTTATCAGCATTATCTGCCCCTTGATGTGTAATGCAATCAAAGCAGCTGATGAATCTTGATGAATCTTGATGAACTGCTGGCAGTGAGTGCCGGCAGCTCTGGCTGCAGGACTGTGGTGCCTGCTCCAGCTGCGAGGCCGCCACTGCAGCACAATGCAGGGAGGAGGTTAAATGCTGGCTGGGAACCAAGGTACCCTCTGCTCCCCTCTCACCCGAGCTGAGGGAGATTTTCTTTGCTGTGGAAGGTGGCTGTGGAGCCATGGATGCCTGCAAAAGGTGCAGCTTGTGTCAGCGAGGCTCCTGCTCCCACCTAGAGCACTCCTTGGCCTCCTCTTTGGCCCTGGAGGTTTCCACCTGCAGATTTAGTGAGTAGAAGGGTTGTGACATCTGATGGGCCCCTGACTTGGCTGCATTGCTCTGCAAAGGCTGGCTCCTGCAGTCCATGCAGCAGGCTCCAGTGTGCAAAGGGCTGCTGCTCCTGTGTTCTGCTGCAAGGCCTTCCTGCAACTCCAATAACTTCAGGAAGGAAAAAAAAAATAAAAAGAAAGTAATTACCTTCTGGGGTGGAATTTCTCCAGCCTTTACTCAGCCCACTGGGGAATTCGTCAGGAACATGGACTGCGATTTTGTTCAGTGGTTCCTGAGTTATACCAGCACAGGGGAAATGGCATGTCTTGCAGCTTGATGTTTTTGTGATGTCTTTCTTTGCTCTCAGGTTTGAAAGAAAAATACCAGACTCCAAAAAAAGAAAAAAAAAAAAATCTCTCTTCAAAACGTAAAACTTGCCTTTAGCTTAATTCAGTGGAGACTTGAGCAGCTGCTCCTGCATCTCAGAGAAAAAAGGCCTGGTGCTATTAACATGTCTAAAGAAATTGGATGTAGAAATATGAAGGTCCCTCATCTTTTAAGAGCTGCACTCCCTGCCTCGGGCTCCGGCTTCTGCCCGAGCAGAGCAGCGCTGTGGGATGCAAATACATTTCAGGAGATGACCCTGCTGGGCTGAAAGGGGGAATGTTGAAGCCCAGCCCTTTGAGGAGAGGTGCCAGGAGGTGGTGAGGGCCTCTCTTCCATCCTACAGCTTTTGAACCCCCCTGCCAGGTGTATTGTCCGAGGCTGTGGGACTGAATCCTGGGGGCTTGGTGCCAGAGCTGAGCTACAGCTGTGTCTGTAGCCTGGACCCGTATTTTTCAGAGTGCTTTGATCTGAAAAGTGCTTTAGCAGTATATATATAACCTAGAAGGTTCTCAAATGCCCCAGAAATGTTATCCAAGAAAATATGCTGCCTTTCCCCTTCCTTTCCCTCGAACGGGAAATAATTCCAAATTCATCCAAATGTGCTTTTCTAATCAAAGGGGCCACTTTGTACTTCTGAATCCAAGGGGAGGGGATGGGAACAGGAATAAAACAAAACTCCTTCTCAGTGCTGCGTTTGTGAGATTGATCTCCCGTGGCTAAATCCATCTGTGTTCCTCCTTTGGCAGGAGTGGGGGGATCTTCCCCCTGCAGCTGGGCACTTCACTTCAGAGGCCAAGCTGGTGCACAGGGAGGAGGAAGAAGTGCTGGAGTAGCCCAGGTTTCTATGGCACTGGGCACAGCAGCCGCTCTCCTTATCTGCCTAACTTGATCGGGAGAAATTGCTTTTGTCAATTTTAATTTCAGCTGAGCCGAGCAGGATAAACAAAGGGAGGTGCAGGAGAAGCAGATGGTTTGTCACAGAGCACAGAGCAGTCAGGAAGACTGTGCAGCTTTTTATAGTGTATAATGGCCTTTCCTTACATCTAGCTATCCATCACCATGTAATTCCCAAAATAAACTGGGATTGTGCAATTCATGTGAAGTAACCCGAATGTCACAGCAGGTCTGGAATATTCGGCCTGCAGGGGTTTTGGCAGTGGTTGGTTGGGAGCATGCTCACAACACCCTTTTGCTGGTCGGTGACTGGTCCCTGTTTGGAAAGTCCCTGTGGTGGCTGCTTGTCCCACAGCTGGGGCAGGGCAGCTCTGCTGAGTCTGCTGAGACCTGCTGCATTTGGGAGATGTGGCAGTGGCACCAACACTTCTTGGTGTAACAGGATAAACGAGGGGTTTGTGTCTTCCCCCGCAGTTCTCTCTCCTGATTACACCAGCCAGGGTCACCTCAGACCTCCTGGCCCAGGTAAGAGATGGCTGAAGGAGCAGGGGGAGGAGATCTCACAGCCCTGCTCTGCCTTTCCTTGCCCGTATTGCACTCTTGGGACTTTGCTGTCCATGCAGGAATTGTGGGGGTGGAAAATGTGTGCTTGACCTTCTACCTGGGCTTGGGTGCCCCCACCACAGGGTGCATTTTGGCCATGGAGTGTCCCCTCTTGCCCTGTGGCATGGGCAGGGATGTCAGGATGTGGCCAAGATGCCCCAAGGCTGCTGCCATGGCTCTGAGTTCGAACCAGCCGGGAGGATGTGATCTTTCCCAGAGCTGGTGCTCTCGGATCGTGACGCAGCTCGGTGATATTTGTTTCAATAAGAACCATGCTGGTGTTTGCAAACCCTTTTAAATTGCTCTCAGCGAGCGCTGCTGCGTCTGGAGCAAAGTCTGCTCGCAGCAAAGCCTGCGGAAGGGAGGGCTGGGGGCCGTGGTAGAGCCTGAATCCTTGCCAGGTTTCCGTCCTGCAGAGCGTGCTGGGGCTGGAGCAGGGACGTGCTGTGGCTGCTGCCTGCCTTGGAACAACGGGCAGGCTGTCCCCGCTCCGGAACATCCCCATTAAAGCATCCCTGTGCGATTTCAAATAATGAGCAAATATGAAGAAAATCAAAGTATGTTTGAACTTCGTTAATGAACAGAAAGAGGGCTAAATGTTTCCAATAAGCTGTTTGCTGCAAATTTGCTGAATACCTAAACCAGCTCTGTCCGTTCCAGCTCAGGTTCTGCAGAGCCCAGAGCTGTGAAAATCCCAGCGCTGGAATGACAGGAGCAGCCAGAACCCGCTGGGCAGAGCGGCTGGTGGTGGCTGTGATTCCTGGAGATAGGGGTCTTATCCCAAATCCCCGGGAGACTGTTCCGTCCAGGTGCGGGCAGGAACATCCCCTCGGAGCCGCCTGTGCCGCCGGCCTCGGCAGCGGCCGGGACAGGAGATACGGTCCGGGGCTTGGGGGAAAACAGAGCGCAAAGGAGGCTCCCTGAGGGGTGGGCAACCAGCTCGCATTGAAGAACATGGTCCCCATAGCATTTGCGTGCGCTGCAGCAGACCTAATTAGTATTAATTAGCTCTGATTTGCTGTTTACAGGAGGCTGAGCCGCGGTGTCGCTGGCTGCGTGCGGTCCGTCCGAGCGCCCGGCGGCGCGGGCAGAGCGGGGGCGCCCAGCCCGGAGCGGCTGCCGGCTTTGTTTGCAGGCGCAGGCGGAATTCCAGAGAGCTGTTTTCATTCTTCAAGGCTGGAAATCTGATCTTGGTGGCGGGCTGGCTGCTCAGGCCTCCCCCGGTGGACAGACGGATGGGGAAGGACAGCTGAGCCCCCCACCTGCACCCTCTGACTTAACACCGGCTTAGGGGTCCCTGCGAGGGTCTCCAGCTGTCCCCACTGGGACCCTCAGCTGTCACCCAGTGCCATCCCTGGCTCCACAGCGCCCACAGCTGATTAGCTCCCCAATTAAAGCAAATAATGGTGTGCGTTAGCCCTGCCACGAAGGGCGAGGTTTCTCGTAGTGAATCACGCAACTCTGACGCAGGGGCTCGGCTGTAATTGCTGCCTTTCCCTTTGAACGTGGTGCCTGCCTTAACTTTAATGGTTGTTTGTTCCCTGGCTGCAGCAGAGCTCGGTGCCCTGGGTGGCAGTCACGGCTCGGCAGCAGCAGGGTCCTGGACGCTGTGTGGAGAGCCGGGGAATCACAGAGAGGCTTGGGTTGGGCAGGACCTTAAAGCTCATGGCATTCCAACCTCCTGCCACGGGCAGGGGTGCCTGCCACTGGACAATGCTGCCCACAGCCACTTCCACCCAGGTCTTGGACACTTCCAGGGATATTTCTCTGGGCAGCCTATGCCAGAGCATCCCCACTCTCCGAGGAAAGAAATTCTTCCTTGCATCTAAGGTAAATCTTTCTTCCAGGTTTAAAACCATTTCCCCTTGTCTCACCACTATCCGCCCAGGAAAGAAAAGTGTCAGGAGGATGTAGAGGGCAGGCAATGGCTTTCTCTGGGGTCCTGCAGTGTTCCCCACTGCTGCCAAGCCTGGGTCTCTGGTCCCAGCTCTGCCCAGTGCCTGGGTGTGTGTCCCCAGGCTGCTGCCTCCTGCCGCTCCTTCATCAGAGCTGGGTGATGGGAGTGATGTCTCCTGGCTCCTCCTGGCTGGCTGGCTCCACGAGGCACTCTGAGTGTGTCACATACTGGAGAAAGCCTTGCTTTAAAGGCAGCTCCTCCATCAGCTGGGGTGCTGTCCCTCCCCACGTGCCACCCTCGCTTTCAGGGGTCACTCATGTCTGCAGAAATACAAAATCTCCCCCACACAGCAGACCAGTCTCTCGGTCTTGTTTACATCACCTGTAAACAAGATGAACCCAGGGAACAGATGCACCTTTTACTGTTAATAGATCAAAATTATAGATGATCACAAAATAACAGTGTGCAGAATGCTTAGCTGATGTAAATTACTTTTTCCTCTATTTCCTTCCATTAGCCACCAACCATTTACCCCAGGCAGAGCTCTGTCCCAGGGAAACACCCAAGCTGGATGTGGAGCAGCAAGCTGGGTAAGTGCTGGGGAAGATAGCCCTGCTGATGGACTGAGATGAGATGAAGTGTGAAAATCAGAGGGACTGGGATATGGAAGATGCTACCTGTCATATTATCTCTA
>VYXF01001932.1:280564-335347 GCA_013397295.1 Polioptila caerulea | reverse complement strand
CCCCCCCGGCCGCCCCCGGAGCGCCGCTCCAGCGCCGGGCACGGCGGCCCGGGATGCCCGGGATGCCCGGGATGCCCGGCGGCCCGGGATGCCCGGGATGCCCGGCGGCCCGGGATGCCCGGCGCGGGCCGAGGCAGGATTTTGGCAGCTCTGTGTCGTTCTGCCCGCGCTGGATGAGCGCTCCGGGGTCCGAAATGCCGGAGGGGAGGTCAGCCCCGCGCCTGGAGCCGCTGAAAGGCTGATAGGGGAAATCCAGCCCCCTGAATATGTAACAGCCTGGCGATTATTGTCTCTCTTTTACTATTCTCTGTGTTACACAAGTTAGGAGACAAATGCTAACCACACATGAATATCAATCAGATGCCATAAAAGAGCAGCTGCAATGCCTCATAAATGGTTTAATCCTGTTACTAGTGAAATAGCCATGACTTCTCCATTCCTTCGGCACCGAGTCGTTTCAGAGAGGAGGGATGGAAATTAATTTTGCTCTACCTTGGAAACGCACGCTCGCCCCTGGCAATTCAGCGGCGCGGGGGGATGTGCGGTCTTTAAAGTTTTATTTACGCAGAAATAATGCCGGAGAGTCGGGGCATTGTACCCCGTTTTCACAGCGTAAAGTGCGTATATAAGCCTTTTTGCTCGATGGGGGAAAAATCATCTGCAAATAAAGGTCGGTCTGTGCTGTATTATGGGATGTCTAGCTTCAAGTGAAAGCTCAGAGACCAGATTCCTTGCCAGCTCGGCCCATTAAAAGAGGATAGGACCTGAATGGATAAAAATCATGTTGTGGTGATGCCCCTAACAGCTTCTCACATAGGTATAAGCCCTGGGTTTACTGTGACGGCTTAGGGATTAATGAAGTGCGGTTTAATTAAATAATTGGTCAATAGAGAAAGGACAGCAAAACGAATGCCTGCAGGAAATAATTGGGCTCTCACATTGCCAAACTTAAACATTTAGGTAAACAAAACAATTAAAGCTTCATCAAGCATTGTTAGACGAGTCAGCAGCATATAGATTGTTGGCACAACAGAAATCCCTGCCTTCCTCTGATTTATTTGCACACTCAGGGGGGTGCTCGGGCTGTTATCCGTGTGTGTCTGAGCAGGAGTCAGCTGCAGAGGTGGGGAAGCACCAGGCAGGCTCAGCAGCAGCGGTGACCATGGGACCCCCTCCCCACGCCTTTAGGCTTTGCAGTGCCTTGTGTTAGAGATTCTTCACGGGAGCTGCTGGAGAGTCTTGAAAAAATGTGTTAATTTATGAGGCACAAATGAGGGCTGTTCGACTTAGTGGCATTTTCATGCTCAGGCAATTAGCTTTCTGGAACAAGAATATTTGTCCAAGATTTGCCTTTCCAGATAAACTGTATTATTTATTCATCCCATTATTTCTGTTGCAGCTATTGTTTTGGGTTTTTTGTGGTTTTTTTTTATGCTGTTATCATAACAAGAAGAGGAGCAAGATCCTGACTCCCAAATGTGTATTTCTGGCTGTGCATAGCATTTGATGTGCTTCCCTAGGAAATACCAGGTTACCCAGTGCTGTGAGTGCAAATTCATGGCAGGGTTTGTTGTGGTGCTCACTGTGGGAAGATGAGCCACAGTCACTCTGAGCCGAGCAGACCCAACTAATGCAAGGTGCAAATAATTTGTCATTATTTGCTTGGGTGGTGTTTTGCTGTAACTTTTTTCCTCTGGTGTTTTGCAGAAGGCAAACAAGGCACTTCATCAGTTGATTCTTTTGGCAGGTGGGAAGCAAAGAGGGAAGGAAAGGCAGAGAAAAACAAGCTCGCAGTAAAATTAAAAGGTCAAGAAGGATCATTTTTCTTTGCAAAACACATGGTTGTTGTTCTCAGATTTCTAGAAGGTGAAAGCATTTCCCAGCAGATGTGCGTGTCAGGGTGAGGGAGGAACGGAATTCAGTTGGAGAAAAGATCAGGTATGATCAGGAGACAGTCAAAACAGCAGCAATTTAGATAAAGCATTAATAAACAAACAGCCTTTGGAGTGTGAGAGAATTGAGCTTGCCAGCTAGGACTGCTTCTGGGTCTGCTTTATTTACTGCTATGGAAAACAAACTGGGAAAAAAATCTGCTATTCGTTTTGAATTTTCATTATGGGGACCAAATTAAATCACTTTTAAAATCCTTATTATCCATGGAAATGAATGCAGGTACCCTTTTCAGTTCATGGATTTTAACATCTCCATTCTTCTCTTCTGCAGGCTGGACTTTACTTCTAGTAACTAAATATCAGCAATTACGTTCACTAGATCAAAACGGAAGCGTTCTTCCTTCCCATTTTTTTTTTTTACATATTTGACCTGAAAACATTATACATATTAAAATAGTCTTGAAAATAAGCTAAGGACCGTGTCGNTCTTCCTTCCTTTTTTTTTTTTTTTTTTACGTATTTGACCTGAAAACATTATACATATTAAAATAGTCTTGAAAATAAGCTAAGGACCGTGTCGTGCCACCAGACCCAGCCATGACATAACGTGCATGACTAAGAAGCCTACATGGAGATGGGGGCCAAGCCCTCTGGGTTCCTGCATGTGTATTTAGCGGGGCAGGGTTTAGGATGCTCTCAGCTTCTCATTTTCCCTCTGCCCCCCAGAATCGCGGAGTACTCCTACGGGCATCAGAAGAAATCAAGCAAGAAGAAGAAAATCAGCAAGAATGACATCCGCCTGGTACCGCGGGACGTGGAGGAGACGGATAAAATGAACGTTGTGAGCTGCTCCTCTCTCACTTCCTCCCTCAACTACTTCGACTACCACCAGCAGACCCTGCCGCTGGGCTGCCGCCGCTCCGAGAGCACCTTCCTCAACGTGGAGAGTCAGAACAGCAGGAACGCCGGCTCCAACCACATCTACCACCACACCTTCACGGGGCAGAGCCCCCAGCAGCCCGACCTCATCATCAACGGGATGCCGCTGCCGGAGGTGAGCGCGGGCAGGGCGCCGTGCCCGGGGCGGGTTGTGCCGAACCGCGGGTCCGGCGCGGCCGGGCGGGCACTGCTGGGTGCTGCACCTCGGGGCTTTCTGGGTGCTGCACGCCCCAGGGCAGGCACTGATGGAGGGGCCAGCAGCTGGCACTCGCCTGTGGGTTCTGGAGTAGCTCTGACCTGTGCTGGGTGGGTGTTTTTGGCCCTCAGAGGTGCCCAGGTGAGGATAGGCCAGGCCAGGCTGCCTCCACCTGTCTGGGAGGCTGAAGGTGGCTGCTTTGCAGGTGGATTCTGAGCGTGGTGATGCTCAAGGGAGGAGACTCTTGCCTTCACAGAAGGTGTTTTAGAAGGTTGTTGGTGGCTGATGCTCTGGAGGCAGCTGGCTGTGCTGGGGAGGCAGACAGTGCAGGATGCCCCGTTGTGACCACCTACATACCTGGCCCAGTGCTGTCCCTTCCCTGTGCAGGAAGGACTCTGACTGGCATGGGAGGGATGTGTGGTATCTGCTGAAGGCAGGGAAAGGGACCACTCTGATCCACACCATCCTCATCAGTTTCTTCCAATTCTTTGGCTTTCCTGTACATCACAGGCATCATTTAATGTTGCTTGTTTGTCTCTCTTTGAATTATTGTTCGGTTTTAAGGAAAACAATCAAAGGTTTGTCATGTTTCCTGCTTTGAACAGAATAACAAAGCTGAAAAAGCAGCTGAAATATTTATGGCTCACTCTGTTTTGTGTTCAGCGTGCTGGTGTAAATGCAAAATGCTGCTGCTGAAGGCAGTGGAGCTGCTTCAGATTCATCCTGGTGCTGCAGAGAGCCAAGCTTGGCCCCCTTCAGGGCTGCTGGAGAGGGCTGGTGCTGGGGGCCTGCTCCTGCTGTGGTTGTGTTGGCAGAGTGCTCACTGAACCCTGGTGTTTGGCTTCCAGTGGGGCAGAACCAGCTCTGAGAGGTCATGTACCAGTGTTGGCCTGTAGGATGACCACTGCTGTTGGCATGCTATGGGCAGTGGTCCCTGAGGAATTCCTGTCTCCCTGGAGCCGTGTCTTTGGGAGAGAATTCTGGAGTGCATCTCTGGCTGGTGCCTTGCTATGGGCACTGGAGCAGTGGAGCATCCTGTCAGCCTGTGATTCACTGCCACCAGTCACAAAATCCATCACATGCTGGCATTATCCAGAAGTGCGTGCTGGCAGTGGGAGGTCTCAGGTGCCAGGGAGGATGGAAGGACCATCAGCAACATCATAACTCAGCTGATAAAGTTAACAGGCAGCTGCATGCAGAAGGCAGTGCTGCCTGTGCCTCTCTTTGACACCACAGCTGGGCTGGAGTCTCATGGAATGTGCCCTCCAGGGATTTCCCTGCCTTGTTCACTCTCTTGTGAGGGAGATGAGATGCTTGTTTCTCCCTGGAGCTCCAGCTTGCCCGTTTTCCCATCACTTGTGCAGGTGGCAAAGAAGTTTGTGCCTCGTGATGAGTGACTGGGGTGCTGGTGGCACCTGGAGCTGGCCAGAGGGCAGCAGGCAGCTCTCCAGTCCTGCAGGCACCGGCGTCCTGGCAGGGATCTGCTCGCTCCCTGGAGGTGCTTTTGGACAAAAGGGCAGGACTGGGGTACAGGGTGGAGAAATCCCAACTGGAAGCTGTTTGGAAGTTTAGTTTAGGGTGGGAATGATGTTTTTTGGCAGAACCCCAGTGTTGTGCTTCCAGCTGTTGCAGGCGAAGCTGTCGTGCTGATGGTATGGGTTCTGTTGGCTTCCAAAAATCCCAGTGACCCCTGAGAGTGAGGTGGTTTGTTGGTGCTAGAGAACAGCCCTGTCCTGGCACATGGGGGGCACAGAAACTCCACAGAAGTTGTTTCTGTGGAGGAGCATGGCAGCCTGTGCCCCCTGTAGCCTGTCTGTGCCGGGGCAGGCGCTCTGGTGTGATGCTGTGGCTGTGCAGGGTGCTGTTGGCACACCTCCGGGTGGTGAGGATTTAATAAACACAGGCCCTGCCCAGAGTTTACAGAGCCAAGCCATTCCCTGCAGTGCTTCCAGTGGTACTTTGTCTGGGCTGGTTTGAATCGTTTCCAGTGATGAAGCCGCCGTTGTTTCCCCTGGGAGGCTTTATGAGGTGTCAGCATCGGGGAGATATCATTGCTGCTCCACCTAGGAGTGACTTTTCCTGATGGGAAGGCAAAGCATGGGTTGATAACAGATAAAATACGAGGTAAATGTGTCTCTGGCAATGTCACTTGGCATATGATGGTTGTGGCTGGGTAAAGGATTGCCTCTGCAGGCACACGCTGCCCCAGCAGCGGTGGGTTTGTGATGTAGCTGGTCTTTAACATGAGCCTCATTTACTTTAACAGTCAGGAGCCTTGAAATAAAAGTCCCCAAGGATGCCTTGTTTGTGGAGCTTCAGGAAATGTTTCTCCTAGTGCGGTGGCAGGTCTTGGGGCTGAGAGTAATTGGGTTTGTTGGTGCTTCTCATCTTTCCCTGGTGATCCAGAAAGGATTAAAGAGTGGTGTCTGTGGGGGCTCTGAGGATGCAAAGGAAGTTTGAGACCACCCTTATAGAGCTTTTCCCTTTTGGCGGGGCTGGGCTTGGCTGTCAGCTCTGCTTGTGCCAGGGTGTGGCTGCCAAGAGAGCATTGGGAGGCACTGGGGGACATCCCGGGGTGTTGTGGCCCTGCTGGGAGTCAGTGGTCCCGTGGGTGCCAGGGTGCCACTCGGGGATGCCTGCCCACAGCCTCTCACATCCTTGTGGCTGCAGGCAGCCATGGCAGAAAGCGTTTGTGAGCAGCTCTGGTGATCGTGGCTGACAGCGGGAGGCTTGGCCCCCGTTAGTGTTTGGACTTGTTTTGCAGCAGGGAGAGTGGGACACGTTGGAGCTGCAAGGGCATTGCTGCTCAGAGGCTTTGCTGCTGCCAAGAGCTCTTTTTTATCTTCCTTCTGAGCTGGAGGAGAAGTCAGCTTTGAAACCAAAAGGGCTTGTTGTCAGGTTTTGCATGTATATTGCTGGGAGTTGTACCAGGAGATTAAAAATCAAAATTAATAGGAGCCATTAGGCAGCTTCCTTGATAAAAATGCATTGGGGTGGTGTGGAAACTGGTCTGAATGCCAAGCCTTTTAGGATCCAAAGGACATGGCTTGCATGTAGAGTAGCCACCCTTGGGTTACACATGCCTGGATTTCGACTTGGTGGTTTCAAAAGTAAACAGTACGTGTGTGATGGCTGTATCTGTGTCTCAGAGGCAGTTTTACATCCCAGATTTGCACAGCTTTGGGAGATGAACTTCATGGCCAGTCCAGGGCAGGACCTGGCCTGCGAGAGGCGAGGAGGTGTGACAGGGGAGGGGATGGGAGGTGGGATGTCCCAGGGTGGAAGCAGCAGGGAGGTTGCTGACTGACCCTCTCCGGGGTCCGGGATGGCTCCGTGGTGGCCGTGCTGGGGAGGGAAGTGGCAGCACTGACATTGCACTGTAAGCACAGTGTGCATCAGGCGTGGTCCTGCTCTGCTGCTGCTTTGGTGGGGCCCACTGGAGAAGAAGGTCCAGGTGGAGCAGCCTGTGACCCGACAGGACCCGAGTCCCCTGGGGACCCTCACACCCAGCAGCTCCCCGAGCTGTGTCCAGCACCAGGGGGGCCGTGGCCATCCACTGCCTCCTGAGCTGATGGCCACCATCAGTAAGATGGGGAATTACTGGTTTTAGTGATAATCCTGGTCTAATCCCCCAACCTTGATACACTCCCACATAATCCTCACTCACACTGATTTAGTTGGGGCTCCTCGTGGCTGCAGGGATTATTTGAGGGAGCAACAGTTGCAGGATAAGGCCCCGTTGGTTTCAGATCTGCTTTGTGCTACCTGGAAAGCGTGCTCCTCACTGTGGGAAATGGTTTTCTAAGCACAATAGAGCAATTTTCGTTTCAGGCAGCACCAGCAGCTTTTGCTCTGGCTATCTGGCGGTGTTAACTAAAGCGCATTTCTACAACACACAAAGATTTTTGTTTTGTAAGAAATGAAATCAGCGTGGCTGTTTCTCTTTCTCTGTCATTTCTCTACTTGTCAATTCTTTCTTCCCCTCCAGCTTATCCTCCTCTTCTCCGCTAGCCTTAAAAAGCCCCCAAAGTGTCTGTTATAATCACATTTTGTGTGTTACAACCAGAATGAATGTACTCACTTTAATATGCTGGGTTTGAGGAAATCAGTTTCTGTCTGGTATAACAGACAATTTGTTATAAACCATGCCATTTAGAAGTGAAGGGCCTTGCTTTAGTGCAGCGCTGGGGAAACGTCATGATATATAATTGGAAGGGATTTGGCTTGCTTCTGAATAATACTGTGTGTAGAGCAGGGGAAACGGGGAAAAAAAAAGGAGAGGATTTCCAACCCGCAGAAAGTTAGCGGTGTTGAGACAGGTCAGGCTGATGAAATGAGGCTTGTTTTCAGGAGCGGTAATAATTAAAGCATGATCAGAGCTGATGTTCCACTAGTGGGAAGGCTGACTTCGCAGGCAGCGTTGCCAGTCTTGTTTTCTCCTTGGGAGGTCACTGTAACTCAGCACTTTTTTGTGCCTGCGCCTTGCTGCGCACCGTGACGGGCAAGGCAGGTCACGGCTCTGCCCCAGCCTGAGCAGCCCTGCCTGGGAGCCAGCCCCAGCCCCAGCCCTGCAGAGCCCCCCAGATGGGAGTGATGCTCTCAGCTTCACACATCCCCTGGTCATCCCCTCCCTGGGCACGGCTGCTGGTCCCTGCCCGGGCAGCCAGCGTCGCTCTGCATTGCCAGGGACCAGAGCTGGTGGGGTGGGACCCCCAAACCTCCCTGTCTGCTGTCCCTGCTCGCTCCAGATCCCAGCAGCTCTCCCAGCTAAACTGCTCCCACAGTGTTCTGTGTATCACTGTAGGTTCCCTGACCTCTCTGAGCGTTGGAGGCTGGCGTTATGGAAATCAGCAGCTCTTCATTCCCTTCTGAGGTCAGCCTCACCAAGTTACACATCTCTTAATGGGATGGCTCCAAGCTGTTGTAAGGAGAAGTTCCCTTGAATACCTTGCAGCAGAGAGAAATAACCCAGCTCCCATTCACGTTTAACCACGCCACGCTCCCTGGGTCTTAGGCAAGCCCTTAGTTCAGCACTCTTTGGCTTTTCCTAAGATCATCAGATCATTTAGGTCGGAAAAGGCATTTAAGATTGAGTTCAGCTAAGAGCTGAACATTGCCAAGTTCCCCAGTAAACAACACGTTTTGTAGTGGTGGTTTGGGGCTGCCACCCCATCCTGGCAGCTCTTTGGGCTCCCTAAGGGATTTCTAGCCCATGGCAGGGTCCTGGCTGGGAGGGACCAAAGGGATTTTCTCCAAGGGTCCATGGAGGGTTAGGGCTGGTGTGGCAGTGGCTGCTTGTATTTAACAGTAAGACCTGAGTGCTGCCATGGATGTGATCATATTGCTATATATTGAATATTGTATGTTTTATCTTGTGTTTGTGATGTACTACCTGGAGTCACAGAATCATTTAAGTTGGGGAAGACCTCTGAGATCATCAGGCTGAAACATTAACCTAACACTGCCACGTTCACACATTTATCCCTATGCATACAAAAAGTGTGTATAGAATTATTACATATTGCACCTAATTATGTGAGTATATAATGTGTCATATAATCAGATACATCTCATTTGGTTTTATGCTACTGCTTTGAGTTTTATGGTTCACTTTTACTGGAAGTGGAGAGGCTTCTCTTGTTTTCATAGAATCATGGAATGGTTTGGGTTGGTAGGTTCCTTAAATATTTCCTCTTGGAAAATTTGAATTTCTGGTGCATATTTCTAATGCATAACTTGTGAAGTCTATAAAAACAGCTTTTGCAACTATATTTACTTGGCAGTTAAGAATTTTCTTTGAAATTTGGAAAGATTTCTAGTAAGTTTTGGGTTTTTTTTAATTTCATCAAAAGGATAGTCTTGCATGGTACTTTATGGGCTTTCTTACAGCAGTATCCAAGTGAATTTGTGTTTTATTGAGTGGTTTGAGCCCTCTGGTTTCTCCCTCTCCTTTCTGTTAAATACAGCACGTGCTCATGCAGAGCCAGAGTTGAGGCCAAGTGCAGTAGCCTTTGAGTAACCTTGTGTGCATCTGCTTGGCTGGGTGGAAGAGCTGTATTTTCCAGCTGCCATTTCCTGACATCCCTCCTGAGGGCTTTGAGCCAGAGGAGCTCCTCAGCCAGGTGCCCTTCCAGGTCCTTGGGCTCGTGCCCTGCTCAGGTCTTTCCTAAATTCCCATCTGCCAGCAAGGGCAGAGCCACTGTGCCCTGCCTGCTTCCATCCCCAGGCTCTGCCTGCAGGCTCTCCAGGGAGCCTCCATCTCTCCTGGGAGCCCTCCTTCCACCTCTTGCCCGCTCTGGCAGCATCTCCTGCTCTTGTGTGAGGGCTCACAGGGGTGGGACCCCAGCCCTGCCCACTCCCCTCTCCTGCCAGGCTGCTTGTGGGGCTGGCATGGCCTTGCTTCAATGCATTATTAGATATTGTTCCCAGTAGAGGCTATAGTTGTGTTCCAATCATTTTCTGTTAATTAAAATACAGGATGGTCTTATTTGTAGCATAAATAGTTGTAATCTGTGTACTTAAAAGTGCAATTATAATTCAAATTGGAGCGTGCTCTGCATTGGTGATGGGTGGGGTGCTCTGCAGGCAGGGCTGCCCTGGCAGGGCTGTGCTGGCCTTGTCCCCTGGGGCACCCCACGGTTCCTGTCCCCACTGTCCCAAGGAGGGCATCCCCCAGGGCTCAGCAAAGGGACTCTGAGGCTGTTGGCAGCTCCCAGTTTCCCTGGTCCTGCTGGGCAGAGCTTGTCCGTGGCACCTGTTGGAGGTTTGCTGGAGAAGACAGCACAACATCTCTGCTTCAGTGTCTCCCTCTGCTCCCTTGTCTAAATTTGGAGGGCAGTAATGGCTCATGTCAGCTGGACAAGTGGTTAGTGCTGAGCCTTGAAGTGTCTCCCTGTTCAGCATGGAATTACAGGGAGTTCTCCAGGGTCTGGTGAAGGCTGGAGCACAGCTGATGCTGCAGCAGGCGGGGCTGTGACAGGTACTGCACTTCCTACACCTCTGATGGAACACTGGGCACCCACAGGTGAGGCCAGCACTGACCCCCAGCACAGGCAGGTCAGTGAGAGGAGCCCTGCAGATCAGTGTGTGTTGGAGCCCTGTAGAAGAGGTCCTCATCCCAACACCCTGTGGAGATCTGGGTGTGAATCCTTCAGGTGTCTCTCAGGGATCTGGAGCTTGCTGGATTACACCATCGTTTGTAATGGCAGGTGTATGCCACAGGGCAGGTTTTAAAATTCCCGTGTTGGTGGATTGCATTAACCCATCCTAAGTCAGGTATGTAAAATTCCATTCAGCGAAACCCCTCTGGCATTTTCTCACCCGTGCTTGAGCTCTGCAGGCTATGCTAATGCAGTGTGTTTGCTCATCTATTAGAAGGATGATGGCTTTAAAATAATAACATTTATCTTTGGCAGCAGACCTACAATAGTGCACACCGAGTACAATTTTGTGAAAGGCTCTGCAGATGTTGCCTCATTCAATCTGGGTCAAAAAGAGTGCTTAGAATCATAAAGGTTAGAAAGAGATCAAATAATTCGGTGGTTTTATTGCTGAATAATGTACTTGGAAAATATCATTCACCGTTATTAGACTAAGTGAGTACAGAAAACACAGGACTCAATAGTCATTTCTCAGTATTGGCTGATTTTACTGTTTTTATAATGTAGCTAAATTCCCTGTTATTGATTCTAGCATCGATTATCGATCTGGAAATGTAAATGTAAGTGATGGTGGGAGCACACAGAAGTTGGACAGTTAGGGAATTAGGCTTCCTCTTCCCTGCAGTGCCTGGTGGTGAACAGCACATTCTGAGCCAGACTGATGCTGGTTTTGGGGGAGCTGTCAGGGTTTTGGGAGCTGTTTTCACAAGTGGAGATGAAAAAACAGGAAAACACCCATTATGTGTGTTCTTTTCCATGCCTGAGAGCTTATGTAAACTTGCTGAGACAAACCCAGATGGGCTGGGCCGCCGGCACCAGGATGGGGCTCAGAGCCGCGCCTGCGCCTCTGTCACCTGCTCCCTCCTGGACTTTTCATATTCAGATTCACATCTGGATGCTCTGGCAGGGACCCAGCTTTCAGCAGGCACATCCTCATGGCTGTTGGCTCAGATGGAGCACCCGGACCTGTGTGCCCTGTGGAACTCTGCTCAGGCGTTGGTGAGCAGTTCCTGTGCCGCCCTGGTCAGCCCCCAGCGTGGCTGTCTGGGGACAATACCACACCTGGGCTGAGAGCTGTCCCTGTGCAACAGCTGATTATGGGGATTGGGTCAGGGAGGGAGCAAAGCTGTGTCCCATCTGGGCTCTGTGTCTGTGGGGAGCCCCTGAGCTGGCAGCTTTGCTGTGGGAGCCACAGGCTCCTGCCGGGCTGGGGCTTGCTCAGCCACGCCATGGGTTCCTTTGTTTGGGAAAAAAAAAACAGATGAATTTTGGAATATGTTCATCTCTTGTTCTCTGCACTTAGTTGTTGTCAGCATTAATATGCCATTAACACATGCTCATTAAGAGGAGAATGATTGTACCCTGCAGAGTATGGGGGAAACCTTCATTAGGCACTAACATATTGAACTGAGCTGCAAACTTCACTTGGGAAAACTGGGGAATGTTCTGCTCGGCATCAGGTTTCCCTAATTTCTCCTTTTGGTCTGATGAAAGCACCTCATCTCTTGGCATGTACTTTTGGCTACAAATGGGGAGGAGGCTCAGCCTGGGCTCAGGGTCCAGCGCTGAGATCCTTTTGGGACCACAAATCCATCTTTCCCCAGATCCAAGACTTCCTCCTCAGCGCTTATTTTGCCATGCAGAGAGGACACAAGCCCGTGTCTCCCCTCCAGGGGCTCCGCTGGCTCTTCAGCCTTAACGAGATGAATTCTTCACTGAGCTGGGAGACGCTCGGGCAGCAGATTTGTTGAGGAAGGAGGTGTCATTCCTGCATCCTCGCTTTGCAGGCTGTAACGGCGTTTTAAGCGTTCATCTGGCCTTGCTGCCTCCAGTCTGAAGCCATAACCTGCCATGTGTGACAGGGCAATTGCTCGCCCTGGTAATGATTGCAGCAGAGCTGTTCCCTGGTTTGCTCGGCGCGTGGCAGCTCGAGGCGTGTGCGTGGTGCTCTCTTAAAGTCAATCAATGAGAATAATTGTGAGGATTCAGGTGGGGGCGAGGGAGGAGGGGGCTGTGGCAGACAAATATTTGCTGATTCAGACCCTGTTTACGTGCAGAAGCCTCTGTGATGGGTAGCAAGGGACGGACAATAAGGACCATATGTGGCATTTAATCAGAATTTATTCTAAATGGAGTGATTTCGTAGGTTTCCACAGAGCTGGCAGCTGTCCTCTGTATTAGAAGTGAATGTCCTGGCTCCATCCCTGCCCCTCTGCCCTGGGGTCTTTCAGCGTGGGTGCAGTGTGGTCCTATCCTCCCTTGCCTCTGTGTAGGTATAGCCAGAGGGAATCCCACAGATCAGTTTTCAATAAACCTCAGCAAAGCTACAATGACATTTGCCTGGCCTGGGTTTGCTGTTGTGAAGGTAAATGAGAGCATAGCACAGGCAGCTCCTGGAGGAGGTGGCTCCTTGTGCAGCAGCCTCAGGAGGAGCAGTGCTGGGCTGAGCAGGGCCTGCTGCCCACGGGACAGCCCCTGATTGTGGGCTGTGCTGGAGCTGCACTCGGTGTGGAGACCCAAACTTCAACTGGAGGGGCTTTTTTCTGCAAGAGGGAAGACAGAGAGGGCTGGGACTGTCCACCCCAAGTTCACATTGCCTTTGGGGGTCTAACCCCCCTTTTGTCATTGATCCTAAATCTTATGGAAGCGTGTCAAAACCAGGCAGGTGATCCATGACCATCTGTCCCTGACAGGGAGGGAAACGAGGTGGTGAGGTGAGATACCAACATGTGACAGGTCAGGCTTGGAAACTTTTTTCTGTTACAGAGGACCATCTCCTCTGGTGGCCAGCTGGCCACTGCAGCGGAGCAGCAGGAGGCAGGTTGGTGTCTGTCCTAGCTCATCCTAACTCAGGGGTAATTTTTTGTCTCATCCTGCCACGCTGTGTGCAGGCAGAGCAGCCACAGGCTCCCATCTGAGCACAGCTCTCCATGTTGGGATGTGGCTGTGTCCATTTGCTGGATGCTCCGTGACTCATGTAATCACCATGCGAAATGCATCATTCATAAACTGTTTAGTGCGACCTTTTGTACAGTAGCACTAATTATTATTATCACAGAAGCCCAGTAAACTAGACTAGTAATTATCAGGGATTTATTTGAATGGACAGCTAAGCTATTCTTGGCAAGTTAGTCAAAGCAGTTGTCATGACAGCCACACAAATGTGTCTTATGAATTGGGTTAATTAGGGTAATTAATAACTGTTGTTTTGCCCTTTTTAACAAGGTATTGCTGAGACACTATCAAAAAATAGCAATCGTACCTAACAGAAATAGTCTTCTAGCAGCAACCTTCACATCACAAAACAGAAGTAGTAAATACCTGTTGGGTTGTTGTTTCACAAAGAAACGTGTCATCCAACCTTGTCTTTGAGAAAAAGCAGGAGGTTAGAGGCTCTGCTGTAATTTTTCTGCTGTGCTTCCCCCTCCTGGGCCGTATTACCAAGGAGCTGATCACCATCCTGGCTGATATTATCATTATTTATTGTAATGCTGTGCTGCACTGAGCCGTGGTCACAGGGAGGTCTCTGCCATGCCCGGCTCCAGGGGAGCACCGAGGGCAGTCCCAGGGTGCTCCTGTCGGTCGGGGCAGGCTCCACGAGGACTTGAAGCCAATTTTCAAGTTGTGACCATGAGTTATAGCTGTTCTGCTGATGCTTCGTCACCGTCGTCATCAGGACAGCAGGTGCCAAACCGCCGCGTCCTCGCTCAGCAGAGCATCTGCTTCCTTTGAAAGGAGGGCTGTGCTGAATAAATGGATTTGGTTTGCACAGAATCGTGCAAGATCCTGAGCTGAAAGGGACCCGCAAGGATCCTGGAATCCAACTCCCGGCTCTCTCCAAAAACAAAACCATGACTGTCGTGGTTTGTTGCTAATATTGAGTCATGGTTTAAATTAAAGCTCTTAATAACCAAATAGATAGCATCAAAAAGCCTCAAAAGGGGAAAAAAATGTAGTCTCCATCCCAGGGAGCACCCTGGGCACCCTCGGTGGCCTTGTAGTGGGTTGCAGCCTGTGGTTGCAGTGGGCTGGGTGCTTTCCAGCACAGAACACTGTCTCCCCAAGGACTGCAAGATTTGGTGCTGATTATTAAAAATGACCCAAGATTATGGATGCAACTGAGGAATATTACGTAAGTTTTGTGGAAAAATGACCTGAATAAATGAGTGAAGGCTCTGGCTGGTTCTCCAGCTGCACTGAGCTCTGTCTATTTATATCACCTCTGGGCTTTCGGAGCCCTCTTTTAACTAAAGCTCGTTTGATAACGCATGTCTTTTAAAAAGAAAATAATAATAATAAAAAAAAGGAGGAATGAAAAAAGAAAGAAGGAAAGGGGCAAAAAAACCCTAAAGAAAAACACCTCTGTGGAGAAGGTAGGGTTTTAATGAAGAAATATTTTATACTATTCTCCTACAACCTTAGGGCTAATAGCCTGGAACTGGTACTTTGGCTCCTTAAAAAGCCCAACAAGACAAGCCAATTACGGCCTCTGAAACATTTTTATTTTTAGTTCCTTGTAATAGCAATTTATCCTCGGCTATGGTACATTAACTGGAAGGAACAAGAAGTAGTAGGGTTTTGGCATCTTTGTAATAACCAACAGGCTGTGTTTACCAGGCTGTTAATAATGTGGGGTGGCTGTGGGCAGGGGAGAGGGCAGTGTGGGGATGGGAAAGGGCATCCAGCTAAGAGATCCTCTAATCTGGTGAGTGCTGTATTGTCATTCATTTCCCTACAGTTTGTCCTGGGAGAACACAGGCTCCTTCCTGTTAGCTGGAATTCCTCCGTTTCTGGTGCCCCAGAGCTGGTGGCAGGGCTCAGAGGGGAGGAAGGGCTGTGCAGAGGATGCTGGTGTGTCCCCACGGATGCTGGAGCTGGTGGCACCTTTGGGAGGCAGTGGCTTCTGAGAGAGGCTGAGCTGAGCAGAGCCAGGCTTCACATCCACTCCCCACGCAGGGTGAGACAGCGATGGCAGTGGGAGGGAGGCCAGTCCTGCTCAGATTTGCTGTCAGTCTCATGGCTGCAGGGTAATTTTGTGGGCTGGAGAGCTGCGTTTTCTTGCCCAAGTAGGGAAAAAAAAAAAGAAAAATTAAAATAGGGGAAAACTGGTTTTGATAAAGAGTTTTGTTGTGAGCTAAATCCCCTCAGGGCTTTGGGTGGGAGCTGCCTGAGGCTATCCTGATTGCAAGCCTTCCTAAGCAATTCCAGATAAACAGTGTGAATGATAACACCAGGAGTGTGCAGGACAGTGTTTGTCTTGGTTTGATTAGCTGCCAGTGTGGGGGATGTGAGCTGAAGCCAGGCAGGAGCTGCAGAGGTTCCACTCCAGAGCTGGGTGTGGATGCCCGTGACCAGGGGACCTCTGGTGAAGCCCTGGGAGGAAGATGGCTGGGGGGTGGTGTGTGGGTTGGGAAGTGCTGTCTGCTTGCCCAAAAAATCAGAAGAAATGGGATTTGCTCTGGAAAATGGGGCAGGAACAAGGTCCCTGTGCCCCCTGACTGCCCCAGGGCTTGTGCATGCTCAGGGGTGCAGCCTGGGCATCCCTTGGCTCTGATGTGCCAAGTTGGCAGCAGCATCTCATGCCTTCCCTATTTTTAACTCAGCTGCAATGATTTTTGGTTTTTCTTTTCCTTTTTTTTTTTTTTTTTTTCTTTTTTTTTCCTTCTTCCTTGCTGCCCCTGCAGAAATATAGCACAGGTGNTTTTGCGGTGACAAATCTGTGATTTCTCCTGTTCCCTACAAAATGCATTTGTCTGACCTGCCACTCCAGAAGGTGAATGACAGGGAGTTTTATTTAGCCCTAGAGATGGGAACGTTTAAAAAAAGGTTCTTCTGGTATATTTGTTTTCATTCTTAATGGCAGGAGGCAGGGAAAGGACGGTTCTGAAAGGTTTTTTAACAAATCTCTTAAGTCATGCCCCATCACCCTGGGCCTGCTGATTAGATCCAGATTGTTTCTCTACTTAGGGGGGTGTAGTCTGTGCTGGGAGCTGCGTGTGTGGATCCATTACACATCTGAAAATCCCAGGTACAGGTAATGGGAAAACCCCCTTCTATTAGGTTTATTGGCTGTTATATCCCTGCAGGGAGTTTTCCTTGGCATACTGAGGCAGGAGCCCTGTGCCCCAGGCAAGCCCAGCCCATCCGTGGGCACCTGGGAGGGAGGCATTGCCCCTGCTGCCCCCAAATCCCTCCTGTCCCAGCCAGGGGTGAAGCCCTGGGTGGCTGCCAGAGCATCACCAGCCTCCTGGCTGCTCTTGGTCCATGTGAGAACATGTCTGTGTGCTCCTCCCTAGAAAGCCTGCCCCACTTCTGGGTTTTATTTTGCTTTTCAAGAGATTTTCAGGGGTGGTGCCAAGCAGGTATCTGCTATGATGGTTCCAATGGAGGATTCCTGTGCCATGTCCCCCAAAAAGCTTCGGGGTTATGGATACCATGTAAATGTAAGGCAGATGTTTTAGGATTGCATTTTTGCTCTTCATAACCATACTGTAGATTTCTGATCTGTTGACAAATCCAACTGTGTGACACAGTTTGTGGCTTTGTGGGGTGTAATTTTGGCTTTGTTGTGTGTTGCTGCTCCTGGATTCGATCTGGGTTTTTAATCCCATACGATTTTTTTTTTCAAAATCACATCTCAGCAGCAACTTTTCTCTTGGCCTCCCATCCATTTTCAAACAAAAAATGACAAAGCCTGTATTTATTTGGGGAGGGGACAGGAGTTCAGCATGGATTAGTGGGATGCTTGCACTGTAATACAGTCTGGCTTGATACTGCTGCTTAGTCTGATGAGAGGAGTGATGCTAAAGGATGAACTCTCCCAGTGATTTCTCTGCAATGCTTTTTTATTTCATCGAGAGAAAATGGAGGCTGGACTCAGTTCCTTCAGTGTTTAATAATGTCCATCATAACGAAATGCCCTTTATTTAAGCTGCAGTAGTAATTAGAGGCTTGGTGGTGTTAAGTAGCCATAGAGTCTGGCTCTGAGGAATGTTCATTGTACCTCATTAAATTTGGAATTACTACTTAAAAGGCCAGAAATAAATATTCTGTGTATATTTCGGGGATAGTAAATGTAAATGGATGCTGTGTTTGCACATCCTCGTCTCTGCTCGTTCCTGCTGAAGCGAGCGAGGCACTGCTCCAGTAGGGCTTAGGCAGCAATCAGTGTCTGCAAAACAGCCTAACCCCAAACCCAACCCTGGTTTCATTGATCAAGAGCAGGAAAATGATCTGCTGTATTACATCTAATTATAAAACATCAATACCAGATGCTAAATGCACTTTTTCAGAGACACTACGTTGGTAGCTCACAGCTTGCAGTCTCCTGTATGAGGAGCTCTGTCAGTGAGTGGGTGTGGGGAGAGGGCTGCAGAGGGAGATGACAGAGGTCAGGTCCTTTCAGCTCTTCCAGGTGACTGGCTCTTAAATACTTTTTAAGGGCTGAGTTGCTTCCTGTTTCCCTTCTATCTTGCCTGGGGCTGTTGGCAGTTAGAGGAGCATCCTCTGTCCCCTCCCCTGACTTGTGCTCCAGTGCCTGTGGAGTGGCTGGAGCTACTGATGGACACCAGTGGCCAGATGGGCCCTTTCCAAAGGCACTGACCCTGCAGGGGTCTCAGAGCCCCTGGCTGTCAGGGACAGGGGGGTGGGCTCCTTGGTGTGCCCTGGGCATCGCTCCCCACACTGTGCCTGTCAGCGTCCGCTCCTTTTCCCTCATGGTGGATGCCCCAGTAGCTATTTGGGTGGAGTCTGTGCTGGTGTTTAACCCAAAGCCTTGGGCTGCTGCTGCTCTCCAACCTCTGACACCCAGCATGGCAGTGTTGGAGGGTCAGGGCCTGGGCTGCCAGGCTCTGGGTGGCACCTCCCGGCCGTGCGCTGTGTGGATGCTGCCCACGCTGGAGCAGAGCTGCTGGTGAGCAGGGAGAGGAGCAGCAGAGCTCCTCAAGTGGGTCAGGCACTCACCTGGTCACGGGTCCTGGCCCTGACCCACGCTCTGAGGCAGTTGTCTAATTACCTGCCATCACACACAACGGGGAGAGATCTCTCCTGACATCCTTGGTGATGCGCTCCCAGCCCCGAGCTGGGTCCAGAGGGAGAGCAGCCGTGTTTGCTGGGTGTGAGAGCATCAGCACCAGCCTGGCTGCTCCTCTCGGGCCGTGGGGCTCGATTCCAGTGCTCCATGGGGTTTCCTCCTGCGCCTGCTCCCGGCGGGAAGGAGTCTCAGACCGCTTCCTTATTTCCCATGGGCTAAATAAGCAGCTTGCTAAATGATAATGACTTTCCCTCATTGCTGATGCGTACTTCATTTGACCCAGTCCCTACTTTGAAATTTTTGCTGTTTCCCAAGTGCAGCTGGAGTGTTTTTATTTAATTTGCATGAATTCTGTATCGCCCACAATATAATTCAAACCATAAGAATTAAATGCTGGTGAGATCTCCTAATAGGCAGCATCAGTTCTATTGCAGATGCTGGAGCCTGTGATTGAGTGGCCCATGGAGAACAGGACTGAGGATACAGAAGGACCAGGAGAAGCGATCTTACAAGCCCTACCCTTCCCACCAGGGAGGCCCAGTGGATTTTTGGGAACAATTTGCCATTTCTGTGGTCCCCAGTGATGCCTGCAGTACAGAGGGAAAGTCAGGAGACTGGTGCTCCAGGTGGAGATGTGCAGCTTGATGCCAGAGGATGAGGAGCCGTCGCATGTTTCTGGAGGATTTTGTGAAACCCAAAAGGAGAGATGCACATTGCAGCCTTGGAGAAAGGTCCGCTTTGTTTTTTAATAATAAGGGGTGACATGCAAGCTTTATTAACAAGGCACGTAGGGGGAAAAAAGGCTCAAGGGATAACCCTGAAAAAGTGGTGCTAAATGTGTCATTTTTATGAAGCTGATTTTGTGAAGAGTCCCTACATGCTCTGGCAGGAGGTTGCAGCAGGTTTACAATAATTTGTGGAAAGATAGAAATGTTTTCACCCTGAAGTGAGAAGAAGGGCAAAAACCCCCTGTGCTGAGAAGCTGTAGAGCCGTCTTCTGAGGCAGAGGCTGGCAGATGGATGGATACCTGTCACTTCAGGTCGGGAGAGATGGCTCCAGCTCCAAACAACCACGGACTTTGCTGGGGGCTGACGTGTGGACTGAGGAGCCAAACCCTCTCGAGAGAGAGAGCCTGGATGCACACACAGTGGAGAAAGCTGGATTCTCACCTCAGAGGAGTTTGTTTGGAAAAATACCCCACATTTGAAATTGCTGAAAAGAGGGAAGAGAGATAAAGAACCAGATGCCAGGCGTCTGCCCACAGGCGAGCAGGCTGCAGGGACATGACTGTGCTGATCCCAGCCTGCTGGCACGGCCCAGGACACATCCCTCCCACCCTGGGGACTGACCCCAGCCAGCATCCTCTGTTTCTCCAGCAGTCCACAGTGCTGGTTGTGCCCGGAGTCGCTGCAGCCCGCTGACCTTTCTGCTGGCACTTGCATTAGTTCCTCTTAAACCGCCCTTGGACCCGCCAGGGTTTATTTCTGTTTCTAAGGCAGGGAGTGAGCAGTCGTTAGAGCAGTGCCCTGTTGCTAACAGACCTTTTGCTGTTGGGGAAGTCTCCCCATCGGTATCCAGGTCAAGAGGAGTTGTACTGACGTTTGTACATCTCCCTTTTTTTTTTTTTTAATTTAATGGAATTGGCAGGCCTCGACCAAAAGCAACCGCTGGGGGAAAAAAAAAAAAAAAGTTTAATATTTCCCTCCTGATTGCTGGATTCGGAGTGTGTCTGTTGTTATATTTATATTTGTGTTGCTAAGGCAGCGGTTAAAAGCGTTTTTCAAATTAGGCACTGGTAAGCTGTATGCCAAGCCAGGGCTCTTTTTGATGGCATTGACACCAACATGTCTGCAGCTGGAAAGAAACCCCGAGCCCAGAGGACAGCAGAGTTTCTCTCCTCCAAGAGAAATGCAGGCTGAGGCCACAGACTTCATGCAAGGTGTTATTCAGCGTTTCCCAATGTCTGGAGTGTATTGTTTATTCATGGCACAGAGGCTTATGGCAAGTGTGAGCATCCTTTCTTCAGTTTCAACGAGCAGGAGAGAAGAGTTGGCAGCATGTTTGGGAGGTCCTCACTGTGCCTGGCTCTGAACATGGAAAGGAGAGGCTGGACTTGGGGCTGGGCTCCCCTTTGATTTCAGCAGGAGTGATGCTGATTAGTGAGAAAGTGACAGTTCATTTGCTTTTGCCAAAATAATGAAGAAGATGAGGGCCAGCCTCTCAGTGATGCACTTGATGAAGAGCACACTTTCATCGGTGCCAGCCAGCCTTACCTCTTCCCTCTTTTTTGTGCTTTGACTTTGTTCTTTGGGTCTCATTAAGACAGGGAGTGGATCCTTTCCCAATTAAAATGTTGACATGTCGAAGACGCTCTCCTTTCCCATCATTTTGCCTCTGTTTGTAAGTGGCTGCACCTTGCAGGATGAACTAGAATTAAATAAATGAACTTTGATTGAATAATGCAAGCTGTAAGGCAACCCTTCTCCGTGAAAAATCTCATTTCTTTCTTATTTTTCTGTTTTGATCCCCTAGTCTTGACAGATAATCCCATGGCTAAGTAAAGGAGCTGGGCTGGAGGGAGTGTGCTAGTGCAGGAAGGATGGGCAGCCCACCCTTGTGCCAGTGTGGGCAGCCCAGGCAGCTCTCACCTCTGAGGGTGCAGACCCAGGGGAGAGGATTTCCCATCCTTGTGGCCATGTCACTCCTTGTTTTGTCTGAAATATGGAAGTAATTTTCATTACTTGTGCTTTGTCCGGTGGTGAGGGAATTCCAAGCCTGGGAACGGATGCTGTGTGCAGCCCCTCAGGAGCCCTCTTGTTCTGTGTGGATTTCTGTGGGGGCTTCAGATGCAGAGCATCCTGGGGAGGGGGGACACATGGAGCAGGGAATACACAGGAAGGACATTACCCCAGTCCACTGAACAGAAATCATGGGGAATTTGCTCATTGGTGAACAAGTTCAGCCAGGGTATGGTCTTGGTTTCTGGTTTGAAATCAATAGCAAAGCTCCCAGTGATGGTGTCCTGAGGGGAATTTTGTGCCAGCTCTGTGTCTGGGCTGTGGCAGTTTGGTGGCAGCACGTGTGGTGCCTCCTCAGCCTGCAGGGTTTTGGTGGCAGTGGTCAGTTTTTCCCTGTGGATGACCTTGGGTATTCCTTGGCCCCCGAAGCCTTGGCGATGCAGTGTCCATGCTCTGAGTGTTTTAAAGCTCTTCAGTGTACCTGTATATATTGAAATTTGCTGTCTGCATCCTCTCAGCCAGCTGTTCTGTGCTGGTTTTGTCAGGGCTGAACTATGCACGCTTGGAGGTGATGGAGGCAGTGGTGGGTGCAGGGGTTCTCTGAGCTGCTGGGCATGGTGCTGGGGATGCAGGGGTAGAGCCAGCTGAGGCTCTGGGCTTGTGGGAGCTGTTCTGCCAACGCTGGGTGACAGAGGGGGCTCCCCACTCCGTGAGGATTGTGCCAAAACTGGCTCCCACCCCTTCTGCCCTGCATTGCTTGGCTGCTCTCAGCTCATTTGCAGGGCTGGGGGATGCTGTGGGGTGGCATCCCTCCCCTTGGGATGGCAGCCCTGGGGCTGATGGGCAAACACAGGGTCGGGTGTTTTCTGTGGTATTTGGGTTCTCGGGTGTCATATGCTTTGAAAATACATGTGTCTGTTTGCTCCTGAGTTCTGAGCATCAAAGTCATCCGGCAGGACCCCGGATGCAGGAACTGCAGGGACCAGTAGTTTGTGCAGTAAATCTCCAGCGTGGCTCTCCAGCAGTAATTACTGTGTGAAAGTAATAACCGAGCTGTGCTGAGTGCTGGGCCAACTCCCCCGGCTCGCTGCTCCTCGCATGTTTCTCTCTGGGAGGTTCCTGTTTGGTAAATTAGATATTGTGCTGTATTTCAGAAAAGGTTACACTTAACCAACACTGCCTCTGCTTTATTATCTTGGCAGAGCCGTGTAACCTCTGCTGGGGTACGATTGGATTTCACATTCGGCTCTGCTGCAGTGGCCCCACTCCCTGCATCCTGCCATTGTGATTACGTTAGCAGCAGACTCTGCTTTCCTTTATTTATTGAGACATTAAAGATGCATGCATTTATTTTTACCATGTTCATAATTGCCATAAAAACAGGCCATAGTATCCCAGAGCGGCTCTTTGGGAAGGAGAGCAACCACGGGGCGTGGCAGAGAGAAGGCAGGACAGGGCTGTGGGGCAGGTGGATGTTCCCATTTCTGTGCTGGGAGGGTGCTGCTGTGGTCCTCGAGGAGGGGGAGCAGAGCAAAGGCTGCTCCTTGTGCTGCTCAGGAGCCAAGGAGCATCCCCACTATGCACGCTGGTGCTGGTGGGAGCCCAGGTGGGGTCCCTGCAGGTCTGAGGAGACTTTGGGTGCATGGACAGGTGGGCTGGAGTGCCTGACTTGCACAAGCTCCTGCATCCCCGGGGGTCCCTGAAGTGCAGGAAGGATCCTGGCCAGGCTGTGCAGATCCCCCTGCTGTGGTTCACCATGCATCTCCCATCACACCCTACCGTGCATTTCTGCATCCCACTGCACAGCTCCCACCACGTGCCCCCAGTGCCTCCCACCATGGTCTCGTGGCTTTCCCCCTGCTCTCTTCCCTACCTTCTGGTTGCTTTTTTTCATTCCTTACCTGCTGCCAGCACCAGAGCCCTGGGGCTGTGTAATCTGAGGTTAAAAGACGGCGTTTCAAGTGCAGAACAAGTCAGTGGGCTTTTCTTTGCAAATAGCAATGTGCCTTTGACTTTTCTCCCCTTCTTTTACTCCCCTCCAACTTTTAAGCATGTCACCCATTGTTTGCTTTTTTATTAATAACAGAGCCCACTGTCTCTGCAAATGAAATGATGTAAAACAAAGAAAAGTGCCCGCATTAAATTCTCTGGCAGGGGATTACCTTGCTGGCATTTACATATCTATGCAATAAATATTTTAACATGTTAATTATACACTAATAAGAAAAATACCTTTTGAACTTTCAGTCAAATTGACACACACAGAACTGAGTCCATCAGGGAATTAGAAGCAATTAGTTTTGTAACAGAGCATAGTCACATTGTTTCTTCCTGCAAATTGTTCTGTGGTCACCAGCCAGTCTTTTTTTTTTTTGTGAAAGTTGGTGGAAAGCCTGACAGGTGCTGGAGTTCTCCGTGCCTGGCTCTGTCCTGCTCTCATGGAATGCTCCATCATGGGATGCTCCTTCCTTCTTGCAAGGGTTCATCCTGGCCCTGCAAACCTGACTCTTCCCAGTCATGGAGAAATCAGACTTGTAACCATCTCCGTTTTTTTTTCCTCCTTCCAGACTGAAAACTACTCCTTTGATTCCAACTACGTGAACAGCAGAGCTCATTTAATAAAAAGGTACGTAGGCTTGCTTGAAGGGCTTGGCTTTGCCCAGCCAAATCCCAAGGGCTTAATGATCTTTCATACTGCATTATATACTACTTGCTTATTTTAATAGGCAAAACTTTTCAAGAGTAATCATTTGATTTTAAAACAGTACTTACTTCCCATTAAGTCCCATTGCTCATGGTTTGCAATAAAGGAAATCTGCTTTTCCTTATCTTTGGCTTCTTCGTGCTGGGAAGGTGCAGTAAGTGAGGTAGAGTGCTGTTACCCTGACAACTTTCAAATTCTGAGAGTTTATTCCATTTGAATGCACAGGAATAAAAGGATAGATTGAGGTGGTGAGATCTCCCTGCCATGTGAGGCGGGGAAAATTAAAAGGAAAAAACAAGTTGTTTGGGGGCAGGTAATTGGGTTGGATGCAGCTCACGGCTCTAGCTCACTGTTTCAGTTTGAATACCAAGAATACTTTGCTAGGCTGGTTTTTTCCATGTGTAAAAGGAAACAATCAGTTCAACTGCAACCTGGCAGTTACCCTTGGGGAATGGAACCCTTTGGGTGAAATACTGCTATCCTCAGAGCCTGGCAGTGGTGAGGGGATGTCTCTGGGAGTTTCACACCGGGGTTACCCAGCTGAACCCTGCTGGGCTGTGTTAACCCAGAGCTGAGCATCGCCCCGGGGGCAGGAGGCCGGGCCTGCCGCTGCCTCCCGGCAAGGGCACTGACACAGCACGATCAATACTCCTCACCAGCAGCTGCAGGGCTGCACAGGATGAGGGTGCAGCATGGGGCCAGCAGCTCCTTGATCCCCTCCCTCCTCTCCCCAGGGCCTGGCCAAGGTGTGTGGGGAGCAAGCCATGCCCGTGCCCCTGCCCGGCACAGCTGTGGCTCTGCAGAAGCCATCACTGAACCAAGGGTTTTACAGAGAGCAGAAGCCGGCCCTGAACTGTTAAGATCTGATCTGAGCAGTAAAAATATCCAATTATCTGCCTGGCTGAGATCCCATTTGTTTACATCTTAAAAATCCTGAGCAGTGAGGGAGCTGCGAGCGCGTTGTCGGAGCCGTGCGCGCTCGGCTGGCGGAGGGCAGGTGTATTTGCCTGCGTGGCTCGCGGTGTTTAACGATGCTAATGTGACTGTGAGAGTTGGCTGGCCTGTGCCACGCTGCTCCTCGCCAGAGAGTCTTCAGGCACACTGAAAAAACCCCAAATCTATTAATCTTTCCTCGTTCACACCTAAGATAAAGGCAAACAGCGCTGCCGCCTGCCGCAGCGGGGCTTACTCCGAGGCTGTATTGTTTGGGAAATGCTGCTGCCGCCGGTTCCCCCAGACCTGCCCATCCTTTAGAGAAGTGTCAGCCGTGGAAACATGTCGTGTGGCTGCTGCATTACGGTCTGGCTCACTGCAGGGAAGATAAATGCCTTGTAGCACGGGTTGCCTGCGCGTTACGAACAGCAGCTCCGTGTAGGACAGCGGTTCCCCTTGCTTTCTACCTTTGTCTTGTATCTTAAGTACAACGGGTGCCAGAAATGCTGTGCAGACATCTGAGAGCAAAAAATATTTTCTGTAACATACTGTGGCATCATTTTCATCCTTTGCCTTTATGAAGATGTAGCTCTGCTATCTTTGGTGAGTGAATCTTCTCAAATCCAGCACTTAATTAATCTATTTGTACTTTTCCTGTGTTGTCTGCCTGCCTCTCTCGCTCATCTACACACACACAAATGAATTGTAGATTTGTAGTGCTTTCTTAACTTAAGAATCTTTGATGTCACTTGGAATCAAAGTCAGTGGCTTCAATAGGGACATCTTTATTTAAAAGGTAATGTTTGAAGGTTTACCAATTTATATGTATTTCAGAGCTCCCCCCTCGTGTGCTTTTGCAGAGCATCAGATGGTAGGTGGTCTGCTTGGTTTCCGTGGCGACACAAAAGGGCTTTTCAAAGTAATGAAAATCTCCAGCTCTTTGGGGTTTTGAAGCCCAGGCCACGTCTTTCAGTGACATTTCACACCAAATCAGCCAGTGAGAAAGTTTGGGGAAGTGGGTGCAGGTGGGTCCTCTCAGTGAGTGCAGTTTTCCCATGCCAAAATCAGTGGAAGGAGCACAGGGTGGCTGTCCCCAGGGACACCCCGATGGCTGTGCCACCTGGGCAGGTGTGTCTCAAGTGTCCCTGCTGCTGGCAGCAGCCCCTTGTGCTGGGGCATGGCCCTTCTCAGGGTGTTGGGGTCCCAAACGCAGCCAGAAATGCAGCTCTTTATAGCATCACTGGATGGTTTGGAAGGGACCTTAAAGATCACCCAGTTCCAACCCCCTGCCACGGGCAGGGACACTTTCCACCATCTCAGGCTGCTCCAAGCCCCATCCAGCCTGGCCATGGACACTTACAGGGATACAGGGCCAGCCACAGCTGCTCTGGGCACCCTGTGCCAGGGCCTCACCACTCTCACAGGGAAGAATTTCTTTCTAATATCTAAATCTCATCTCTCTTCTTCCAGTTTAAAACCATCCCTCCTTGTTCTCTCACTGTCTGCCTGTGTAAAAAGTCGCTCTCCTTTTTTGTATGACCTGTCACCCCTTGCTCATGTAAAAAGTTACTCCTTTTTATAACTCCCCTTTAGGAACTGAGAGGGGCTCTGAGGTTTTCCCAGAACATTGTCCAGGATGAGCAATCCCAGCTCTCTCAGCCTGTCTTCATAGGAGCTGCCCTTCTTCCATCCCTCTGGCCTGGGGCTGTGTTCCATGGGGTGTTGGGGCTGCTCAGCCCTTAGGGGAAATCTGGGACTAGCTCAGTCCTTGGACCTCCAAGCAGTGGCTGTGCTTGCAGAGGCTGTCAAGGATGTTTGACTGTGTATCAGATTTCCTTAAAGCTGCATGAACTTGGACCCAAAATCATTGGTTTATTTTTAAAAATAAGAATGCATCATCATGATTAAGAGACATTCCTGTTTCCGGGAAGACTTTTGTTTTTAGGCTTTAAGTGATTAGGATTTGGCTTATAGCCTAAAAAAATGGGGTTTAGATCTTGTGCAACTTCAATGTGAAGTCGTACAACTTGGGAGAGCCAAGTTGTAGAAGCAGCTCATTTAATGTGTATTTTTAAAATTTCATTTCAAATCCTGCTTCACTCTGAGCTTCCGTAAGACCCACGGCAGCCTGAGGGTGCCCACAGGCTGACACCACAGCCAGGGGCAGGAGCAGCCTGCGGGGTGGGGTCGGCTGGATGCTGTGTTTTGGGGTTCAGAGGTGCCAGTCAGGGGGTGTCCCCCCACTCTCCTTGGCTGAGCAGAGTCACTGGGTGCTGTGCAGGGCAGGGACCTCCCGTCCCCTCAGCTCTCGCTGCAGTGCCCCGGGGTGTCGGGGGCCACCTTGAACCACCCAGTCAGTGACAGCCGTGTTTCCCCAGCAGCTCCACGTTCAAGGACTTGGAGGGGAACAGCCTGAAGGACAGCGGCCACGAGGAGAGTGACCAGACGGACAGCGAGCACGACGTGCAGCGGGGCCTCTACTGCGACACGGCCGTCAACGACGTGCTGAACACCAGCGTGCCCTCCATGGGCTCCCAGGGCCCCGAGCAAGGTGAGCCACTGCTGCGCCCTGGGGGTGCCCACTGCCCCCCGCGTGCCCCATCTGCTGGCTCTGTGCTGCCCTGAGGGGTGTGCAGTGAGGATGCTTAGTGCCGTGCACCGTCAGAGTGCTGGGTAGATGTAAATTAATCTTCACGCCACGCCTGTCAGGTAAGCGAGCAGTTGGGATTATCCTCAACTCACAGGCAGAAATCCCAAGGCCTTGAGCATCTGCCTGACAGTGACTGAGTGCTGGAGTTGGGATTAGGGCAGGAATTAGAGGTGCTGTGCCCAGGGCTGGTCCCTGCCTGCCTCCCCTCCGGAGCACTGATGGTAAGTGCCCCTCTCATTGCTCCCATCCCAGCTCCAGAGCCTGCACAGGCAGCTTTCCCAAAGGGCAGCAGAGATGTAGGCAATTAGTCAGGCATCCCACAAGCGATCAGCTCAGGCCAGTGGGCAAGAGTTTACATCTTTTCACCTGCATAGGTGGCAGCTTTTAGCTCTTATCGGCCCCTTGTGCAGTGCTCAAGTCCTGCTCTGAAATCAGACTGGTATTAGCTAGAGGAAGGAAGTCAGACGAGTTCAACTGAGCCCAAGTTGTCGTTTGTACTTGGGCATGAATGTCGCTTTTAATGTCTGAGGGATGCAAACATCCTATGCAAACATCCTGTCTTTTTCAATTAAGAAGCCTGAGTGCAGCTTGGTGCTCGGGCGCGGGGGAGCCTCGGGGCACTTGGCTATATCTTGAGATGAGCTGGAGCTCAGGCTCCACTGGAAGCCCCACTGCTAAAAGACTTAAGGATATGAAAACAAAATGCTGTGATTATGAACTGGTCTTCAGCTGTTTAATTCAATTCATGGTAAACATCATTAAAAGCCTTTGTTGTGCTGTCTGTCATAAAAGAGTCAAATGGGGGAGAGAGAGTTCTTGCCATCTGCGCCACCGAGTGTGGGATTTTTCTGGGGAGAATCTGATCACTGTATTAATTCTCGATAGAGTCTGTTAAATGGCCATAGTTAACCCTGTAGGACTCCACGAGGAGGGGAACACAGAGGTCACCTACACATTCCACACTGCCAGCCACACTAATTGGAGAGGGATGGCATCCGCAGCGATAATGTATTTCCAGACAACCCTACTGTGGCCAAAAATGAAAAAAATTAAACATTTATATAACTGTACAGTGGCAGTTTAATTCTCTGTGGACCAGCACCGTGTCAAAGAATGCAGGCTGATAGCTATCATTTATTATTCTTCTATTACAAAGAAATGCTTTTTCATTTTGATCAGGAGAGGGTTTCCTAAGATGCATTTATAGTAAGGGATGACTGTAGAAGCAAAAATGTTCATAATTGATTCCCATCCTGGTGAATGGTCTGAGCAACATCTGTTAATTTTTTGTCACATTTCTTCAGCAAAAAACCCAATCTCAGTGGACTGCAGATAGGGTTTTACACGGATTACATTTCTGATAAGTCTGTGTGCTGGCTCTGATAACAATGCAAATAAGTTAAAGAGGCTGAGTTGGAGGCAAAACTCATCGGAGGAGTCAGATGGAAGTAAATATGATTCAGTCCATTGTAGCATGAACTCCTCACTGCATATAAAATACACCCCAACAATCAGGTGTATTTCCAGAAGGTGACTTCTGAAGGCAACCTGTCTGTCTCCTGGTCCTGCAGTGGCCAAGGGAGTTGGCGCTCCTGGGTCTGGTTTATTTTTTGGGAGGAAAGCAGCAGGCCAGTGCTGCACTGCCATCCAGCTGCACCTGCAGGCAGGTGTGCCACAATCAGCTCTCTCATTCTGTGGGACCCCCACTGTCCCGTGTGGAAGAGCTCAGGGTAACCCTATGAGGTTATTGGGGTGCTGGTGGAGCTGTGAGAGGAGCAGCACAGGTGGGGAAGTGAGTGGTTACTGTCACAGAAGCTGAAAAAAGGTTAAAGAGAGTGTTGCCTGAGCTGATTTGTCAAACAGGAACTGCAGAAAATAATCAGGAAAATCAAGAAGCTGAGATGATGGTGATAAGAGCAGTTCCCACATGATTAAAGCGATGGTTTTGGCTTGGTAATTTTTACCTGATTTTGAGGCAGAGTGGCAGGGTGGGAAGAAACACAAGAAATTGATTGACAAGGATGTGCAGGACTGTTGGCTTACACTGCTCCAAACACACAGTCCTTGTCTGAAGAGCAGCCTGGCAGCTCATGTAGCCATGCTTAGCTTTTGCTTGTTGTCCCTGCCCAAACTGCATCTCATGTGATCCCAGAGAAATGGGGTGGGGAGTTGCTGCTGGAGTTTGCTCGTTGAGCCAGGAGTGGTTCCCCCATGGCCAGTCTCTGCTGGGCATGGACCTCAGCTTGAGACACCATGAGTGGCCAGCTCCCAGACTTCATCCCAATAATCTGTGAGTCTATCTGCTCAGTTGGTAGCTCTGGATCTGCCAAGGCAGACACTGGTTGGCAGAAATCCTTGCAGCTGGGTAGTGGAGGATGATCCCTCTGTGGTGGCTCAGGGTGGTCACTGTGGACCTGCCTGGCCAGCCTTTGCCTACTGAGATGCACAGGGAGGTAGGCTTGGATGGGTCCAAGCTCCTTTGTCTCCTTAAAGCAGTGGCAGCAGTGGTGGGTACTCAAGCGTGGGAGCCCCTGGGAGCTGCTGGTGTTTTGCTTTCCTGGTGCCACTCTTGGGTGGGAGTGACACCAGCTGCCAGTCCTGCTGGCAGGAGCCCTTTCTCCTCCTTTGGAAATGACCTGCATTTCCAGAAAAATGGCAAACCATAGCATGGAGAGTGCTGAGCTTTAGTGGGTAGCAGCAGGTCGTCAGAAATGCTGCCTGGAGCTCGGCCACATTGCGTATTTTGGGAGCAGGACTTCTGCCCAGTCCCTCTTTACCTCAGGATCTTAATTATTGATTATAAATTCATCTGATGAAAAGATGGCTTTAATTGCTCTAATATGTACCCAATTTGGAGTTCATTATAGGCCAGGATTGTTTTCCTTCCCTTGCTCATTGACACCAAATGGGATGCAGAGGAAGGCGGGCTCTGGTGCCGTTCCACCTTCAGGGGCTGCCTGTCATGGTTTGTTTATTTGTGGAGGTGTTAAGCACTGCTGGAAGTTCATACTTCTCTCGTCCTAACGACCTCTCAGCTGAACTTCCAGACGGATTTCTTTGAGAGAGGGGAGTTCCCAAGGGGCTGTTGGATCGCAGCAATGTTTTGGGATGGCTGGAGAAGTCTGCTGGAGGATGGGGTTAAATCCTGGTTAAATCCCTTTATGTCTTGGCCTATTTCACTACAAGATGGGGTGGGTTTTCTCCATGTCCTGGTGCACCTGTGGCTCCAAGTGCAGCACTGGGGGAGCCCCTGGTTTGCAGGAGGAGCCCCTGGTTTGCAGGAGGAGCTGCAGTGTGTGGTGCTNCCATGTCCTGGTGCACCTGTGGCTCCAAGTGCAGCACTGGGGGAGCCCCTGGTTGCAGGAGGAGCCCCTGGTTTGCAGGAGGAGCCCCTGGTTTGCAGGAGGAGCCCCTGGTTTGCAGGAGGAGCTGCAGTGTGTGCTGCTCTCGGGCAGGGCCCCTCCAGCGCGCTGCCCCTGCGGATGGTGGTGTGGGATTTGTGGGAGCTCTGCCGTGGGGCTGGGAGCCCCTGACACCTCTTCCTGCCAGCAACACGGGGACATCTCAGCAGGAAATGTTTTCCAACACTGCAGACTGTGGTGGTGCTTTTCCCTGGGAATGGCAGCGCGGACCAGATGTTTCACAGGGTAATTGAAAATTCCATTTTATCAGAAAGCGTTTGCTGTCAAAAAGTTTTATCTTTACTTCAACAAAGAGGTTGATTAGATCCCTCAGGACCTGAATTAGCATCTTTGAGGCTAGATACTGTGTTTTGTGATTCAGGTAGTTATTCCTCCCTTGGTCTTGCTCATACTGGTACTTTTTTCTTTAAATCCCTTTGCCCTCTCCCAATCATAGTGTTTGTGCAGGTTTGGCTTGTTTTCTTTGTGTGGATGTGCACAAGCACCTAGATATGCTTAAATGTATTCTACTGCCTTTTTCACCTTGCCTTGAGCAAGAGCCATTCTCCTACTCAGTAAGTCATAGGAGCTCTTGCCAGCATAGAAATCAGAAAGGAAATATTTCAAATGTAAGTTTTTAATGTTAGAAGCAACAGATTTCACACTTATCTCAATTCCCAGTGCTGGCCAGTATTTTAGCCATCAATTATAGAAAGAAAATCATTGGTCCAATGAAGCAATGATTCCTGTTTAAGATAAAAATAAAAATAGAAAATATGAAAATAATAAGCACACACTAATCATAAAAAAGGCAGTGTTAGAAATAGTCAGCACAGCCATAAAATAGTGAAAAAGCTTTAAAATCAAAATGAGAGGGTTTTAAGCAATGTCAGTAATAGATCTCTACAGAGAATTGCTTCTAAAAGCATCACTTCCACTTTTCTGGTGCCAGATCAGCAGTAAAGGTTCACGTGAAATGTCATCTGCAAAGACCTGAGCCCGCATACATTTCCACATCTGTGTAACTTTGCTCACAGGGGAGATTTAATTGTATCTGAGTCCCATAAACTCCAAGATGAAGGGTTCTTTGAATAGAAATGAGTTATATTTAAATAGTTATGTTAAGTCTTCTTTATACTATCACACAGTATAGAAATAAGATTTGGATGTATAGGAGAAACGGGCCCTTGATTTTCACTGAAACTTTTCTGGCTGGTTGCATCCCACATTATTCAGATGTATCATCATTTAGGGGATCAGGTTTTATCTGGAATATTCCAATTGGTTCTTATGCTCATCTCCATAGTATCTGGGTGTATTTCAGTTGTGAATTGAGAACATGACTAATGGTATTAACTGGAGGCAAACACAGGTATTAGAAACTGTTGATTTTCTGTAAGCTGATTTCCAGCAGTCGTTCTACCTACAGCCCCCTTTCACTCTGCAGAAAAGCCTTTCTGTAGAGCTGCATGTACACAAAGACCTAAGTGACACATTCTGGGGCTTTGGAGGCTGCATTTCTCTGGAAGTTGGAGCAAATTAATGGAAGTACCTACTTCCTTGTATTCATATATGCAGCACAAGACGTAAAGTGTAACATTCCTGTGTGAGTGACAGCACATCCCTTAGGATGGATAAATGCTGTAAGCTTTCTTTACAGGGCAGTGTCAATGACTGCAGCTCCTCTGATTTCTGCATTCTTGCACGGCTCTGGTAAAGCAGCCCCGGTGAGCTCAGTGGTGCTCCTGCAGTGGCCACCCTGGAGGGAGCAATCAGCTTCTCACAGTGCTTTGAAAGCCCCAGGAAGGATTTTTCTGACGAGTGGGTAAGCTGGTCTTTGGGAAGAAAAGTTGATTGTCTTATGATTCCCACACTTCTAAATGATTGTGTGCTGAGCATCTGAGTCAGCTCCGTGTGGAGTTTACTGATGCTCTTGTCCCTGCATCCTCCCCAAGCTCCTGCTGCCGTTTCCTCACTGGGATTGTGGAGGGGCACAATGTCTTTGGTTGGACCATTGGGTGTAGCCCAGCTCCTGCTTCAGAGGGTGATGTGGGCTGGCAGAGCTGGGCAGAGGGACAGACCCCACCTTGGAGCTCAGCTCCCTTCAGCTGCAGCAGAGCAGGGCAGTGGTCACCTCAGGAGGTTTAACCCCTGCATGGACGTGCTGCTTGGCACAGGCTGATCCCTTGTGCTGCTCTGCCCTAGTTTCTCAGTAACTCTGAGCACAGCTTGGAGAATTCCTTGCTGGAAAGTGATGGGGGGCAGGGGTGACACTGAAGTCATCTCTGTAGCAATAAGTGAAGCCAATCCCTCTCTGCAACAGCAGAGCTAAATAACAAACAGATGTGCAACCTTTGTTTGCAAAAGAAGCATTGTCCTATATCCCACATTGCTGGCACCCTTCCTTCAGTTTTCAGGTTCCTTTAGAGATAGTTCTTGCAGAGTCTTCATCACTGAAGTTCCTCCACTGAGGGTCATGGGAGTTATAACCTTTAGATCCTCAAGTTTTTTCCCCCTAAGCACAGAGAACACTCACCAGATGTGAATATTTTGGCAACTTGGAGAGGAAAATTAAAACTTGAATCCATGCCCTGTTGTGTAGGTTTGTAATGGATGAATGATCAGCCCAGAAATTTGGAGAGTTTCTACTGTTTTATTGTACTTTTTAATGAGATTTTGTCAAATTCAGTCATTGCTTACCCATATTTTTGCTGGGTGACTGGAGAGCAATTTGTAGGAGATATGAAGAAGAGGTATTTTAGATTAGAGAATTTCAGCTTCTATTTCTGCTTGGTTTTGTTAACTGTTCCTAAACTCCAGCCCAAGGAGAGCCTTTGCAGGGAAGATATTTGTCTCAGGGTTCAGCTGAAGATGGGGTTGCTTTAACTCTGGCTCTTCCAAAGCCTCTCTTTCCAGAACTACTACCCAATACTTGGATTTTAAGATATTTTAAGATAAATAAACAGTTCAGGCAAGCTTGAAGCTTCCTTTTGCCTTATAAACAAGCCAAAAAAAGGCTCACGTGGCCTCTTTTCCCCCTTTGCCAGTAACTTCCAAGGAAACCTTTAACACTTTCCTTCTCACAGCAGTTAAGACTGGCAAAGTGGTCAAGGTAATGGCCATCAGATTTAACAGTAGGGAAGGTATATGAATAAAACCAAACCTTCTGCTAACACAGCAAGCCAGCACTTCCCAATCTCCTCCTGTAATCAATCTACATCGTTAATGACTCTGAAAACAGACTGAACTGCTGGGGCTGGCACTGGGAAACTTGCATTACAAACTAACCATCTCTTATTAACCTTTTGGTGTTTCCTTCACAACACTAATTAGGGCCAAATAAAACTACTATTTGTGAAACTCTTAAGTTAAAATATAATTTTCAGAGAAAATATGGTAAACTCCAGAGCTCCTGTTTGCTTGGCCTTTCTTTTTAATTATGATAGAGGATGGCTGTTACTTGTTTAACAGAGGCTTACATGATTAATGCTGCAATGTTACTGTAATTAAAACAGCAAAAAAAGATGTGATTGGGGCCCGTATAATTTACAGACATCTCGGCATTCTGGTGGCAGAGCTGCTCTAAGTGTTGAGAAGAGGAATCATAAAAATTTATTCTAATTAAAATTGCCAGATTGACTAAACAACAGGTGACTTATGTAACTTGAGCGACTTGCACTTGGGGTGAGAAATCATCTGAAATCAGTGAATTATACAAAGCTGCCTATTATTCTGCTAAATGGGAAAGTGTGTGCTTACCATGGCAACCCGCATCAATTTTGCAGCCCCTGGCAAATGCAGAGCCCTTCATTAGAGGGGTAATCAGCGGGAGCAGCGCCGTGACCCCGGCTCTGCGGGGCTCGGGGTGCCCCCCTGGGCACAGGCGGGCGCCTGCCAGCAGCTGGAACCCTGCCACGGAACCTGCTGGGTTCAGGGGTGAACCAGCACCTCCAGAGGGGCTGCCACAGGTTGGGTGCCTGCTGTGTTCTCCCTCTGAGGCGTGGTGTGGTTCTGTTTGTGTGTGTGATGACGATCAATCGTTCAGAGCTCTGTTAATGTCCGCAGGGCAGGGACTGTGTCTCCCCTGGGTGCAGGGGAAGGAGCCCACCCGTCTGCAGAACGTGGTGATGTGGGTGAGTGTCTGAACTGCTCCTGCAGATATCTGCTGAAGGGAGACACACCACTGGGTTTGTATGTAGGTTGTTTTACTAAATGATCTATGTAATAATATATAAGTCAAAACTCTGTGATAATTGGCACCAAACAGCAAAGAGAACTCGCAGCTTTTATCTGTCTTGAGGGAAGTGCTGCCACTCAAAACTCGTGAGTGCTGGATTTTATTTCTCTTACAGCGTATATGAATGTAAGACTAGGTAGTTTTAAATGGGTCACAGAATTATTAAGAAGTTGGGCAGCCTTTCCTCCCGGTGCACGCAGGTGTGTGGGGAGCAGGTGGGCTGGGGAGCAGGAGCGTGGGCTGTGCCAGGCTCTGGCTGGGTGTGTGTTGCTTGTGCTCAGTCATTTCCCCTTCCATCCTGCATTTTACCCCTGTGTCTGTTTGGAAAATAAGTTCTTTATAGCAAGTATTATTACAGATCTGTATTAGTCATGATGTGTGTAATCACAGTATGCATAATGTGGCCCCTATTTTTACTGAGTATCTGTAATGGTAGTGATCAATTTCCCCACTCTCAGCATTAGCTCTCTCAGTGTTTTTATTTTTCAGCAGAAACCCCTTTTTGTTCCATTTTCCTTATTGCATTTCACCCTTTTCCAAGTGTGAAGAATAACTTGCTGTGTAACCGGCTCCGTTGGCTACCAGCACGTTGTGTTTCATTACCAACATCCACAGCTGGCTGGGGCTGCTGGCACATGGCAGCAGGTGCCAGGCTGTCACCACTGTGTCACCTCACCTTTGGGCAGTGCCAGTCACACCTGGGCCAGGGCAGGGCAGTTGGGCTGAGATGGGTCAGGCTCGAGGCGTGGGTGTCATAAACAGGGGGACATCTGGGTGTGTGCAGTGACTGGTTGTGGTGAAACCAGAGCTTTATCCCAAAGAAATCCTGGGTTAGCATCAGTCTCGGCAGGAAAAGGAGAATAAATTTAACCACAGGAGAAAAAAAAAAAAAGGGAAAAAAAAGCTGAAAAGTCCCCTCTCTGAATTGAAGCAGTAGGAAATGAAAATTGCTGAGATAGACTGTCATGTGGGTAGTGGTGCTACCAACCTTGTGCTGCAGTAATTACCTCTATGCATGCAATTTGTGCTCGGCTACGACTGATTTCCCACATCATCCGGTGCCCAGGCTATATTCAATCAGTCCCAGCTGGAGAAAACTCTTGGATCATTTGGTGAGATTTCACCACAGATGCTACCTTGCATGGCAGGGGAGCACACGGCAGGAGGGGTGGGGACAGTCCCAGGAGGGTCCCTCCAGCCAGGGACACAGGGTGCCACGGCCTGGGGGTGCTGGGGACCTGCAGCTGGTGGGGCTGAGAGGCGAGGAGCTTCTGGCACTTCCTGGGGAGCAGACTTGGCCGTGCTGGGTGCGTGCTGGAGTGGGTTTTGTGGTTGTTCCTGCACTGTTTCATGTGAAAAATGAAAGAGCGAAGAGCGTCGGTTGGAAATCCTTGTGAGAAGCCAAGGGAGGTGGGTGTCCTCATCTCTTGCAAACCAAAATAGGTCGAGCACTTGATTTGCTCTGAGTGCTTTGGAAGTGTTGGCTTCAGTAAAGAGATGAGGCAGAGGAGGAGCTGGTGCCTCTGCTCGGGCACGTTCCCAGTCAGCTCCTTCAGCAAAGGGCTCCCGAGCCAGGCGAGGAGCCTCCGGATTTGCCCTGGGAGAGGAACTTTCTCAACTCACCTACCTGTGATCCTGGATTAGGTACAGCTTGGTGAGAAGTTACAAAGGGGCAGCTCTTGTGTGGGAAGAGGAATTTGGCTAGAAACCTGACGTTAAAACTGTGCATGGTAGTAATTCAGGAACTGTCAGAGAAAGTGGTTTTTGGGAGCAGTAGCTGCATTGTTGGAGGGTATAAATGCCTTTGAGGAGGGTCAGGCACACTCAGGTGTGTCCTGGAAGGTTACTGTGTGTATACTGGACTTTGATTTGTCTTTTGCTTTCTGTATATACCAGTCCATCATCATCATCATCATCATCATCACAGAATGGTTTGGGTTGGAAGGGACCTTATGGATCATCTAATTCCAGCTCCCCTACAATGGGCAGGGACACCTTCCACTATCCCAGATTTCTCAAAGCCCCATTCAGCCTGGCCTTGCACACTTCCAGGAGTGAGGCACCCTCAGCTTCTCTGGGCAGCCTGTGCCAGGGTCTCGCCACCCTCACAGTAAAGAATTAATTCCTAATGTCTAATCTAACCTGTGAGTCTAAAGCTATTCTCCCTTGCCCTGTCACTCCATACCCTTGTCAAAAGTCCCTTCCAGCTCTCCTGTAGCCCCTTTATTCGTTTTTTGTGCCACTGGCACTGCTGCTCACCAGCACATTTCAGTGGGAGCTGTGTGTGCAGCGTGTCCTGCTGTGTTTGCTGTGGCAGATTCCCAGGGAGCCACTCCTGGAGCCCAGGAATGCCAGTGCCTCACAGCCCTCACCACTGACTTCCATGTCCTGCATCTGTTCTGACAGGCAGTGCTTTTGCAGCTGCTCTCTGATGAGTTTTGGTCCCTCAGATGCATTGATTTACAGACCTTGCCTGTGCAGCACAGCTTTTCTCGATGACAGGCCATGAAGCACATGATAACTCAGCAGCCTAAATTATTCAGGCAAATTGAATGTGTTTGGCTTGTTCCAAACTTTTGTTTCCTTTCAGGGCTGTCAGGAGCACAGGTAGCCCTGATGCTTGTACTGCAACTCATTCAAGTGCCGAGGAGACACAAACAGCTCAAGTATAACCCATGTTTTACCTCATTTGTCGCTTACTTCCACCTTGTCGTGCTCTTTCTGGGCACTTCTGTGCCTCATAAAAATGTTTGTCTTGCACCTATGGATTGCTCCCCTCTGGTATGCTGCTGGGTTCTGGGAATCCTCTGCATCGTGTGGTGGAAAAGCCTCTGTAAATTCCAAAAATATTCCGTGTCTGTTCCACCCTTTAGCAGAATATTCACTCATGCAAATATTTTGACCCATTAGTCACCACTGTAGGATCCAGAAACCTCATCTTAATGAAGACAAGTAATTAACAATTCTACCTGCAATTCCCTCATTGTCTGACCTCTGATTTGTCAGTCTTCCTCCATTGTTGCTAGGTGGATATGTTAAATTAATTCACTGTAAAACTCCACACAAACCCTTCTTTGGGCAGCCTTGTCTTGCAGGGACCACCGAGCTATGGCAAGCAGATGGAGAGGAGCTGCCTTGTCAGTGTAGACATGTCCCCTGGCTTTCTGGACACTGTTCAGGAGCTTCTGAGATAGGTGAACAAATTTGCTTTCACCCTCCAAACATGTGTCTGGAGATCAGGACCTCACTCAAAGCCTTTTGAATCCACCAGGATTCTTTCAGCTGAGACCACTGGGCTTGAAATAGGGCCCGAGAGAGTTGGCATCCCCAGGGGATGTGCTCTGAGCCTTGCTGGAGACACTGGTCACCTAAACCTGTGCTCAGAAGTGAGCTGAGGGAAGAGGAGATCTCTGCTGCTGAGCATCTCCCTAATTCAGTGAACAAGACAGAGCCTTGGGAGATGGAGGTTTGCCTCGGAAAATTCCAGCTGCAAATGAGATGCATGATTTTAGGAATTAGAATAATTACCCCCTGGAACAGGTTCCCAAGGGATGTGATATATTCTGTATCACTTAGAGTCTTTAAATCACATTTGCATGTTTTTCGGAGAAGCGCGCCTCGTCACTGCCAGGGCAGGGCTGTGACAGGGCTGAGCCCCCCGTGCTCTGCAGGGGAGCAGAGCAGGGACCCAGGGCTCCTGCACGGGGTCAGCTCTGCAGGTCCCTGGGGCTCTGGGCTTTGGCACATCCTCAGAGGAGCTCACGACCTTCCCCTTGGCCGGCGCTGGTGGCTGTGCAGGAATGTGCAGAACTGAGCAAGTAACGCTGGGGATGATTCAGGAGCCAGCTCCCCCAGCCAAAATCTGCCTTCTCTTTCCAAACACATGCAGTCCCTTCCTCTGAATCAGATGTCCCCAGGCGCTGAGCAATCCTGGCTGTAGCCGTGCTTCCAGGACCTTCCCTCCCACCACTCCCTGAGTGATGAGAATATTTTTGAAGATCTCATTTCCTGGCCTTTCCCTTTCATCTCTCAAAACAGCAAGTAAATGAACAGCCCTTTAGTTTTTAGTTGCTGCTCTGCACCCAGTGAGCTATCAGAGGCTGTTGACAATGACTTTTCTCTTTTCCATGCTCCTGCCTGCAGGATTTGGGGAGATAATTCATTTGGTCCTAGTGCTTTGTCAACTTTCAGCAGTTGTAATTGCCTAATGATCAGTGCTGATGCTGTTGTTAAGCCTGTTAAAACTTTGTCCTGCTGAACAGCCAGACTGTGCCTGTCTCATCATGTTGTGCCTGCTGTGCTGACTGGGGCTGCCTTTGATGCTCCCACCCTGGCCCCGTCTTTGGCTGCTGCTTCCCACCCACCTCAGGTGCTGCTGAGGGGATGGATGGATGCAGCAGGGTGCTACCCACGCTAGGGAACTGCACCTGGAGTTACAAATAGCTGAAGAATAATCCCACAGAGAGCCAGGTGCTTTCCAGGATGAATCCCCTCTCTCCTGTGCCGGCCCCAAGGAGTCTGGAGCTGCTTGGTGAAGGTGGTCTGGTGCCTGTGCCCTGGTGGGCTGGGTGAGAGCAGCTCTCTGGAGGGGCTATCACTGGGAGGACACTGCTGTTTAGCAACCTGCTGTCGTTTCTGCTTTTCCATCTCTCTTGTGCCTTTTCCACCCTCGTTATAATTTTTTTAGGGCTCTAATTGGCCACATTTCACGCTATTGCCTCTTTTGCTGCTCATCCGAGGTGCCCAACTGGCTGGGGCCATCTCTCGAAGCCCCATCCTCGCCTCTTCCAGGGCTGGTTTTTAATGGCACACACTGAACATTAGTGCATTACCATCCCTTTTCCAAGAACAGTCTCCATCCACTCTTCTCTCGTCCCCCAGTGCCTCATCCAATTTAATTAATTATACTTAGTATATTACGCATCCTGTCAAAGTTTTTCCTTTCCGAGGTTTAATGGTTTTTTAATTCTAATGCATGCTGCATGTGTAAGTGTTTCAGCAGTGAGGCGAGCGTGCAGTGGCAGAGAGGCAGCATTACATCCGTGTGCTGCAGACAGCCAGGGTGGGTCCCTGTGGAGAGCCAGGCTCTGGCAGAACTGCTGCAGGACTGTGCTGCCTGCCTTCCCCTGCATCCTCCTCCCCGTGCTCAGGGCAGGATCAGGCTGATCCCACTGCAGAGGGGCCCCTGGCTCGTGGGGCATCTCTGTGGAGCAGGAACCCGGCCATGCTCAGCCCTCTCTGTGGCTGCAGCCCCTGCTCAGCTCCAGGGTAATGAACTTGACTCTCCTCCTTGTGCTAACTCTGTCTGAAAGCACCAATTCCATCAGTCATTTCAGCCTTGCTTTATCCCTTTGAAGAAGGGGTTGAGGATGTGGTGGGGACCAGACTAATCAGGTAACGCCGGCTGGGGCCGGTACCTATCGCTCTTTATTTCCCAGTGACACTTAAAAGGTTTGGTCAGGAAAGTGGTTCAGGAGGAATGACTTTGTGGGGTCTCATACTGACTAGCTTTGGGTGTTTCCAGATAAAACCTGCTCAGACTAAGAGGGTTGTGGGTTGGTGGTTGTTTTTTTTCCTGCCTGTCAGTGTTGCAAAGTGCTTAGGTTTTGAAAATCCAGCTGGGCTCTGTCTGTCTGTCACACCATGGCTGGGAGTAACGATGCTGTGGTGCAATTTAGCTGACAGCCCTGTGAACTGGGGCCAGGAGCCAACACAATCCAGCCTGACCTCGGGGCAGTGCTGCAGGAATGTGCCTCAGGAAACCAGAAATCCTCGGAGGCTGCGCTGGCAGAAGCTGGGGCAGAGCTGGAACAGCCCATCCTGGGGAGCAGGGGCCTCCCCCCTCTGCATTGGAGCCGCAGTGAGGGGTGTGGGATGATCCCAGTGTGGTGTGCAGCCCCCAGGCAGGACTCAGAATCACTGCCCAGGTGCCCACGGGTTGGCAGCAGCTTGGCTGGAGCTGTGGAGCTGACTGCTTTCCTTGCAGTGCTGCTGCAAGCCAGGAAAATACAGTTACTTTCCACTCCTGTTGTTGAGAGATCTCCCCATGTCTCTGCAGTTGACAACCCCATAGTCCAGGGCTCGTTCTCCATCTCACCCCTATGGCTGTGGGGCCAACAGAACAGGATGGGGTGGGACAGGATGGGACCCCAACTGGATTGCTGGAATTGAGCTTGTCCATGATTCATGAGTAAAGTCATTTCCCCAAGCTTATAATGAGGTTTTAGATTTAACTGTTGACCTTATAATAGTTGTACATGCATGTTTATCTGCCCACTGGATTATTGAAGGTAAACTTAATTGCCAGAACGAAGTTTTGTCTAATTAAATGGATCAGATTCTCAGACTTGGGTAATTCTATCGTCTCTCCTGTTGGCCCTGGGGCCAGTGTAACCCACAGCTGGCATTTCCCTGGCATTGCTGGTATCCCTCATTGGCATGTGGAGCTGGAGCCTGCTTTGAGCCCTCCCTGTAGCTCCATGGCTGTGCAGAGAGAACAGGAGTGTCCCTGTGAGGCATGTTGGGCACTCTTGGGCGCTGGACAGTGCAGAGCAGCTTCTGCAGACCTGTCCCTGTGGCTGTCCCAGATCCCTGTGGGATTTCCTGGTGCACCCAGCCCCCCAGGCAAACATCTCACCGTGGTACATCCCTGTACTTCAGAGTAAAGATCCACCAGCATGGATAAACCCCCTGTTCATCTGAAAAGGACTCAAAGTAGAGCAGCAGGGAGGGGATAATGCTGAGCTCCAGGGTGGAGGCATGAGAGGTCAATGTCATGATGGGAGATGGCCAGCAACCAACGTTTCGGTTTTTTAGGAAAAGGCATAAAATTCCCTAGCTCTCTCTTGATGATGGGGAACGCCCCATTGTGCTGGGAAGCCTTCCAGCTCCCTCCACTCCTCAGAGCTGCACACTTTTAGGAAGTACAAAGAGCTTCTCATAATGTTTTGCCTTGTGGGTACGTCTATGATTAATTCCGTGCAAGCATTACTGGTGCAATAACAATACTGAAGGTCCTAAAACTGCAAAAGGAAACACATTTGGCTCGTACTTCATACACAATCACTTACACTTAAGCTATTGATAGTTGATTGGGATCTGTAGACTGCTGGGCTGGTGCCACTGGGTTTCTGAGCGCGTTCAATGGCTGGAACAGACAGCGAGGCTGTAGGTTTTGGCAAGCTGTAGGTCTCATTAGTCAGGCTGACTGTATCTGACACGAGAGATTCCCATCCACCAAGATGAAGCTCACTTCCCTAGGCTTTGGCTGACGTCCCAACAATATTTACATGAAGGACAACAGAGGATCAGTGTTAGATTAAGGCTGTGAGTTTCCAGTAGGCAGACAGTTAAATATTCTATTGAAATACTCTTTTGATTATTTAGATAATAATGAAGTTTATGCATGTCCTTGAGAAATCTGGGGAAAGGCAGTTGTTTTATGCTAAGCATGCAAAGATGTGTTTAATCTTGATAATAGGAGTAAATTATGTATCAGCGTTTATAACCTCGGCTCCTTTATTTCTCACTTGTTGTGTGGAGCCACCAGGATCCTCGCAGGGAAGGGGGAGCCGTGCTGGGCTGGTGGCAGGAGGAGGGGCAGGAGCCTCCCCACGGCACCCTGGCCTTCACATCCCTGCGGGAAGAGGATCAGGGTGGGTTGTTCTGTTTCGTCCTGGCTGAAGTAAGACATGAACCATGAGCCCCCCGAGGAGAGGGCAGGGATGTGCTCTGGCAGGCACTGGGCCAGGAGTTGGCCCAGTACAGGCATCCAGGAATTGCTTCTTATCTCCCCCAACCGGAATTTCTGTTTTGTTGGATTTTTATCAGAATCGTTGAGTTGCCATTTTCTGACCCATGCCTGATTTTGAATAGGACAAAGTAATAATTTGATTTATTGCTGCCATTGGAATGTGGCTGCCTGGCTGGTCCTGCCTTACCCTGACAGAATATGTGAATTTGCTTCGTCTATGACAATAGCAGAGAACAGTAACCTTTGGATTAATTTGTTTTAGCATCTCAGGTCCCATTAAATGGAAGGCAGCTGGTGTCAGAGGCATAAACTGAGACAAAGTTTTGCTCCCAATTGTGGAAAATGTGTTTAAACAGACTAGAAATGTTTCCATCTCTGCAGGGTATAATATACTCAAATGGTTGCATTAACATGAAAAAAGTATAAGGAAGAGTGTATTTAGGACAATCCCTCTGTATCCAGTGCAAATGAAATTGAATTGCAGTAATGAAGTCAGGGGTTGTATTCTGTGCTGTGCTGCCGTCAGCACGAACGGAGCGGTGCCTTTAAGTTGTGGAGCAGTAATGGAGTAATCTCCTCGAGATGGAGGAGATCCATCGAGCCCAGAGTGCTCTCCTCTCGCAGGGCTGGATCCCACATCCCAGACCAGTTAGGATGCTAATGAGCCCTGGGTGGAGGCACGAGCAGCAGAGTTCCGGAGGTGAAATCCCCGCCGCTCAGGGGCCAGCAGGAGCTCCACGGACCACTTAAGAAAAGGATTAATTGGAGTTTAAATGGTGTGTTCCAGCGGCCTTCTGAAAGGGAATTAGTTTTTCCTTGTGAGTGAGGTGGGGATTGGCCTGCGGTCCTGGATAAAGGGGAGCAGCCAGCATTAAATTGCATTCCAGCCCGTAATACCTTCGGGGTCTGACTCTGCTGTAGCACATGGCATACCCACACTCCAGCTCCTCCTGCTTCTGGTGATCCCCCTGCTTCCCATAGCCTGCTTCTCATCCCAAAGGCGTCGGCATCCCCGGAGAAAATCCTTTGCATCAGTCTGTCCTTCCCCTCTGGCCAGGCACCCAGATCTGCCCATCCCTCAGTCCTCATTCACACACAGGGACGGTTCTGCAGAGGACAGGGAGTTATTGGTGGTAGTACAGAGCAGGGAGAGAGGTGAAGGGGCAGCTCCTGCCTGCTGTAAATCAGTGGGAGTCCTCAGCATTTCCTGGGAGCTGTCTGTGTCTGCAGCAGCTGGGAATGAGCTGCCTTGCACACCTCTGCTGACCATTCCAGAAGCACTGCCCATGAGCTGCGTGCAGCCATGGCTCTTTATCAGCAATTGCCCAGTAAATTAATCTAAATCACAGCCCTTGTTTCATTAAAATAATTCCAGTGCTTTGTCCAAACACTGTTGACCTATGTTGGGACAGACAATCCAGGATTAAAAACACAGCATTTTTAGCTTGCATAAATCCCAAATAATGGTGAAGGAGAGGAAAAGAAAGGCTTCTTGTTGCATTAAAGAGCATTTGTCACTGTCCCTGGTTATTAGTATCCTCTGAGCATTGTGCAGGGGAAGCCACGCCAGGATTACATTGCTGCATTGACTGGAGATTTCTTCTTAGGAAAGGCAAGGAAGGCTCTGTAAAGCCCATAGGTCAAAAATATAATACACTATTCCCCACCTCTTATTTCCTGATATTATGCTATTAGAGGAGATAAGGGAGAGGTGCAGAGTCTTAATTTACAAGCGAATGAGGAGCCGTGGCTGGGGACTGTTTGTATTTTGCTGGAGCTTTATTATTTTATCTGGAGTGTAATGTGGTGGATCACTGCCCCTGAGCCAGGAACAGCTCTCCTCGATGGGGTGGAGGGGCCGTGGGCTCCTCTGGTGTGCTGAGGGTGCTGGGTGCTGCACAGGGGCTGGGGACAAGCCTTGCACCTCGTGCATGCACTCCTGGGCAAATGAAGGTGCTGGAGTTGAAAAGAAACCCCGAAGTAGCTGGAAGAGGAGTGTTAAATAATGCAGCTGTGCATTGTCCATGAAAGATGGCTAACCATGAGTAAACATCCACAACAGTGTTTGATCCCTTCGTGTTTACTATTTATTCATATTTATTATTCATAAATTCTGTCACAAATGTTGGGCCCGCACCCCAGTGAGACATTTGCATTTTATTTTAAGTTTGATTCCCCCCCCGCCCTTCAGTTTCATGAACTGAGATTTAATGATTTGCTTTTCCACATTGCTCCCGTGCTGGCTCTCCCTGGTTCTCCTCTTCTTGTTTCAGGAAGAGATTTCTAACATGGAAAAGTGATATTTGAATAGATTCCCCTAAGGCAATCAATTTACTTCTAATTTGTCTGGAACTAAGCTTTTCTTTGTTGCAATGAGAAAGGATTGGAACTGCTGTAAAATTTATTAGCTTCCAGGAAGATTTTGAAATGAATTTTTTAATGATCGTGCTGTTTGCTGTACCCAGGAGCAGTGTCATCATGATTACAGTATAATCATACGGTTGCTGAAGAAACACCAAAATGTGGGGCTAGGGCCAGGCTCCTGCACCAGGGGACCTGTGGCACCACCCAGATATGGGCACTGCTCGGGTATGGGCATCTCCCAGGTACAGGCACTGCCCAGGTATGGGCACTGCCCAGGAATGGGCATCTCCCAGGAATGGGCACTGCCCAGGTATGGGCACTGCCCAGGTATGATCACCTCCCAGATGTGGGCACTGCCCAGGTATGATCACCTCCCAGATGTGGGCACAGCCCAGGTATGATCACCTCCCAGATGTGGGCACTGCCCAGGTGTGGGCACTGTGACTGGTGCTGCTGCAGTGTGGGGGTCGTTGTGCTGGGGCCACTCAGCACCACACTCCCCCACCCCGTGCCTGTCCCAGCAGGCTGGGGTTCTTCCAGTCACTCTTTTTCTCCCCTCATTTTCCATTTTCAAGCACCTCCTCTTCCTTGCTCCCCGTGCAGCAGCACAAACGAGCTCTCCTTACTCACCTCAGCAAAGCTGCTCTGACACGGATTGGATTGAACTGAGTGGCTGTTTGGAAATGGAAACTCCAGGGACTATTGTCATCGCCCAAATTGCACCTTAGATTGTATAACAGCACATGTCATCTGGCCATTTATCAGGAATATTACATTCCCAGGCACTTGCACCTTGCTACGATTTAACTTTGTCTCTTTGGCCAGCGTTGCAATTCCGCTGGAGATAATTCAATTGCTCTGAGAGCTGAATGGGCACCTCCTGCACCTGCTCCGTGTTGCTCTGCTGCAGGTACGTGGGTGTTGGACGGGACACTGGAGGGTTTGTGCTCCATGGGCTTTCCTTAATCCCCCCCTGTAATGAGGGAAGAGCCTGTGCTGCGTGGAGCTGGAGGCTCCTGCTGCAGTGCCCACCACGTGTCCTCTGCCAGCTCCTCCTGGCCTCTGGCTTTTGGGCATCCATCCTGTGTCTCTGCTCTCCTGACCAAGAGCTTGCACGGTGGGCTTGGGAAGTGCTGGGGGTCTTGGCTGGGTGGGGGATTTTTATCTCTCCCACCAGGTCTTCCTGCAGCTGCTGGTCCTCTGCAGCTGCTGCCTTTGTGCTGGTCTTCTGAGTTGCAAGTAGAGCTCTGAACTGAAATCTGGAGCCTAACATGGATTTTGCTTTACTTGTTGAGGAAAATACTTATTCCAGAGGTGGCTGTTGAGTTTATGTTACTTCATATTTGCTATGCAAGAGCTTTTGTTTAGTAATGACATATTTTTTCCTGCCAAGTCTGACTGCAGGATAACTGCCCACCTCTTGATGAAAAGGCTTCTGCCAGGATGTTTGGTACCTGGGGAATGTTTTAAAAGTGACCCTGCCCTAAAGTGTTCTGCAACAAGGTTCTGGATTTGTGCTGGGTGAGGGCAGTCTGGCTGAAATACACATATTGCTGCAGTGGGACCTGCACCTCTCTGGTACAGCAGCTCCCATATAGGGCTGCTTGCCCTTGGGCGAGCTGCTCAGCATGTCTCTGGGCTACATGGGTGCCCCCTTGGGTGTCCCCACAGCCTGGCTGGCAACAGAACTATCCCCTCAGTGTGTGCAGTGTCCTCAGCTCCTTAGAAAACACAGCCCAGGTCACACCCTGGGCCATGGTGGTCTCCATCCCAGGGCTGTGATGTTCTCAGTCCCAGGCCATGGTGGTCTCCATCCCAGGGCTGTGATGTTCTCTGTCCCCGGGCCATGGTGGTCTCCATCCCAGGGCTGTGGTGTTCTCAGTCCCAGGCCATGGTGGTCTCCATCCCAGGGCTGTGATGTTCTCAGTCCCTGGGCCATGGTGGTCTCCATCCCAGGGCTGTGGTGTTCTCAGTCCCAGGCCGTGGTGCTCCCCAGCCCTTGCCAGCCTGGCCCCCTGGGCACTGTGTGTTGGGGTGAGGTGCTCTCGCTCACACAGAGCAGTGCCAGCTCGGGGGGTCTCACCTCACTTTGCCCCTCCGTTGATCCCCCTCCCTCTGCCTCTCTGCAGCCCTGCTCAGGCAGCAGTGTCACCTGCTGAGCCCCTGCCGTGAGCACAGGGGTGGGGACAGCCTGTTTTGGCTGCCAGGCACTCACCATGTCCTGTGCCTGGTGGTTTTTACCTGGCCTTTGCTGCGTGCATCAAGGACACGCTGTCAGTGCAGACAGTAACAGTTGTATTGACTAGGGCAGCTCTAGGGCTGTAAAAGAATTTCCTGTTGTCCTGTTTCTGATTGTTAAAGTGGTAAAGAACAAGACAGAACAGTGCAGTGATGGGGATGTGAACGTGAATGACCATCCTGGGTGCCATCAAGGCTGGGTGAGTCAGACTGAGCTGCAAAGGGCAGTGCCAGGAGCGTGCCCAGCAGCTCCCTGCCTGCCTCTGCTTGGGGCAGCAGGGGGATGCAGGGATCAGCCCTGGGGTCAGCCTCTGGAGGAGCTCAGACCCTGCTGTGCATGCCTTTGCATCTGGGATAGCAGAGGAATGGAGTTTCTGTGTATCAACAGGCCTTGCTTGAGGCATAAAAATAGTATTTTATATCAACTACGGGGCTGAGACAGTGATGGATGGGTGGGTAGCTGAAGATCCCCATTCTGCCCTGGAGAAGAGGCTGCTGCTCGGGGCTCTGTGCTGGTCCTTGTGTCTGCTGCCAGGTCAGAGCTGCTCTGGGCAGCCTAGACAAATGTTGTCCCCAAGAGCAGGATGGTTTCTGGCTGCAGGGCATGGTCTCAAAGCTGAGATGTGTGCTGAGCACAGAAGCAGTGACAGAATGTGCCATGGAACTACCTGTTGTCTCAGGTCTGTGGATGATGGTGACTTGTTCCCCTCTGCCTGTCAGCCTGGCCTCTTTCAGCCTTATTAACGTTCCCTTCCTAATACATGAGATTGAAACAGTGTAATTTAATGTAATGCTTTTCAGCTCCTTTCCTCCCTGCATTTCAGCTGCTGCAGGTTCTAGACAAACATAGAGATGTCCAAAGCTGATCATCTCCCTGGCAGAGAGGCATCAGGCCACTGCTCTTTAATGAACTGCCCTTAAAGCTCAGGTGCCTCTCTAGGCTTTGAGGAATATCCACTTGCAGTAATCAGGGAAAAGCCTTCCAATTGCTTTTAGCTGTAAAATGTGCCAGTTTGGAATAAATGGGTTCAGGCAAGACAAACCTGCCTGTGTTCCCTCTGGAGTGAGCTTTGCCTCGGCTATGGCAGTCCCGTGGATTCGGGGCTGAGCTGTGCTGCTGGGCAGGGAAGGTGAGGAGAAGCAGCTCCCCTGTGCTTTCCTGTGCTGGACCAGCCAGCCCAGCACACTCCCAGATCCAGCCTTTCATGTTTGTGGAGAGACTGAAGTGATGTGTGCTCCAGCAACACGCCCAAGGTCACACAGCACAATAAATCAGTGTCTCATCGGGGATGAGAATCCAAGTTATTTCTGTAGCCCCTCCAGCCATCACCAAGTCCTCTGCTATCACAGCCAGACTACACAACTTTGTATGCCTGTAGCACCCTTTTGAAGTTAAGCTGTGGATAAATAGGGAGACAGAAGCATTTTCTGGGCAATTTTTCTTTTTTTCTTTCTATTTTGCTCAAGTACTTGAAATTAACAGAATCAAAGTATAAGATCATGGGCTTTTAGAGCTTGGTGCTGGTTGTTCTGTGTGTAGGGCTCAGGGCATCCTTCTCTCAAGCTGTTGTAAAGGCAGCTGCCAAAACCCAGACCTCCTCCCCTCCACCCAGCCCTGTGCTCCACATCACTGGGTTGCTGCTCTGATGTAGAGAAAAAGCTGATGTTTTACCCATATATTTTTCAATTAATTGGCTTCTTCTCTTTTCATAAAAAAACAACCCTTTCTTGGTGTTTTTCTTCCCCTTTTTTTTTTTCTCTTTTTTGAGGTCTGCCTTTTACTCGTTTATTCTCTGTAAGTGTTAAGCTGCTCATATTTTGGTGCATTGTGTTATGTGCTGAGAATTTTTATCAGCCGCCCTAGTGCTCGCATGTGGTGGAAATACCAATGTGTCTGAGGAGCGGAGGTTATGCACACAGATGTACAGAGCATCAGAATGAATGGTTTGCAGGCGGACGGGAAGGAAACCCAGGCTGAGTCTGCACCTTCGCCGCCGTCGATCCATCAAACCGGCCCCCTCCGCGCGTGGGCTCGTCTGGCTAATGCCATTAGAGCTTTAGTGCTGCTCCTGGTGCGTGTAGCTTATGGGAGGAAGGAGCCACGTCTTTGCGTGGGGAAAGGCTGTGCTTTGTCAGGGCCAGCTGCAATTACAGGCTCTTATCAAATGAAGGAAAAGCCAGGACTGAAAAGCAGCCAGGATCCTGCGGTGTTCGGCAGGAGCCACGGTCGGATGCTCAGCAAAGGGCTGGGCACGGTGAAACTGCTGAATTTGATTTCCAGCTTTGCACTTGGCTGAGCCTGGCTGCTTCCCCGAGCCCCAGTTTGTCCATCTGTGATGTGGGGGTGAAGCTGTGCATCCTCTGGGATTGACTGACAGTGCAGGAATGCATGCAGGCCCTGGGCATGAGGGTTCGCACTCTCCCGGCAGCCCTTGGACCTCGTCATGGAGGGTCCTCAGAAAGGGTTAAACCACCAGTCCATATTTCAGCACTGTAAAGTGGTGTTGGGACGACAGCCCCAAGTCAAGAGATGGAATCTTTATTGCTCCTGTATGAATAAAGCTCCAGCACTGGGAATGACACATTTAATCTTCAGTGGAGTGGACAATCTTGGAGATTTATAAAGCCTCTGTTGTGTGAGAGGTCACTGGGGATTAAGCAACAAGTTAAAACATATATACAGCAGAACCACAAAGAACCTTCCCTCCTCCCCCTTTTCTTTCCTCCCTCTGTTCCTTTCCCCTCTCTGCAAAAAGTCAAGCTTAAATGTCACGTCAAACCAAGCTTAAAACATGGTGGCTTTTAGCACTGGTCACTAAACCCAGGAACCACTGGCTCTCAGGGCTTGACACACGGACAGCCCCGTTGTGATGGATTTGCTGCCGTCACTCCTTCTCCAGGCTTCTGTTCTGGTGGTGACAGGTGACACACGGCCTACTGGAAATTAAACTCCAGTCTGTAGAGCCTTAAAACCGACGGCTGTTAGAGGTACAGTCACTGCACTTTGGGGTGGGCTCCCCGCTGCTTGAGAGGGGGGCAGAGCGCAGTGCCCAGCTCAGGGTGTTCTCTGGGCAGGCTGGCGGCTGTGGGCACTCCCCCGCTTGTTGCCCTGATTCTTCCAAGTTTTCCTGATGCACTTTCTAACTCAATGTTTGGTAGTTCTTAGTTCACTTTCTCATGAATTAATGCTATTATTAAAAGCTTGTTTATGCTAAGACAAGGTCGCTAGAAATTCCTTCTCTTAGGAGTAGAAAGTGACTGATTGACATTTGTCTTGACCAGTGTGATGGGAGAAGTGTCCAGCTTCTCCTCCAATCCCTAGTCCTTGTGTAAATACTATAAATATAGAGTCAGATATTTGAATAAAAGTCTTTCAGCCTTCTCTTGAAAACGTGTGTCGTGTGTAATTGATAGTGACCCACAGCAACACCCGCTCACCGTGCCTTGTGTTTCCTCCCCACAGAGCAGAGCGAGGGCTTCCACTGCCGGGAGGAGTGCCGCATCCTGGGCCACTCGGACAGGTGCTGGATGCCCCGCGGCGCCGTGCCCAGCCGCGCCAAGTCCCCCGAGCACGGCAGGAACGTCATTGCCCTGTCCATCGAGGCCACGGCGGTGGACGCGGAGCCTTACGCAGACTGCAGCACAAAAAGGACCTTCGCCACCTTCGGCAAGGAGGGCGGCGAGCCCCCGGCCGAGGAGCGGCTCGCCAACCCCAAAGGCAAAAGAACGGTGGACTCGGCCGCCTGCAGCCCCAAGGTGAGCGGCGCCGTCCGCGAGGCCGGCAACGGCTGCGAGGCCGTCAGCCCCGTCACCTCGCCCCTGCACCTGAAGAGCCCCTTGTCCGGCAAGTCGGCGGTGCCCTACGGAGCCGGGCACTGCGCCGGCAGCCGGGAACGGGAGCCCTTTGGGAACAGTGGCCCTTCCCGGCCCACGGAGGCAGAGCCCCGGGGCGCGGACAGCGAGAGCAGCGGGCAGGAGGGCAACCCGCTCCTGCAGGAGCGCCGGGAAAAGGACTCGCCCGGCGCCCGGAGACTAAAGGACATCGTCCTCTGAGCAGCACTCGGCGGGAGGAGGATGAGGATGAGGATGAGGGACCGCACGACTCCCAGCGCAGATTGTTTTTATCGCTTACCAATGGTTCACAGATTGCTGTATTTAAAAGCTTTCCCTAAATGTATTGTTTATAAATGAAGCTATCGTTAATGTGACAATCCCACGTGTCTCGACAGGCGGCAGGGGTGTGCAGCCGGAGCGGAGCAGCCGGTGCTTTGCTTTTGCCGGGAGGCAGAGGGTGGCGGGGGCACAGGCCAGACCCCCCACCCAGTCCTCAGGAGCGCTCGGTATCCCCTCCTTGGAGTTTATATATTTTTATATCTCAAAACGAAGATAAATTTCCATTCCTGGAGAGAATTGAGTGGCAAATTCCTTATTCGGGCATCTTTAGTGACCACCCCGGCGGTTTTGTAGTCTGGACAAAGTAGCGGCTGTTTCTTGTGTGGGACTGTTCAAAGTGGCAGTCGGGTGAGTTTCAGTTCAAATTCACCCAGCACGAGGTTGTTTGTCTTTTAAGGTGTTGGTGTTTTGCTATGGACACCCCTGCATTTATGAATCCTTTTGCTGTCACATACCTACCTGTACTATTATTGTATTTGATATTGCAAATTTACTGTATGTCTAGTGATGGCAAAAGGCTTTCAGGCTTGAAAAAAAAAAAAGAATTAAAAAAAAAAAAACAAATCACAATCATCTTAACTTCAACTTTGGGGAACCTGCAGTTTGCAGCCCCGGTGGAGCAAGTGCTTCTTCCAGCCCCCACCATTGCCTGCAGCCTCCCCTGGCTCTGCAGGAAAATGACAGGGCATTATGGGAAGACGTTTTTGGGAAAATCCTGCCTGGATTGCAATTGTCGGATGCACTGTGCTGAACTTTTCCCCTTACCCGTTTCTTTTGCATAATTTCAAAGCAATGCATGGAAAGGTTTTTTCCCAGAAGTTGGTTATTTTGGTTTTTTTCCAGTTCCCAGATTTAGATATCCCTCGCCTCCAGTCATTTCCAAGTCAAAGAGATGGAATTATTTTAAGAGATCTAAATTACCTTCTCGATTAGACACACAAGTCAGCGTTTCCTAGCCATGATTACGCCAAGAGCGTGTATGTAGGTGTGACATCATGGCATGGATTTGAGACTGTTCTGATTTCTTTCTATCCCTGCATCATAAATAAGTATGGAATGAGCAATAGTGATGTTAATTTAGGGGCAGACAGGTGATATGTAACAACGCTACTAATTCAATTAATGTGCCTTCTTAATGGAGAAAAAATTAAAGCAATTCTTTATTTTTTCTCATAATTAAGGACTTTTTTGTGTGGGTACAAATCTACTCATATAAAATTGATTTGAAAATTGAGCTACTTTAATAGCCATTTTGTAGAAGGGAGAGAGAGAAGGGATTCCACAGCTCTCTGCTCTCTTGCAGTGATGATTCCTCAGTGAGGTATGAGTAAGGTAGGAGGATTTCAGTAAGTGTATTATTATTATTATTATTATTGCTATTATTATTAACCCTTCACTGAACAGATTTTTCCTACCCTCAATAATGTTTCCTAGAATTTAAAATTGATTATGGAAGGAAAAATATATAGCTCTTGCCAATGTTTGCTGTACCAGCAAGTTGAAATTAGTGGTTTCTAGAGAAAGAGTCTTTCTAGGTCTACATATCATGATAAAGTATTTGTTACTTGATTTATTTAAATGAAAAACAACAAGGAAACAAGTTCCAGTTGTTATTATCCTCAAAATAGAATTAAACTCCAGCCATTTCTTTCTTCAGGGCAGATTGATCTTGCCTGAAGCCGCAGCTGGTCTGAGACAGGTCCAGAGTCAGCCTGTTCCCCCTGCCACTTGCTAGGGCCAGGAATTGGGAAAGAATCAACAAAAAAACAGTTGTCTAACTAAATTTGTGATGCTTCCCTCACTGGTGTGATGACTACCTCATTCAGCTCCCATCTCCCCACGTTAACATGATGTCCTGCATCCCTCCAGAAAGCAACCTGGGGGTTTCCTCCCCTCTTCTGGATTCTGAGCCCATTTTTCAGGGATATGTTGTTTCTGTTCCCACTGCATTTCCTGCCTGTGTACTGTTACTGCTGTCATTTATTTCTGGGTTTTTTTGCCCAAATGTGTGTTTTATTAGAACACAAGCAAAGAGGAGAGGGGCTGGCTCGGGGCTGTTGGAGTAACTGGGTGTTCTGTAACTGTTAAGCTGAGTTTATTCTGATGTTACCTGGTTTTGTCAGCTCTGGGAGGTTTCTTTGAGGGTGGGGGAAACTTCTCCCGTGTGTTTGGTGAGAGACAGAGCCTGCTATGCTCTTGGCTTCACAGGGCAACGACTCCATGTGGCCCCATCATCACCCCACACCTCTGCCAGGAGGGGACCCAGCTTCCCCATGGCCCGTGGTGGGGTGGGGAGTGTGTGTCCCCCCCCAGGTGCCCCATCACCATCCCCAGCTGCCTGGAAAAGCACTGGCTGTTAATTCCTGCCGAGCGTTGCCCCCTGCCTGCGGAGCTGCCACCACCAGCCTCGCGTTTCGGAGGAAAAATAGATGCTAACTGAAAAGGAAGAGAGAAAAAAAAAAAAAAAAAGGAAAAAAAAAAAAAAAAATTTTTTTTAATTAACCCAAAGAAAANGAAACATTTTCTCTAATTTACCCAGAGGAAACGTTCCTTGCCACTCTGAATAAAAGCACAGCCGAGAAAGAATGTGAAATAATTCTGTATTAAAAGGGGGCATTAAAGAGGTCAGTAAACCCTTATGCCTCCAAGAAAATCATTTAAGCACCAGTTTTCTGGGCTGACCCAGGCTGCAGTGGGGGAATGTGAGCGAGGGGCCCTTCCCTGGTACAGCCTTGCTGCACAGGGCCAAGGGGAGACCCAGAGAGCAGCCCTGGCTTTGCTGCCTTGGCCCTCTCCAGAATATTTTGGTACTCCTGTCACTGTCCCTCTGTGTCACTCGAGATGAGTTCAGGCTCCTGGGCAAATCACAGTCTCTTGGTTTTTTTCTTACTTGCATCGAAACTGGCCATGCAAAAAATGTTCCGAGCTGCAGGGCGGGCAGGAAGGCTTTTTGGAAGGGTTCCAGATGTAATTATTGTGCTTTTTAGTAACTTTAACCTGTCCTCAGATGTGGTTTANTCCTCAGATTTGGTTTAGGAAAAATCGCTGGGATCTGTTGGTTTCCTTCAGGCAAACTTGCGCTGCTCCCCTGCTTACCCAGGAGAGCAGCAAGCCCCGACGATTGTCCCCCGAGCATGACGAGGCCCCCATCTGGAGCAGCTTTGGGGCTGGGGGCCAGGAGCTGAGCCCTTCCCTGCTCCCTGCGAGCCCCTGGCCTTTCCCACCCTCCAGGCTGCAGGGCTGTGCCGGGAGGGATGGCAAGGGCTGGGGGGGCACAACTGATGGCTGGAAAATCCCCCCCAAAAGCACTGTCTGCTGAGGTTGTTGCCGTTCCCTGTTTGTTGTGAGCTGGAGGTGGCCTGTGAATCACAC